>JARHVA010002721.1:1900000-2242500 GCA_037957365.1 Torreya grandis
AATAAGTTTCACATATAAATGTGTGTAGCTATTAAAAACTTATAAATTAATATAAATACTAAAATTAACCTATTATATGTAATTCAACTAAAATTGACATCTGGTCCTTAAAACATACCTTCTTTTTAAATATAAAATTATAAAAAAAATTATTAAATGTTAATTTTGAACCCTCCAATGATCAGGGATGGCCTCTAAAAAATATTTGAATCAATTTTAAATAGATATGGAAACTTGGGACAACATTTATGTTTTTGAGACTATCATTTTGGTGTGTGGAAGAGTTCAAATGGATCTATGGTTCAAAATTTATGGCCCTTGGAAGAATATCTTATTTTTTCTACATCATTCTCCTTTATTTTAAAATAACTCAACTCGTATGAGTTGGTATAATTATAGTATTACCATTTGTCTTTATCAATATTATTCATCTCCCATTATATAATCCAAGTATTGTCTTCTTGCTGCAATCTTTCTTATTACACCAAATGCCTATTATAATTCCCTTGCCTTGTGCTCACTGTCTTCATATCTAGAACCTGCATTATTTTTCTTTCTTTTTATTTACAACCTACATATCCCAATTTAATTCTTCATATTCATCATATTCACCATATTATCTATAAAATTATTATAAATATGAGACATTAAATATTAGAGATATATAAAAATTCTATGGTAAACTCACTTCATAAACATTATCATTGATTTTCTTAACAATTCTACATGGTGTAATTTTCTTGTACTTCAACTTGTTGTACGTGCCTTTTGAAAATATTTATTTCCTCAATTAAATAATTACCAACTCTCCTTCAAATACTTTGGATCTTATTCTAATATTTTTTAATGTTTTATATTTCTCATTACTTTCATGCAACTATATTATTACTCCTTTCAACTACTACATATGCTTTGTAAATGCTTCTACAACATCATTAATTCAATATGTAATTAGCAATTGTACCAAATCTAAAATATCCATAATAATTTTTCTATAAAAAAATTAAAATGGTGATTTCTCTGTTGATCTATTCACTAAACTATTATATGCAAACTCAGCTTGTTGTAAAGCCAAGTCCCATTTGTTGGGCTTCTCTCCTACTATGCACCTCAATAAATTTCCTAATCTCTTATTCACAACTTTTGTATGCCCAATGATGTAGAAAAAATACACCAATATTTTAGGGGCCATAAATTTTGACACATAGCTCTGTTTGTCCTCTTCCATGCACCAAAATGATCATCTCAAAAAGTTTGATGCTCATCCTTGATATTTTTTGGAGGCTATACGTGATCATCTAAGGGTTCGCAATTAACATTTAATGAATTTGTTGAGAATTTTCTATTTTTAGAAATTGTATATTTTTAGTACCAAACATCAAATTTAGTTTGATTTCATTCCATAAACTAATTTAATTGTTTAGATTATTTTCGGATATTTTTAGAGCTGTCCACGCTTGCATGTGAAACTTACAATTTTTTTAGATTTTACTTTTTTTTTTTGCATGTCAACTCTAAATTAAAAGTTAAGGCTTGTTTAATAATGGTTTGAGTTTGTAATTATTAATAGTGATTCAATACAAGTTATTGCTTTAAGAAGCTCTGCCTATTGATAATGTATGGTGTTGATATATATATATATATATATATATATATATATATATATATATATATATATATATATATATATATATATATATATATTGAACTTTATAGATTTTTATACTATATATAAATTTGAATATTTGGAATTTTCACCCATGTTATCTTCACATTGTTGTTCATCTTTGTACATAACGGAATTGAATCAATGAACCATCATTTTGTATAATGGTCTATTGTTGTTTATTATCAATAATAAGTAACAAAATGAAAAATTATCAAGATAATAAAATTACTAATAGGCTAAGATCTTGAAACAACACTTAGAATTTATTTGTACTAAATTACTTCAAATAATTACAAACCCAAACCATGTTCAAATAAAACTCAACTCAGAATTAGACTTGACATGCAAAAATTTAAAAAAATTAAAATCTAAAAAAATATCTATTTTAGTAGATGCTATTTATAACATGTTTCATATGTAAGTGTGTGAAGCTCTATAAATATCAGGAAATAATCTAAACACTATAATTAGCCTATGGAATGAAATTAGACTCAAGTTGATGTCTATTCCTAAAACTATATAATTTATAAAAATAGAAAATTCACAAAAAATTATTAAATGTTAATTTTGGACCCTTAGATAATCATGTATAAACTTTTTGAGATAGTCAATTTGGTGCATAGAAGATATTAAATGGAGTTATGGGTCAAAAGTTATGGCCTCTAAAAGATTGGTCTAATTTTTTGCATCATCTCCTTTAGTTGAAAACATCTTAGCTTCTATGAGTTGGTCTGATTATACTGTTGCTATTTTTTTTTTAAATCTTATTTATCTCCCATTATGTAATCCAAGTGTAGTGTTCTTACTACAATTCTTCCCACTATACCAAATACCTATTATAATTCTCTTGTTTTGTGCTCATTGTCTTCATATTCAAAACCTACACACTTTTTTCCTTCTTCTTCTTTAGAACCTGTACTTCCTAATTTACTTCTTCATCTTCATGACCTTCACCATCTTCTCCATAAAATTTATATAAATCTGAAACATTAAATAATAGTGATATATCAAAATTTTGTGATAAACTCACCTCATAAGCATTGTCATTGATTTTATTCACAATTCCACATGATCTAATTTTTTTGTACTTCATCTTGTTGTACGTGCCTTTTGAAAATATTTTTTTATTAAATTAAATCATTACCAACTCTCCTTAAAATATATTGGATCTTATTCTATCTTTTGATGCCTTATATTTCTCATTACTTTCATATTCTTACTCATTATAACTACTGCATATACTCTGGAAATTTTTCTACATCATCACTAATTCCATATATAATTTATAATTTTACCAAATATAAAATACCTATGGAATTCTTCTCATAAACAATTTGAAATGGTAGCTTTCCTATTGATCTATTCAATGAATTATTATATGCAAACTTAGTTTGTGGTAAATCCAAGTCCCATTGCTTGGGATTCTCTCCCATTATGCATCTCAACATATTTTACAAGATCCTATTCATAACTTCTATATGTCCATATATTTATGGGTGATATTCACTACTAAATTATAGCTTAATACCCATATTCTTCCACAAATTCCTCCAAAAATGACATTGAAATTTTATGTTGTTATATGAACTAATAGTTTTTGGATCACCATGCAATCTCACAATATCCTTAAAAAATAATTTTTTAACTCTAGTGACATCATTGGTTTTATTACATTCAATGAAATGAACCATTTTATAACATCTATTTACAATAAAAAATTTAATCATTACCTCTCTGTGTGTTTACAAATCCCAACACAAAGTCCATACTCAAATCTATCCATGTTCCTCTTGGAAATGGTAATGGCATGTATAATCCAATATTTTGTGCATATCTTTTAGCCACCTGACATATCCTACACCTTAAAACATATCTTGTCACATATTTCTTCATCTTTGGCCAAAAATATTTTTCTTACATCGAAGTTATTGTCTTCATCTTACCAAAATGTCCATCCAAACCTCCACTATGTAATTCTCTTATTATATTATCTCATAGATACCCAACTAGATTACATAATTGTTTCCCTTTAAAGACATAAACCTCTTGTATAAGATACTCATGAATATCATCTCTCCCACCTATTAATTGATTCTTGCACTACTCAATAATATTTATAAAATATGGATTAATATCATATAATTCTTTAATTTATTCAAATCCAACTACTTCACTAACCATAGTAGTTAATAATGCTACTCTCCTACTTAATGCTTCATCTACCTAATTCTATTTTCTAGATTTATGTTTCAACACAAAAATATACCCTTGTAAGAAAGAAACCCTCTCTGCATTCCTACTATTCAACTTATTTTGTGTCTTGACATACTTCAAAGCCTCATGATCTATACATAAGATATACTCCTTATGCACCAGGTAATGCCTCCAATGTCTTAATGCTTATACAATTTCATAAACTTCAACATCATAGGTAGAATACTTTGTTCTTACCTCATTCAATTTCTCACTAAGATATACTATTGGCTTTCCTTCTTGACTCAACACATAACCAATTCCTATTAATAAATCATCACAATCAACCTCAAACACTTTGTTAAAATATAGTAATGCTAAAATTAGTTTCTATAATCTTCTTCAAAAATTCAAATCTTCCTATGGTTTCTCTAGTCCATACACATTCCTTTCCTCTGATGAAATTTGTTATTGGTGCCACAATATTACTAAATTTTTTAATAATTTTTTTGTAAAAAGTTATTAAACCATTGAAAATTCTTACCTTTATAATGATTTTTGGAATAGGCCACTCAAAAATTTTCTTTAACTTTTCTTCATCCATTCCCACAACATTTTTTGAAACTACAAATCCTAAAACTACCAAACTATTCTTCATAAATATGTACTTCTTTAAATTTGCATATAAATCCTCCTTTCTTAAGAAATCTAGTACCATTCTCAAATGTTGTAAGTGTTATTCTTTAGTCTTACTAAATATCTAAATATCATCAAAATAAACAACCATAAACTTACCAATATATTATCCGAGTACTTTATTCATCATCCTCATAAATGTGTTAGATGCATTAGATAATCTAAATGGCATCACCATCCACTCATATAAAACATCCCTAGTCGTGAATGCAATTTTCCACTCATATCCTTCATGAATTTGAATATGATATTAACTAATCCTTAAATCAATCTTGATAAATTATTTTTCTCCTACAAGTACATCCATCATATCATCTAAACAAGGTATAGAGAACCTAAGCCTGATTGTAATTTTTTTTAAAATGCTATACTATCCACACACATTCTTCATCCTCCATCTTTATTTAGATTTAGCAATCCTAGTGTTGAACATGGATTCATACTTTCTATTATCACCTTCTTTCATAGCAATTTAGTACCCTGTTTATTTAATTCTACATGTTCTGTTGGATTCATTCTATAAGCTACTTGATTGGGTAGAGCTAATCCTGGAATCAAGTCAATATGATACTAAATATCTCTCTTCAGTGATAAACCATATGATACCTCATCAAGAAAATAAAATTATCAATAGGCAAATATCTTGAAACCAAAAACCTATCAAGACAATAAATTATCAATAGGAAAAGCTTCTATAAATAATAAATTTCAACACTCTTGTTGATTTTGTTATTATTTACACCATTTATATGTATTCATTATTTGATACTAATACATAACAAAAAAAAATCCATCTTCATATCTTAGACAAATTATTTAGTAGATAACATGATTTTTGTCTTCTCTTCCTCTTTAAGAGATAACAAAACTACCTTTGTATCACCTTTCCAAAAAGTGTGTGTTTTTTACTCCATCATGCATTTCCTTCCTATCAAATTTCCACGATCTTCCCAATAACACATGGCATGAATCCACTTGAATAAAATCACAACATATTTCATTATTATAACTTTTTATTATAGAAAACTTTGTCAATAACTATTTATCTACCATAACCTCATTTACTTTATTAAAACATGAAATCCGATAAGGATTAGGATTTTTTTCACATTATAAATTTAGTTTCTATATCATTTATTTAGAAACAATATTTTTACAACTGCCACCATATATAATTCAAATTGCATACCTTTTCACCTAAATTACATCTTTTTTAAAAATTGTAGCCATGCATCAACATCTTCTTTATTTTTCAATTTTTCCTTACTTAAAGCAGTCATTGTTCTCCTCATCATGAGATTATCTTCAACATCTATAGGTGCAACTATTGGCAGATTGGAGAGAGACAAATAGAAATTAAACACACAAAAAAAAATTAATGAATTATTCACAGACATGGAGTATAATAAATACATCAAAGATGCAACAAAAAATAGGTGATATGATCATAAAATATAGGGAAGATAGGAGAGAACTGAGTAAAATATAGGGAGTTATAAAATTATTTCTAAAAATAATGTAATCCACCTACCTTCTATGCTAACATTCCCCCCTTATTATATTATTTTTACCAGCATCATATTCCTGATAGTCAACTCCCCCTTATTTCAAACATGGTAACATGTTTTTACACTCTTTATGTAACTTGTTCACTATCTGAGGTGGCATGCCATATTTATAGATTAATGGATTTGGTGGCACATTTATTTTTTCTTTCAAGATTACTAGAAACCTGTAATTGACATGAGAACATCTCTTTACTTAACACCTTTGGTGGTTTCTTGAATTACCATAAACCCCTATGGTTTTTTGTCTAGAAGTTGACCATGAACTTGGAGGTGACAAGAGGTCTCATCTATTTTATACACTTCAATGGTTTTTGGGATTTACACAAACCCTTTCCTAAGCACTAAGTGCTACTTTATTACTTTAACACCACATGATGTCTTTCATTGGGAGGAAACAAATTGGAAAATAATTCTCAATATTTTTATTTAAAATCACAAAAAGCAAAAAAATAAAAAAATGAGGACTAAGTCCTCATCACCTCCTATAGCCTCTATACATGATCATTTCCACTCAATCTCGCATATCATAGATATTATCCACTGCCAGTAGAGATCATCCTCAACATAGTTGATTTGGCATAGAGCACATCACACTAAAAAAATAGAAAAATACACCATGCTAAAAATAACACATCACATAAATGTCACCATAACAATGATTCAAACCCATTATAGGCCACTCATGAGAGGATTCCAATTATCTTCCATCCCCCATTTAACCTCTAGCCTCTAACCGATGAAGCTTCTTACTCAACGAAATAAATTTTGAAGATTATTAGACATCACGTACAAGTGATAATGTGTTCATTAAAATAAATGGTTATAATTTGATGACCAAATGACATAAATGATTTTTTACAAGACATACCTCTACTAAAAATACTTTGACACTTTTGAATTTTTGTTTTTGACATTCTAAGACATAAAATAAATAATATGACTATTTGAACCCAAAATAAAACTAAACACTAAATAATAATCTCCTCACACTATGTATGCATTAGACACAATCAAATAATGTTTTGTAAATGACCACTTATTTACCCTATAGACATGTGTCAAACTCATTAAATGTGTGGAGCCTAAATATACAAATATAAATATAAATGTACTTATTCAATAAAAATTGATACATAAATTATGACTCCACATACATTGATATTTGGATACATTTAAAGGACATTCCACATGTTATGCATTATGAATGTTCTTTATAATTTTCATGTCCATAACTATTATGAGGTATGGGAACAATAAAATCTATAGATCTGCATAATGTAGAGTCCTAGGTGGATGGCTTGAGGTTGGAGAAATGATGCATTAAAAGATATCAATGCAATGAATAGTTTGGTGAAATCTGTAGATTATTTTTCTAGTGATGCAGTCCTTTCGGGTCATAACACAACTAGATCTGTATTAGTGATTGAACCATGTTCCAAAGAGAGAGAAAGTCCTTGTCAAGGGGTCATCGACAAATTATAGAGCTTCTTTATTGAGATGAAACCATCACAAATGTTGAGAGTAGATTAGCAAGCTCAATGAATGTAGCTATACACAATGTGTAAATAGCTATAGTCTTCTACTAAAAGGACACAACTATTATCTAATAAAGCCCCAAATAACTAAATACATTTATAAAATAAATCTACATTTTGCTACTCATAGGGTTTTCATTAGCTAGGGAAATCAAAAGATTATAATCACTCTACCCGATATTATATTTCATAGATACATTACTCTGATACCAATCTATTGGTAGATTGGAAAGAGTCAAATACAAATTGTACACACAAAAAAATTCAATGATTTATCCATACACATGGAGAAAGTAAATACATCAAAGATGAAAGTAAAAATAGATGAGAGGATAATAAAATTTGGGGAAGATAGGATAGAACTTCATAGAATCTTATAAATTATAAAACAACTATTAAAAATAATGTATTCCACCTTCTTTCTATGCTAATAACAACTTTAGTATTTTACTCTTCTATCTCAACCTCAACTAGTTTCACTCTTAGGCAATATTCTTGCATCCTTTCTTAATATTGATAGTGTGGACACTCAAATTATTTTTGGCCTTCTTCTCCATATCTATAACAAACATAAGATATTTGTTGATTTAGAAACCATCCTCTTGCATCACTATAACCTCATCCTCTTTGAAACCCTCTTGCTCTATGTTGGTTTTGAAACCCTTGCCTATTGAAATATTTAATTTATACACCATGTGATGATTCACCTCTATTGGTATTAGAACTAATTATGGTGGTATTAAACCCACCTCATCCCCTATTTGGTGGGGATCTACCTTTTGTTGCACCAAGAGACGTTCTTATGTAATTTTGTCTATTTTGTTTTTCTTCAGCATTCAAATATAATTGATAATCCTCCTCCATGAAAAGTGTTTTATGAATTCTTAATTAATCTTGAATAATAAATTTCAAACCATTTACATATCTTGTAGCTATCTAATCTTTTGTTTCATTATGATTCACTTGTATATAATTCTTATAAAACTCATTTATATACTCTTGTATATTGCGATCTTTTTGCCTCTAATTTTTAAATATTTTGTATAGGGTTTGCATATAATCCACATGAAGAAATTTATCCCTCAACTTCTTCTCCATTTTCTTCCATGAATCAATCTTATCTTTAATTTTTCTATATCTATCTTTCTGTAGGTAATCCCACCAAATCATTGCATGACCTTTCAATTTTATACATCCAAATTTAACCTTCTTGTCTTCTCTCATAGTCTTCTACTTGAAGAACTTATCCATGTTATTCATCCAATCTATCAGCTCATTTGGTTTTAAATTTACTCCATAATATAGAAAATCAACCTTGATTCCTTCATTTATTCTTTATAAATCTTAAATCATCCTTTCTTCCATTGATGGTAGCTACTCTTGGTGTTCTTCTTCTTGCTTAACTTCATCATGATATGTGTCCTCCTCAACACCACCTTGCCCTCTTATCTGATTGGTGATAACCTCACTTAATTATTACACTTGAGTATGAAGCTCTTGTATAGTCTATTTCATCTGTGTATTACCTCCTTGTCCTTTCACCATGTCTTACTCCTCCAAGATTGAAACCTACTCTTATACTAGATAATGAAATTGATATTAAGATAATAAAATTACCAATAGGATAAGATCTTGCAACAATACTCTAATTATATTTATACTGAATGAATTTAAATAATTAAACACCCAAACCATACTTAAATAAGCCTCAACTCAAAATTATGGTTGACATGAAAAACAAATTAAAAACATTTATTTTTAGTAGCTGCTATTAATATTATGTTTTGCATGTAAGTGTTTGTAGGTCTAAAAATACCCCCATATACTCTAAGCACTATGTTTACCTTATGGGATGAAATTCAATTTAAGTAGATGTCCAGTCTTAAAAATATACAATTTATAAAAGTAGAAAATTCCTAAAACAAATCATTAGATGCTAATTTCAAACCCTCAAATGATCACATATGGCCTCTAAAAAATATTGAAATAAAATCTAATTGGATTGTCAAAATTAAATCCAAAAAGATAACCTTAAATTTTTCAAGACGGTCGTTTTGGATTATGTAAGAGCTCAAATGGAGCTACGGGTCAAAAGTTATAGACTTCTAAAGATTGGCCTATTTTTATACATAAATAAGTATTATCTTAAACATTTCAGATACCCTTTTAATAAACAATAAAATAATCATTCCTTCAACATAAAGGAATGACACCAATGAACCATCAGTATGTATAATGCTCTATTATTATTCATTATCAATATTAAATATTTTGAGAGGGCCTTAACTAGTCGGTGTATTCACATTTCAAGACTAGGCTAACATTTGTTAACAACATGTTAAGAAAAAAAATCATTGGTTTGTTTCCTTTATGTAGCAATATGGACAATAATAGACCATTATACATAATGTAAAGGGTATTATACACACAATTAATATGTAATCCATTATATAGACTATAATATGATGGACAATAATAAACCATTACATAGAATATAAAGTGTAATATACATACAAGTAAGATTTAGATAATTATAAATACTATAATAATATAAAAAATAAAATAGGTTGTCCATAATCCTATGGAAAAATAAATAAATTTAGATAAACACTATTAAAAAAACTCCAACTCTACCCCACATATTATTAATTTTTTAATCAACAATATAGTAAATGTATTTTAATTATCCCTCTATTATGAACATGATTTAATTATCAACAAAAATATAGATAATAAATTTTTTTCAAGACCACAAGAAAAACATATACCAATTACTAAGTTAAGAGAACTATAACATTGAGAGAAACATATCACTAAGTTATCTACCACCTATGTCACTCTTTCCATTAACAACAGGAATTTAAAAATTAGAAACATACATACATATCACTATTTAGGGGAATATTAATACATAACCTCAACATGATCTCAATCACAAAAAAATATTGCAAGTTTAAGCATAGAATGTGTTAATATCCTAAAATCATTCCCAAATAATCATACCATCTAGTTCATCTAGTCAATAATATGGTCAATGGGTTTCAATGATCCTTCTATTATTAACTTGATTGAGTTATCAAGAAAAAATAATGCAATAAGTGTTTTTCAAGCCCATGCCCATTATTTTCATTGGCCTTTTTTGTTTTCCTCTATGTATTGTTAATTAATATTAACCCATCTATAATAACTAGACTTTGGCTTATTTGGTCCACTTGGACATGCTAGTTAGAAATGAGAATGCACTGACTAGTTAAGGCACTCCTTTTGATACCATATGGAGGGATAAGTTATCTCATTTATTAACTTAGTGTATTATCCTATAGAGAATGGGGAATTGAACTGATGTAATGATAATGAAATTTACCACACTTATGATAAGGTTCAATTATTTCAATTCCCTAGTCCCTATTTTTTACTATGATAAGTTAATGGAGCATAAGTTCATATAGACATCAAAATAGAACATCACAAATGGAATGTGAGTAACTTGGATAAATTTTAAATTTTACTTATCTACGCCAAATGGGGATCAAAATCCAAAGTGGTGGTTCATGCTAAATGTATTAGTTGGTTATGCTTTATGAAAAAGCTATATCTTATAAGTAAAGTCTAGCCTTGTGTTATAAATAAAGTATGTCATATAAGGATTTATTTCTTTTTTTTTATATTCTAAATAAATTATTTATAAAAAGTGTCAATAGAAAGAGTAAATAATGGGTATGTGTAGGTCAAACACAATCATGGTCATCCATGTTAAATGTTTTGGTTGATTACGTTCAATTGTCAGAAATTCTTTGGGTTGGATAAATTATTAGATCCTCCATTCGAAGCATAACTAGATGGTGTATTTAGCATGGTATATCATTTTAGTAGTTGACTATCATGTTCTCTCTCATAAATTTATCCACCAATGTTTTGTCTATTTCCTTACACCATTAGCTAGATCAAAACCTTATCTTATGTGAAGGGTTATGTGATTTGACAATGATTCAATATTTTATTTCTTTTAAGTCCATCACTTGAATTTTCATGATTTCCCTCTATCGATAGGCCCCATTTATTATGTACATTATTCTAATATCACATTGAATGTACAAGTTATTTATTTTGAGAATTAACGATGTAATAATAGGGGACCATTATCAAATGGCTAATGGGCAAATGGAATGGATAGAGGGGAATGTAGATGGATTATCTAGTAGGCACATGTAAGAAAGCTATCAGTGTGACCCCCACATGACTGAGAGATACTCCATGGATAGAGATGCCATCCAACATGCACATAAAGGTTATTTGTCAATATAAGCTCCAAATTCTTGTTGGATACTCTAAGGGTATATTGAGTATCAAGTAGTGCACATGGAGGTGAATCGTCTGTGTGGATTTCACGTGCCTTCTAGATACCTTGAGGGTAGATAGAGTATCCAACATGCATGTGGAGGTCAACTATCAGTGTGAGCTCCACATGCATGTTACATATTTATAGGTTTTGTCTCCTCTATACATTCCATTATCCCATTAGCCCCCATTTGAAGGGCCCCACATATTACATTCTTAATTATGAGCATAATAAGAAAGTATGCTAAGTGTGAAAATCATGGTTAATGAAAACAACCTATGATTAATGAAAATAATAACCACTAAGACAAATGAGATTTGTTAAGCCCAATGAACTTGGGGCAAAGTGATGAATAATTAGACGTGACTAGCAGGGGGTCATCATTCAACATGAGATTAGAATTATGGATGTAATAATTAGGGACTATTGATTATGGATAATGAGGTAATGTAATTGAAATATTGATGATAAATGTTATATATGGTAATACTCAAAATTTAATATGCAATATTTGATGCCCATAATTAGAGGGATAATGATCAAATTGAATGGATAGATGGGGTGGATGGTAGATGAAGTATCTAACATGCATGTAGAGGTCATATCTCAGTATGAACTCCATTTCCATGATGGATACTCTAAGGGTAGATGGAGTATCATGTAGGCATTTCGAGGTCACTAATTATTATCTCCTTCACATGCTTATCATATACTATGAGGGTAGATGAAGTATCTTGAATGAACATAGAGTTCAACTATTCATATGACTTCCATTTTACTAATGGATACTCTTAAGTTCCCTCCGCTCTATCCATTATATTGGCTTATTAGTGTTCAAACAAGATATAAGTGAAAGTACAAGTCAACATTTAATAGATATTAAAATTTATTTTTAACCTGTGTTTGGTGTAACCCCTACCAATTTCCTTAACTGATATTTTAATTTATGTTAACCACTATTGTCTATATTAATGTGTTGTTAATTAGTGTTAACCTAGACCTAAGTTTTGGATGTTGACTAATTTTGTGTCCCCCCTAATGCATAATCTATAAGTGTTAATGCACCTTTTATTTAAGGTGCTCCCATCATCATATGGCTAAAGTGCTAATGGAATAAAGGCAAAGTTTTCCTATTCCATTTATCAGTTTCCATGACACTCTTCCTTTTAGACCATTGCATGCGATCATGTGGTATTACCCAGTTCCATAAGCATGTACCACATTCATTGAACCATCCCATAGTAGGCATTTACTATATTGGTTGGTTACATACAATGAATTTTATTGTCTTCATTCTTGGTCTTGAATTCTATTTAACATAATATCGGTTTAGCATCTAAGAAGGGCACAACCATATGGGATATTTTCTTCTTACTTGGATACAATGATTGAAAATTGTCTAGATCACTCAAACCTGATATTATCTTTTTCATTTTTATTTGAGCATTATTTCAATGTATTAATAACTATGGACAGCTAAAACATATTGCTTTCACATTATCTTATTTCTACTTATTGTATTAGATTTATTGGATAAGTATTAATGATGTCATTTTGTATGATTTTAGGTTTTACCTTTGTATGAACTAAGTTAAAAAATGGAACACTTTTTTTAATTTAAATATAAGGTATATATGTATATGCTTATAGTATAGTATGAATAAGATCCAAATACAAGACACCTCTACCTTTGCTTGATTCTTATGTTTAAACCACATTTTGTAGTTTTATTTATGAGATTTGTGTATTTAATTTGTTTTCTTTTATAGTGGATTGTGTTATCAATGTTAATTTATTATTATTAAAATTATTGACTCATATATTATAATGTTTATTATCATTCAAACCAAGTTCATATTGAATAGCTGAAAGATTTATGAAAATTTGATCGAATTTGTTTAAATCTTTTAGTTGTTTAATATAAATTTTGGAGTGAATGATAATATATAGTAATATATGGTTTAATAAATTCAAAATTAACTATATATAGTACAATGCATAATATGATATTGAATTTTGGGTTGGGATTAGGAAAATCATGTGAGGTTCAAAATGTGTAGTTGATTTCTAGTTTACTATTAGTAGATTCTTTGTTATCTAAGAACGGATTCGAGGATGTTGGTGCATTTTTTTATATATATTTTCTTCTCACCATTTTAGAATCCATTTAGTGGATCTATAACATTGATTTTAGTCCACCAGACCACATTTCTCTAGTTGTGTGTTTGGTCTATTGACTAGATTTTTACATTAATGAGATAATGTGATACAAACCAGGTTGATTATTTTTTAAATTTTATTATGTTTCTTTTAAAACACTATTAGTATATAATTCATAAACTAATTTAAGAATATGTTTTTATGTTAGGGGTTTGAAATAGAATGCACTCTTCCATTGTCCAACTGAATGTTGGGATGGGTAAGAACCCATTATATGGATGGGCTCATTTTAAATTTAAAGAATGTTAATAGACTCTTTGAGGAATAGATATATTATTGATGCATAAAAATCTTTACTAATAGATAATATAGGTGTCAATTTTGTATATCTATGATTTCACTTATTAATGCATGATGGTTTCTTTTTTCAAGTTTTTATTTAAAACTTATTGTAATTGATTTAATTTTAGATATAGTAAAGAGGAAATAATGATGTAATTTTGTATGATTTTAGGTGTTTTCTCAATATGACCAAGGTTAGAAAGTGGGACACTTCATTCAGATTCAAATGTAAGATATATAGGTATATGATTATATTATAGTATGAAAGAGATCCAAATCTGAGACACCTCTACTTATTACTTGGTTCCAATGTTAAGACCTCATTGATGTAGAGGAACCTTCTCATTCCTTTCCTAACTTTGAATATTATCCCTACAACCTTTAAATTCTTGCATTAAAATTTTAAAATCTCCTCCTTCCTATCATCTTTCCACTAGGTTTCATTTCATTATCTTTCTTGAACCTACATACACATCTCACTCTCCCATCATATCCTCAATTAGTTCATCATCAATCCATTTTCAAGAAGTTCCATTCACTAACATTCACATGTTTCAAGGCTTATTTGACCAATCACTCAAAAAAATTGAAAAATACTTCATTTAGATAATCTTTATCTTAGATATTCTCTCAATGGTCAAACAAACTTATTCTATACCCACTCACACTTTCCGTCAACCTTAATTGCCTTCTATGTCCATCAAGTCCTCAACCTTATGTTATATTTAGTATCCTTTTTATTTGTCTTCTACTTATGCTATCATGTAAGGAAGGGAATTGAATAAATAGTCATATATTATACCACCCTATATGCTCTACTATGTCTTCATGAAGTTTCATTTCCTAGATTGATTTCTAGATACCTCTTCTAGCACCTACTCAAACCTAATTTGGTCTCTTTACCCCTTTGTAAAACACATACTTAAATATATATATGTATGGATGTCTGACCAACATAAAACCTCTTTTATTCTTTAGAGTAATTACAATACTATATAATCCCAAAATTTTAGTCTTTTTCATTGATTCAATCATAAGATTTTTAACTTTTTGTATTTTGACCTGGCATAGGGTTTTTACAGACCTAAGAGGATAATAAATAGGTCTGTAAAAACCCTATGCCAGGTCAAAATACAAAAAAGTTAAAGATCTTATGATTGAATCAATGAAAAAGACTAAAATTTTGGGATTATATAGTATTTAGTGTGTGTGTGTGTGTCTATATATATATATATATAGACACACACACACACACACACACACACACACACACACACACACACACTAAATACTATATAATCCCAAAATTTTAGTCTTTTTCATTGATTCAATCATAAGATCTTTAACGTTTTGTATTTTGACCTGGCATAGGGTTTTTACAGACCTAAGAGAATAGTAAATAGGTTTAATTTTATATATATATATATATATATATATATATATATATATATATATATATATATAAAACTTTTAAAGAGTGGTTTATGGTAGTTTATACCTATATCCACCTTTCTTAAACTCTAGATCTTCTTGAAAAGTCCCTTACAAAGTTAGAAACATGAGTCTCACAATATTTCCATAATATAGTCTACCTATATAATTTCAATATAAGGTTTTAACTATATATTTGCCTCATTTTTACTTTGTTATCATATTCCAATGTTTGAGCTCCTTCATTACATCTTTCAATATCATTACCATGCTACCATAACATCCATTCAGGCTTATGATCAACATGGAGATCATACGCAGGTTATTTTGTTGTACATATTAAATAGGGTACTTAGATATTATCTTAAACTCTTGGATTTTGGAAAAAAATTACAAATACATATACCTTATATGATATAAAAACATATTTTTACATCTACAACCCATTGATGCATGCTATACTCCTCTAGATAGTGTCAAACTTCTTTAGCATCTTGATTTCATTAAAGAAACACATAAGTTAATCTCAAACCTACAGCCACTATGCTTTACTCAATATAAAACAAGGCACCTGTTCTCCAAGGTCTTAATCATCATTCACATTTTATTTTCATTCATGAAACAATAGTAATATAAATCATTAAATGAATCATTTCAACTTCTACAACTTTATTTAATTTTAGGCATATATACATCAATTGATTTGTCTCATGGATATAATACAAAGGGTTTACACTCTTTTCTCTTTCATACTTGGATTTACTCCATAACCCTATCTCTTTCCAAATTATAAATGACTTTTAACTACTATCAACCTTTTTTATACGAGACTAACCTCTATTTCAACCCAAAAACTTGTTATATACAAGACAACTACATTCTTACAAGAACTATCCTTTGACAACCACCTTCACATGTGGATGTTACATTCACCATTTATTATTTTATGCCATATAACCATGATTTTCACATAAAATACCTTATATAATCATTATATGACCCTATATTAACATTCATTTACCTGAAACTCCTTGACACTATATTAAAATACACCTAAACACATTAACATGTTTCAAATTTTTAAATGTCCATTTTGGCAGGAAAATGTCAAAAGGATATAAAAACTCACTAATGGACTAAATTAATGACTCCAATGCCTTCTAAGGCATGATATATAACCAAAAACACTCACTCATTACTAGTTTGACATAATTTTAATATTCCCCTACATCATACTCCCAGGAAAAGAAGAAGTTAAGATCTAATGGACTAATGCATGCTTCGTTATCATTTTCCAATTTAGGTAACTTAGATCATCCTTGTCTATTGCTACTCCTACATGCTTTATCTACCCACTTTTTCTCTCATGCTTGCCTTGGTGAAATACTATTTTGCCTTCTTTCTTAAATTATTTTCTTACATCAACTTGTACACTCATTTCTTGTTATTTACCTCTGACATATGGCCTGATCATGATCCAAAACATTATTGTAACAACTATATTCTCACCTTTCTTTGTCTCCATTTTCATACCTACTATAAAATCAATGCCAATATTGTGAACACCTACTATCACCATGGGATTTAAGCCTCCACAAGGCTCCACATATTCAACCTATAATATTATTGTCATCATTGTTCTCTCTTCATGTTATTTGTCATCCCTCATGGGCTCTCACCTACTGCAATCTATAATTCTTCTTCATTTATTCTCATATCCCATGTAATGAATGTTCTATTGATGCTATCTCCATATCTAACTGCTCATAAATCCCATATGTAAATTGATAATTAGGTTTCCTACCTTCTTCTTGGGATTGTACTTGTATAATCCTTCAATGAGGCCTACCAATTGGTCTACTTCTTTGTCATCCTCAACACCTAACTGGATACCACTAAATGTTCTCTCCTCATGCGAATGTGCATCATCCACCTCAATTTTTTTTTCAACCTCTTATTTGCTTGGATTCTCACTCAACTAAAACCTATACATTTCTCTCTCAAGTTTATTGAATAGTAGTTTTTTCTTCTTCATTTCATCTTTCTTGGCTTTCATCTTCCTCCTTTTTATATGTTTCTTGATTGTATACTTTATTGGATTATTTCTCATTATGCATACACAATATGGGATCTTAGTTTATCTAATATACTCTATCATTATCATTAGATCATCTAACTTCTACCTCACTTTTGCCATCTCTTTCTCCATTTCTCTCTTCTTGGTGTCATCCTGCACCATCATATTCTTATGGTAGCTTCTCTAAAATTTTCCATAATTTATCTTTTCTCTTTCTTTCCTCATATTAAAAAATATGTCAATCAATCTCTTGGTCTCATCTAGAACTATTCTCTAAAACAATCTCTCTCTCTCTCTCTCTCTCTCTCTCTCTCTCTCTCTCTCTCTCTCTCTCTCTCTCTCTCTCTCTCTCTCTCTCTCTCTCTAGGACACTTCTTTATCTCTCTAATCTCACTCTCTTAAGCTTATCAACAACTCTATTTCTCTGTATCAAGTCTTCACTGGATCAAGGATGGTTACCAATCTCCCTTTCCACTTTTCACTTTCACTCATAACATCAATAATATCTCACCAACATAACATAAATAGCAAATGAAAACAAAACACAACTTGTACCCTATTTTCTTCTTGTTTTCCTTTCTCTTTTTTGTCCCAATGAACTGTTGTTTTGATACTAGATGATGTAGATGAACCTTCACATTCCCTTATTAACATTAAATCAAATACCTATAAACTTAAAGTTCTTTCATTCACTTGTTTTAGTATCCTTCTTATCAAATTTCCACTAGGTTTCATGTCACTCTATTTCTTGAACCTGCTTACACATCTCACTCTCCCATCATATCTTAGATCCATTCATCTTCAATCCCTCTACATGAAGTTTTATTTACTAACCTTCACAAATTTTAAGGGTTCTTTGACCAATCAATCAAAACTTTTGAAAAATATCTCTTGTAGGTAATATTTATCTTGGATAGTCTCTCGGTGGTTAAATAGACTTCCTCTATACCTACTCACACTTTCTATCAACCTCAATTGTTTTCTATGTCTATCAAGTCCTCAACCTCATGTCATAGCTAGTAGCATTTTTTATGGTTTTTATAATTGTAATGTCATGTAAATAATGGTATTGAAGAACTAGTCACATATTATGCCACCCTCTGTGATCTACTAAGTCTCTATGATGTTTCATTTCCTAGATCCCTTTCTAGATACCTCTTCTAGCACCTACTCAGACCTAATTAGGTCTCTTTACCCCTCTATAACACAGAATATTCTATATCTATATGTATGGATGAATAACCAACACAAAACCAATTTCATTCTTTATATTACATAAAAAATTACCTAATCCCAAAATTTTCAGATTTTTCATTTTTTCAATCACAAGATATTCAACTTTTTATATTTTGATCTAGCCTAGGGTTTCTGCAGACCCAAGAGGCTACTAAATAGGTTTAATTTAATATTTATTATTTTCAAAACATTAAAATATTTGTTTAAGGTTTTTTTAAACCTATTTACACCTTTATCAAGCTCTATATCTTACTAACCAATCCATTACCAAGTTCAAAATGTGAATCTCATAGGATTTTCATAATACAGTCTGCCTATATAATTTTAGTACAAGGTTTTAACTATACATTTGCCTCCTTGTTGCTTTGTGATCCTCATATATAATTTTATCTCCTTAATTAAATATGTAAATACCATTACCATGCTTCCATAATGTCCATTTAAGATTATGATCAACATGGAGATCATACAGAGGTTTTTTTACTGCACATATTTGAACATGGTACTCATAGAAATTATCTTAATTTTTTATTTTTTGGAAACAAATTAGAAATAAATATTAATTATTATTATATATAAATGTATTATTACCTATTCAACCCCTTTATTCACACTATACTCCTCTATACATTTTGAAACTACTTTAACATCTTGATTTCAATAAAGAAACATATAAATTAGTCTCTAACCTACAATCGCCATGCTTTATTCACTATACAAAAAGGAATTTTCTCTCCAATTTATTAAGGAAAATTCAAATATAATTTTCATTCATGAAACATTAATAATATAGATCATTACAGGAAACCTTTCAACTTCTACAAATTTATTAGATTTTATGCATATATACATTAGTTGATATGTCTTGTGGACATAATACAAAGGGTTTAAAATATTTTCTCCATCATACTTGTATTTCATCCATACCCCTATCTATTTCCAGATTATAACTTAATTATAACTACTATCTACCTTCCTTCTACTAGACTATACTTTATTTTAAACCAAAAAATTATTATATACAGGACAACTACCTTCTTGCACTAACTACCCTTTGACAACCACCTTCAAATATGGATGCTACATTCACCAATTGTTGGTTTATTCCATTTATTCATGATTTTTACATAAAATTCCTTATACACTCATTATTTGACCCTATAACAACATTCAGTTACATGACACTCCATACTATACTAAAATGCACCCAAACACACTAACATGTTTCAAAGTTTGAAATGCCCTTTTTAACAAGAAAATACCAAAGGGATATATTGAATCAATAATGGACCAACTTAATGAGTAAGATTCCTTCAAATTCATGCTATAAGACCAAAAACAGTCACTCATTATTAATTTGACATCATTTCTTGATGCTCCTATATCACTCATCTTATAGTTATATTTCTAATTTCTATGTAGTGTATTTGTTTGTTTCTATAGTCAATTTTATTTTTCATGGTTAATTTATTACTAAAATTAATATTTTTATTTGTATTGTGTTTTTATAAATTAATCTAACATTGGTCATTAAAAATGGAATGTATTAAAAATCTTTTTGATTTATTTGTTAGTTTTCTAGGGTCTTGCTTACATTTTCATTGTCATGTTGCATGTATTATCTATGAGTGCCATCTATGTATTGCTCATAATTAAATATACTAGGGATTCATGACTTGTAATTTTATTATTAGAGGTTACATTCATTTTTAAAACCTGAGTGAACCATTCGTCAAGAAAATGCATTATTTTAAAGTTGAATAACAATAAAAACGTGATAATGATAGATAACTTTCTTCTCCCTCCAAAAGACATCACTTAGATTTCATAATTTTATCATTTCCTCTTATTATATAATCACACTATAAATTAATCAAATAGCACCATCAAAGATGTAAGGACGTCTATCCACTTTTTTGGAGGTTAGGGAAAACTCACAACCATTACATTATTTTTAATCATATACACATAGTCTTGTAGATGATAATTATGAATTATATACAACCTCAATCTTCTACACTTATAAAACACAATATCTTATTATTCATCTCAATTTAAGGCCTTTCATACTTCATTTGGTCTTGCATATGCTTTCTATTTTACCCCCTGGCCTATCTCTTATTTTTACCATTCTTATGTTGATGACCCAATTCTTCTATCATGAGCAAAATGTTATAAAATGGATTATCTTCCACCTATGAAAGTCCTAGACTTTTACTTACTTTTTTTCATTCCCAATACTTGCATTAAATTTAGATGCCTCTATCGATATAATTTTCCTTACCTGATGCAAGTGTCTATTCCCCTAAAGTCATCTAATTTTCAAGTGAAACATATCCTAATGGTTGACTAAATTTCTGTTATATGATATATTATACGAAGGGATATAAATCAATCCTCATTCAGTCTTCACCTATAAACTTATTATCTCTCATAAGGAAAGCTTAATAAAAATCACTCAATAAAACATTTAAAAGAGCAAAGATTCATTATTTTCTCATATTTTCATATCAATCATATAGGAAACATATCTATAGGTCTACAATATTGAAGGAATATCCAAAGAGAACCATTTCCAAAGTTACAAGCTAAGTCGTTATTGTACTTTTTTATCACACACTACATGATTCACACACAAGACTGCACATAATGGATAATTGCATAAGTTTGAGGCCATGTTTATAGTAATGTCTATGTATGAAAAACTCATTGATAGAGGGTTCATTGGGAAATTCAATTTTGTGTGCTCACTAACCATTTTTTCCCACATCCACTATGAATATCAGAAAAAAGGCTTGATCATTTGAAAATGAGAGAAACATGACCCAGACATGAATACAATAAATTAAAGGATAAGATGAACCCATAATCATCCATGTGGTCACATCCATTTTTATAATTTATTCCATACTTGACACATGCACTTGATATATAAAGCAAAATAAATGCATCCTTCCTAAGTTGATATAAATGTGCACAAATATGGAGGAACTTAATCCATATTTTAGTGATTGTTATAGAATATTATTCCAGTCTATTTCTTGCCTGCTCTAGGTTCATGTCTATATCAGCATCAAAACTATCTATCTTTTTTTCATTATCATTGCAATATCAAGGATAGTTTTACTTAGTATATTTAACATATCTCAACATAATATGTTCTATATAATTTTTGTAATTAATTGGCCTAATATAGATCTATTTATCATAGTTGTGCTTATTCATTTCTATAGTATTATCCCTATTTAATCATATTAGGATCTACATCCAATTTTGGGTTAAACGTTTAGTAAACCCAATTCATATGAATGCAATTTTTTTTAATTCCTAGGGTTTTCATTTAGCTAGGATTTCATATTGCTTTACTTTTTAATTTTCTTCTTATATTATTTTACACGCAACCTACTCATATCACTAGATTTGGAGGTGAGTCTATTGAATAGATTAAACTTCCCATCCTACCACCTAAGATGTCTCAAGCAAATGAGTAAACTAATTCCATAGTTCATGATGATACCCATGTTCAGAATGAGCATCATGCTAATGAAGTTACCATAGAATAAGATACTGAAAATAAAAAACCTGAATCCAATGAATCAAATGATTATGAATTAATAGATTGTGAGCAAGTGAAATCTATTTCATTGTTTCATGACTAAATTTGTGAAAACACCGAAGGTCTTGATGAAATCTTAAAAACCATATTAGAAAACATTTAAATCAAAAAACAAAGATGGCTAATTAGGTCCATCTATTGATCATGTTATTCGAGCTATGGGTAATCCCCATATACCAACAACTCTCCCCTTGATCACATTACCAATTCATGATTATAATGGGGTTATATCATATTTATTTCAAACTTTATTTCTTGAGCACACTATTGCTACATATACCATTGACTTACAAATTCTTTCAATTGAAATACTAGTTTCAAGGCTAAATACTACTTAAACCATGTCTACATCTCCATTGATGACTGATCAACTTGTTAGTTTAAATCAAAATAGATCTATAGATCAAACACTCCATGTTATAAATACCTTGAAGGACAAGTTACAAACATTAAATAAATGTATTTAAAGTCTTCTCATGCTATCAATTCCCAAGATGTTTTACACAACCCTATTTAACTTTATATATATATATATATATATATATATATATATATATATATATATATATATATATATATATATATATATATATATATCATTTTCCATCTAGTTTTGTTGCACCTAAGTTACCATTTTATTATGGAAATGGTGATCTTGATTAATATGTTATATCCTTATATGTGGCATGCCTTGATTATTCCTCCAATAATAAACTCTTGACCAAATTATTTTTGGGAATCTTCAAGGATTACGATTTGAGGTAGTTATATGATTTACATCTCCAATCTATGAAAACATTGAAACATCTTGTAGATTGATTTTTAGCATACTTCTCTACTAATATTACTGAAATTTTTTTTCTATGCCCAGATTGAAAAAATCAAATAAGGAACAAATGAACCTATTAATGAATTGGTCTTAAGGTACAAGTGAATGTTGGCTAAAATGACCAATCTTATGGTGTATAAATAGCTTAAATACATCTTAAAATAAACTTTGCATGATACTTTACATGATTTCATCATTTTAAAAATGTTTAAATACTTTGATGACACGTGCCATTTTTTTTGGATCATGAAATTAAACTTATCTCATTGGAAAAAATTACATATGTAGAACACACACCAACTACATATACATCCAATACCATGTTTATAATCGAACCAAGTTATATGGTCAAACCTATGGATCCTTAAAAGGAAATAACAATCATACTTTATGTAGCTTCATGGTAGCCTAATTATCTTATTTTATCTAATGTACTAAGGAGATAATTTACATGTTTACCTGAGTCTACCACTTTATTACTGTTGTGGATAGTAGATTGTCATATAATATCTCTCCCTCATCTTATAGATGTCAGTATCAGTTGGCCTATACCTAAATTATATGATGGGAATGCTTATGTAATTATTATTAGGGACCAAGTATTTCTAAAACTAAATGATTTTACTTGAATCATAATATCTAAGACCTCATCGATGACCAAAGGATTACATTTGATGATATTCCAATGGTATCAGGTTCATAACTTGGTGATCAGTAGAAATAAAAGATATTTAACAACCCTTTACAATACCATTCTAAGAAGGATGCATAAGTACAAATGTTCTATAACACATCCTTATCCATCACACTATGAAAACTATTAGTGTGACCTCCACATGTCTATTAGATACTCCATGGGTAGATAGAGTATATAACATGTATATAGAGGTCATTTGTCAATGTAATATCCACATGCCTATTAGATACTCTTAGGGTAGATGGGATATCTAGTAGGGCACGTGGAGGTCAATGGTCAGTCTAGTCTCGAGGTGAATCTTGGATAATCTAAGGTTAGATGGAGTATTTACCAATCACATGGAAGTTAATTTTTATTGTGACCTCCACATGATTATTGGATAGTTCTAGGTTCCCCCTCCTCCATCCATTTCACTGGCTCGTTATCCCCCATATGATGTGTCCCACATATTTTATTCTCAATTCTAAGTATAATAAGAAGGTATGTCCAATGTGAAAAACATGGCTAATGAAATAACTAAGGATTAATGAAAACAACAACCACTAATGTAAATGACATATGTTAATATAAATGCACATGATACAAAGTGATGAAGAAATGGTTGTGAATAGTGAGGGGGGTCAACATTCAACATAAGCTCAGAATCCTAGATATAGTAAGTGGGGGGATCGACTTAGGGATAATGAAGTAATGTAAGTGGTAGATTGATGATAAATATTTTAGATGGTAATGTTAAAAATCAAATATGCAAGAATGGGCATCCATCATTAGAGGGATAATGATCTAATGAAATGGATGAAGGGGATAAGGGTAGATGAGGTATCTAACATGAATGTAGAATTAATGTATCATCATGGCCTCCATATAACTGATGGATAATTCAAGAGTAGACTGAGTATTTTGTAGGCATTTAGAGTTCAATAGTTAGTGTGACCTCCATGTACTTACTAGATACTCTGAGGGTAGTAAAGTATCAAGAAATAACATGAAGTTAACTATGAGTATGACCTCTTTGTGCATGTTGGATACTTTGAGGGTCCCTAACCTCTATTCATTATACTAGCTTGTTATTATTTAAACAAGGGAAAGGTCTAAAATTAATAAGTCAATGTTTAACATAAATTGACATTTATTTTTCAACCTGCATTTGGATTAATCCATAACATTTTATTTAGATATTATTTTCATTTACATTAAGCATTATTGTTTGTCTTAATTTTTTATTAATATATGTTAACCCAAACCTGATTGTTGGATGTTAAATGATTTCATGGCCATCTTGACACTGAATCTATAAGTGTGAATGCACCCTCCATTTAAGGTGCTACCATCATCATAGGGACGATGGACTAATGGAACGAACATGCATTTTTCCTATTTTATTTTTCATTTTCCACTACCCTATTCCTTTCAGATATTTACATAAGATCATGTGGTGTGATCCAGTTCCAAAAGTGTATATCACATTTTTTGGAGCATCACAAAGTAGGCATTTACTATATTGGTTGGTTACCTACAATGAATTAAATTGTATGTATTGTTGAATTTTTAATCCTATTTAGCATAATATTAGTTTACAATATTAGGAGGGAAAAACCATATGGGATATTTTCTTATTGACTGGATACAATGATTGAAAATTATCAAGACCACTCATACCTGATATTATGTTTTTCTTATTATCTGAGAATTATTTCAATGTATTAATAACTTGGGATAACTACAACATATTTCATTTAAATTATGTTATTTTAGACTTATTGTATTATATAATTGTAGGTTTTCCCTTTGTATGAGATAGGTTGGAAATTAGAACACTTTATTTTGTTTTGAATTTAAGGTATATAGTTATATGCTTATAGTATAGTATAAATGAGTTTGAAATACAAGACACCTCTACCTTTTATTGATTATTATGTTTAAACCTTGTCTTGTAGTTGTATTTATGAGTTTTGTGTAGTCAATTTGTTTTAGTTTATAGTCGATTGTGTTATCAATCATTAATTTATTAGTATTGAAACTATTGACTCATATCTTATACTATATATTATCATTCACACTGAGTTCATATTCAATAGATGAAAGATTTATTCAAATTTGATAAAATTTGTGTTATTATTTTAGTTTCTTAATTTTTAATTTGGGCTGAATGATAATATATAGTAAGATATGGTTAAATAATTTAAAAATAAATTCTACATAGTCTAGTGCATAACATGAGATTCAATTTTCAATTGGAATTAGGAAAATATATGATGTGGAAAATGTGTAGTTGATTTCTAGTTTACTATTAGTAGATGTCTTTGTAATCTAAGGATGGATTAACGTATGTTGGTGTTTTCTATTGTTATATTTTTTTCTCACCATTTGAGACTCCATTTAGTGGATATACAATGTTGATTTTAGTCCACTAGACCACATTACTTTGGTTGTGTGTTTGGTTTATTGACTAGGTTTTTACATTAATGAGATAATGTGCTTTAAACTAAGTTGATTGGTTTTTTATTTTTATTGTGTCTCTTTCAAAACCCTCTTATTATATCATTCATAAACTAATTTAATAATATGTTTTTAAGTTTAGGGTTTGAATTGGAATGCACTTTTCCACTCTCAAACTGAATGTTGGGAGTGGTAGGAACTTAGTATATGGATGGGCTCATTTTAAATTTGAAGAATGTTAATATACTCTTTGAGGAATATGTATGTTATTGATGCATAAAAACTCTTTACTGATAGATAATATAAATGCCAATTTTGTATATATGATTTCATTTAGTAATACACTATGGTTCTTTTTTTTTAACTTTTAACTTTAGACTTATTCTATTTGATTTGATTTGAGATAATAAAGAGGTAATACTAATATCATTTTGTATTATTACAGGTGTTTCCTTAGTATAAGAAAGGTCATAAAGTGGAACACTTCATTCAGATTCAATTTCAAGATATACACGTGTATGATTACATTATAGTATGAATGAGATCCAAATCCCAGACACCTCTACCTATTGCTTGATTATTATGTTTAGACCTAAACTTTTAGTTTGATTTCTAATTTCTGTGTAGCCTATTTGTCAACTTGTATAGTTAAAAATAATTAAATTGTTAATTTATTTATATAATTAGTCTTTGTTTATTTGTATTATGTATTACTAAAGTAATCTTACACTGGTCATTAAAAAGGGAGTGCATTACAAATATTTTTTATTTTTTATTGGTTTTCTAGGTTTTTAAAAACATTTTCATTATTGTGTGGCATGCATTATCTAAAATTTCCATCTATATATTGTTTATAATTATGTATAGTTTGGATTCATGAATCTTAATGTCCCAATTAGTTATTACATTCACTTTCAAAATTTGAATTTGTAATTCATCAATAAAATTTATTATTTTAATGTAAAATAACAATACAAAAGTGATCATGATAGATACCCATCTCTTTCCTCCATAAGACACCACCCATATTTCATCATTTTATCATTTCCTCTTAGTATACAATAGCACTATAACTTTATACAAGAACACCATCAAAGCTGGAAGGATGCCTATTCACTTTCATAGAGGTAAGGGAAAACTCACAGCCATTACATTATTTTTTAATCATATATATATATATATATATATATATATATATATATATATATATATATATATATATATATATATATATATATATATATATATATATAATCATGTAGATATATATATATATATATATATATATATATATATATATATATATATATATATATATATATATATAATCATTTAGATATATATTTATGAATTATATAGCACCTCAATCTTGTACACTTGGAAATCTTAGACCTTTGTGGTTCCTCTCAATTCAATAAATTTCCTGACTCTACAAGTCTTGCATATGCTTTCTCTTTTATCCCTTATCCCATATATTATTCTAAACATTCTTAAAATTTGATGACCCAAGGCTTTTAAGATACCTAGGATGTAATAAAATGGGTTATCTTCCACCTATACAAATTTAGGACCTATACCTACTTTTTTTCATTTCAAAAAATTACATCCTAGGTAGATGCTTATGTGGACACAAGTGTCCTTACCAGATTTAAGTGTCAGTTCCATAAAGTCATCTAATTTTCAAGTGAAACATATTCTAATGGATGGCCTAATTTCTATTATATGAGATATTATATAAAGGGATCGGTATAAATATAATATCATTCCTTGTTCATTCCTCACCTAGAAACTTCTTACCTCTCATTAGGCAAACTAACTAAAATTCACTCAATCAAGCATTTAAGTGAGGCAAGATTTCCTATTTTATTTTATTTTCATATCACTCATAGTGGAAACATATCTATAATTCTTAAGTATTTAAGGAGTATCCCAAGATACCCATTTTCCAAGTTACAAGTTAAGTCATTTTTGTGATTGACTATCACACATTGCGTGATTCACACAGAAAACAACACGTAAATGAGAAATACATAATTTTTAGGCCTTGTTTAGAGTAATGAATATATAAGAGATATTAATTCATAGAGGGTTTTTTGGAGCAAATCAATGTTGTGTCCCCATTAACCCATTTTCTCACACCCGCTATGAATATGAGAAACAAAGATTTGTGTTGGAACACAACTAGATTCTAAGAGGGGGTGAATTAGTATATTAATTAACTTAGTCCTTTACAAACCTATTAATGTAGACTAAAAATATATGTAGAAATATCAATCACATAAATAGACAAAACATAAGATATACCTTGGAAAACACAATATTGGAAACACCACCATGAGAATAGCTACTAGAATGTACCATTTTAATCCAACCTCACTAGTTACAATGTTTAAGTACACCAACCCCTAGGAGACACTGATCCCCTAATTTAAGTTTTTAAACTCTAAGGAAGCACCCACTCCCTAACTAAGCACCAACTAAACTTGGCTAATGGCATAAACCAATTAGATCTACAATGGAGTTACAACTCCAAATCACAATGTGGATTCATAAAATAATCGAATCCTCTATTATTTGTTATAGGTTTGATCTACAACTATTCATGCTCTGCATTTCATCTCTCTTTTCTTCTCTTCCCTATCCCTCTAGTTCTATGTCTCTCTATATATCTCTATTTGACACACTTCATTAAATGTTTCCTCTCTACCTCTCTCTCTATTCAAATTTTTCTAATATATATAGTTCCATAAGATTTTCCTATATTCTAGATGACATGTATATATAATTAATTGATCTAGGTTTCCATATCTTCATTGTGTTTACACTTGATTACAAACACATCAAAATCTATTTTGGACTTAGTTCATTAACACTTAAACTATAATTTTCTCATGCATAGAACTCATGCATCAACATCAAGATTATTTCTCTCATTAATATCTATATAATTTGATGCACTCTAGTTTTGATTCACATTTACATAGATTTGATCAGTTAGATTGATCAATCTCATTGTTTGTGTCGTGATTCATGGCATACTTATGTGTTCCTTTGTCTGACCATTAGAATAAACATATATTTAAATAGCCATTATTTTATGGTTTATATTTAAAATTGCTCAAATTTAAAATATTTACATTTGATTGATCTTTGATAGGCTCAAATTGTCTATTTTATCTTTGTACACTTCTAAACTTTAGCTTTGTCAGCTTTAAAATGCATCCATTGATATTATAGATTTGTGCTTTCACATTCCATTGGATATTCATACTAGCAAGATATTTATCTCTATCTAGATGTTAAACATCAAGATCTTTATCCCATCTCACTTCTTCCTACATCTTTGGATAACTTTCACTCCATTGATCTTCTCATACTTGCTTGTTCTTTAACTCACCACTTTGTCAATAAACATTGAACACTTTATCTCATCTGAGTCCACTCACTCTACTGGATCTCCTTTATATGATCATCTTCTCAGCATCACATCTTTTGACAAGCTCAATCTTTATCTATGATTAGATCTTTATAATGTGACACTTGGTATACACATGTGCCTTCTACACATTGTTCTCAATTCATGTTATTGAGACACTTGGAAACCTTGCATTACTCATTGAACTTTTGACATCAAACCATACCATAGATTTACTTTACAAGATTTGTGATTATGACACTTTTAACTAGTAGAGGTCCCTTTGAAAAATGAAATTTCATACGCTTCATTGGATCTTGAATGTATGATTAAGTGCTAATTATTGATCAATCTTTAAATTTTGACCTCTTGTCTTCATCTCATATAATATTGGAATCTTGGAGCCAATGCACTCCATTTATCTCTTTGAGACTTACTCAAAACGTACCTTGTGCAAATTTTTCGAAGTATGGGGACCATCTAAATTATGCCTAGAAGGCTAACTTTGTACTTTCATATATTTTGCTTCACTCAACTGCCTAGTCTAAACTTTAAACCATATAAATTAGGAATGACAATGAAAAATCCCATATTCTCATTTATTCCTAAATCTCTCATACATGTGAGATATAATTCCATTAATCTACTCACTCATATTATTCTACCATAGAGCTATAAATGCTTCCAACTTGCCTGGATGGCTAACTTTGATCCTGCATAACTCTTTTTGCACTTAGATAGATCACACATAATTTGACATGTAAGATATTATTACATAGGGGATTCCATCTATATATCCATTTGCTCCCGAATCCTTCACATGGGAAAGAAATGACATCATAAAAATGCTGGTTCATATATTTATTGCAATCTATAAATTTGATTAAGTGTTGGAAAACATTATCAAAATCCCTAGGAACCCTATTTTTATCAAGAATATCTTTTGTTGTACTATGACACATGACTTGAGATTTAGTAACTTGAAACTAGGTACAAAATTGAACATACGTATATGGTAATTCTATCATGTTACCTCCATATTTGTAAATCTTGAATTCATCAATATGCTTACTTGGCTCTCTTAAACCCTTTTCAAGTAGCCAACTTAGTGAATTATGTTCAATTAGCTAACATTACATCCTCATATATTAAATTTCACTTTATTGCATGTATTAAAATTTGGTGCATAATAACTAATGACCAACATGATCACAACCATGTAACCAACTCTTCCATGCCCATTCACACAAGGCAATGGTGACATCAGCATAATGTCATATCATAATTCCTATCATAGACCCAAAATGTCTAGATGATCAATATGAAGAACCGAATAAATTCCAATCATGCACACAATCACTCCAATCACCCTTGACCTCTTATATTATCCTTTGCATATTATTTAATCACCATATTCAGTTATGAACATCAATGACATGCTCATAATGTCTCTTTTGACATAAATGGCAATCATATTTCCAATAGTTTGATCATTTGACAAGGAGAAAAATTCCATGACACAAATCCAAATGAAATAAATCAAAGGATAAGAGTAACCCATAAGCATCCATGTGTTCACATCTAATTTAATTAGCTATTCTATACTAGACACATGTGTTTGATCCCTAAAGTAAGATCAATGCATCCCTCCTAGGTTAGTATAAGTGTCAGAAGATATGGAGGCTCTTAATCCATATTTCAATGACTGTTATAGAATATTATTCCAATCTATTTCCATCCTATTCCATATCTAGATTTTTATTAGCATCAGAACTAGCTAAATATCTTGTTTTCATTATCATTGTAATATCAAGCATAGTTTTAATTTACATTTTAAATATATCTCAACATAATAAATTTAGTATATGTTCTACATAATTTTTACAATTAATTGGGTTAATATAGATATGTTTATCACCCTTGTGCTTAATTATTTATATAATATTAAACCTATCTTCTCATATTAGGATCCACATCCAATTATGGGTTAAAGATTTACGAAACCCAATTTGTATGAATATAATTTTTTATTATTCCTAGGGTTTTTAGTCATCTAGGATTTCATATTTCTTTAATTTTTTTATTTTTTGCTTATAATATTTTACATAAAAAGTATGCATAGTCCTATATTTTGAGGTGTGGATATTGAACACATTTAACTTCCCTTCCTACTGCCTAAGATGTCTAAAACCAATGAGGAAAGTAATTCCATGGTCCATTATGCTACCCATGTTGAGAATGAGTATCTTACTAATGAAGTTATTGTAGAGCAAGATACTAAAAAATAAAAACATGAATCCAATGAAACCAATTAATATGAGAAAATAGATCATGAGAAATTGAAAGATATTACATCATTTCATGACTGTATTTTTCAAAGCCTTGAAGATCTTGATGAAATCCTAAAAACAATATTAGAAACTAAGAAAGGGAAAAACATAGACAACCAAGTAGGTCCATCTCTTGATCATGTTATTAAAGTTGTGGGTCATCGTAATATACCAAAAACCCTCCCTTTGATAACATTACCACTTTATAATTCTAATAGGGGCATGTGATATTTATTTCAACCTTTATTTATTGCACACATTATTACTACACCTATCATGAAAGTACCTATTGTTTCAACTCAAATACTAGTTTCAAGGCCAAATACTACTTAAACCATGAGTTCATATCTATTGGTGACTAATAAACTTGATAATTTACATCACAATAGATATATAATTCAAAGACTCCTTCAAGTAATAAGGACCTTGGAGGACAAGTTATAAAAATTAAATCAAAGGATTTAAATTATCCTCATAAAATTGATTCCCAAGGTTTATTGAATAACCCTATTTGACTTGAGATATATTTATAGATTTTTCCAACAAATTATGTTTTAAAACCACCTAATTTCATATTTTATTATGGAAAGGGTGATCCTGAGAACATGTTGCATCCTTTTATATGGCATGCCTTGATTATTCCTCCAAATAACAAAGTTTTGGCCAAATTATTTATAGTAAGCTTCAAAGATTATGCTTTGAGGTGGTGATATTATTTACATATCCAATATATAATTAAAACCTCTTATATATTTGTTTTTTCCACATTTACATATGAATATTACTAAAATGGTTTTTATGTGCCTAAATTGCAAAAAATAAAATAAGGAACCAATGAACCTATCAATGAATTGGTCATTTGGTACAAGACAATGTTGGCTAAAATGACCAACTATATGGTAGATAATAACTTAAATACATGTTCAAACAAAGTTTGCATGATCCTTTATATGATTCCATAATTTTTAAAGAGTTTAAATACTTTGATAGCATGCACCATTTTTTCTAACCATGAAATGAAACATATCTCATTGAAAAAAATAAAGTATTTAAAATACACACCCACTACATATACATCCAATACCATGTTTAAAATCAAACCAAGTTATAAGGTCAAAACTTTATATACTAAAAAGTAGACAAAAACCATAGTTTATGTAGTTTCATGGAAACCTAATTCGTTTATTTTATCTAATTCACCAAGGAGGCAGTTTACATGTTTACCTAAGTCTCCTACTTCATTAATCATGTGGATAATATATCATCATCTTATATCTCCCCCTCATCTTGTAAAGGTTGATATGAATTGGCTTCTACCCAAATTAAATGGTGTGAATGCTTATGTGAATATCACCAACAATCAAGAATTTATAAAAATAGATGTTTCACCTTGAATCAAAAGAACTAAGACCTCATCTATGACCAAAGGATTACATTTGATGATCCTTTCATGGCATCAAGTTATTAACCTAGTGATCACTAAAAATAAAATATATTTAACAACCCTTTGTAATAACATATAAGAAAGATGTAGAATTATAAATAGCATATAAAACATATCCTCATCCATCACATTATAATCACTCTCTTGATGTGATTAATGGTACCTATACACATCATAAATCTCCTATGGCTTAGGTAAATTTGTTGATCTTTCATGAAATTCAAATTAAGGATGATGACTCATATATTCAATCTTTATTCATTCAAGTACACCTTTATAAATAGTATATATCTAGTGTTATGATTGATAATTTTGCAAATGAGAATGTTTGTATAATGACATTAATCACATAATTGGGTTATACTCATCATGATTTACATCATTACAATAAATAGGTTAGAGTATTTGATGGGACCTCATAACATATTCTTAGTGAGATTGACTTACGTTTATAGGTGGGTATCACATATGTGGTTACTACCTTTTCATCTATACCTTCTATGAGTCTTTTATATGTTATTAGAACACCCTTTTGAGTGGAACCTTATAAAGTATGCGGGTTTGTTAAACACATTCATGTGAATTAGTTAATTATAATTTTAGGAGTTCCACATGAACATCCTCTTGATCAAGATAAATTTACACCCAGACTATTATCTATAAATCCTAATAAGGTTAATCCATCATAAAAGGGTAAACAATATGGAATTCCCTTTTCTATGTAGTCAATTATTGAGAAAGTTTTACATCAGTGACATATAGTGGATTATACAAAATCCTCATCTTCTACACACCATATTTAGATATCCAAAGCTCCTACACATGTTATCATTTTTATTTTAATTAAACCTCATATCACTCAAATATGGGTTCCAAAAACCCTTATTATTCCTACTATTTCTTCATGACCATAGAGTCCCATTATACATATGTAGAGCATCATAGATACTATAATGCAAAATATTAAACCTATGCATATTACTTTGTAGTACCCCCAATTTATGGCACTAATTACTGATTGGGGAGATACCTATGAGAATTAATTGGATGAGATCATAAGATAATCTATTCATTAATTCATTATTTCATGTGAATTAATCATTTCTATAACCTAAAATCTTGTATAGTCTAGCCTTTCATTTGAATTTCATAAAAATAACTCCCACAACTTCCATTTCCATGTGGATTCTTTCATATCTTCCTAAATTTTTATTCATCATAAGATGACAAATATCTCTTTTCCACTCTTTTAATTATGACTTTGGTGTCATTATCATTTTCTTCCATTCCCTTGGAACACATGTTTCTACATATCATTGCTCTACTGGTGGCTAAGGTGTGATCTATTTTATTTTATTATTTTTGTTATAGGTTACCAAGATGGTGACAAGCGGTAGGATCTCACTGTCCCACTGAATAGTTAGGATTCATACATTATGAATAGATAGAGGGACTATGGTGAGAAATATGATAACCCATAGATATATCTCTATGTTATGCTTTCTGAAGACCTTGCATAAAATAGGATTTGATGATGTCACTTCCAAGATTTTAGGGTGATGACAAGTGAATGACTATCGCTACTTCAGTTACCTAGGATCTTCTATATAAAAGGATTTAATGGCATCGCCTCTAGGTGGATAGAATGATGACACATGGATGGCTCTCACTACTCTAATTACCTCATATCTTCTATAAAAAATGCTTTGTTGACTTCACCTTCGATTGATTACGATGGTGATATGTGGATAGATCTTGATAATCTACTTGCCTAATATATTATAAAAAATATATTTTCTAACATAACTTCTAGGTGGATGATATATTGACACAATGATGGTTATCACTACTCCTCTTACCCAATGTTTTTCATTCAAAAATCTATGATTACATCACCTCTAGGTGACTAGGATGAAGACATGAATTTTTTGGCTTAGGCTCCATATGAGTGGAAATATTTCATCTGGTTGGGTAGATGGGCATCAGGATGTTCTAAGAAAATCCCAAGTAATAAATAACTAGATAAAAATGCAACAAAGGCAAAACAGTCACTAAACAACTTAACACTTTAGACTAGTTACCAATTTAAATCATAAATCAAACCACATATATAAGAATTAAAGAAAATAGAAATCAAAGAGTAAATCATGTAGGGCTTAGACACAACTTCAATTCCTTTTAAAACTAAAAACACCCTATAAACCATTAAATTAAAACATGTAAATTACCTCAGGTGAACAATCTTAAACCAATAAAGGTAGGCAAGTTTCTCAAGAATTACATAAATCTCTTGATTTCATAATTTTCAAAAATCCATGTCATAGACTTATGTTTCAAAATAACACAAAGGATATTAAATCAATATTGGGTCCCTAGATTCTAATGATAACCTTCTTGAATTATTTATTTATTCACATTTAATATATGCTCTTTGTGAACTCTTCTAAAAGATTATTACTTTAAGAGGTATAAATAGGGGTATTATATAAGGATATGTTCACAATATCCCATGGCCTATCTAGAATGGAAAACAAGAGAGCTATCTTTAAAATAACACTAGTTCCAGATAACATGATAGTGGAAAAGAGTGATGGGAGGGATAAATTATGAAGAAGAGATAGATGAAAATTTGAGCACTGAGATCAATTGAGATAAAGTGTGAGTTAATTAGTTTTTGAACTCATTTTTTTAATTTCTAAATTTTAAGTTGTTCAAAAATATCAGAGCCACTAGTGATTTTTTTAGCATAAAAAATTAGATGATGCTCCTAGCATTAGTTTAGGAAATCCAAGTTTTTTCATTATAATCCAATCATTTTACTCAGTTCAATATAAACCTGAGACAAATTTTGATCCAAAACATGCCCAATGTCTCACACTCAACTATGAAGTTATAAGATAGTACATGTTTTTTTAAAGAACGTGATCCACCTAATAAAATATAACGTTAAAAATAGTCAAAACCACCTATTATTAAAAAAAAATAGATAAATATAAAAACAAGTTAGAAGGGTTATACTTTTTGTTTGTCTAACGGGAATTTTTATTTGATCCACAACATTGTCACAATGTAGTCATTGTTTACTTGTAGTTAGTCTCATTTTCCAATGGGAGACCATTTTTGTGGGTTTTCATTTTTCATCCTTATCTCTACTATAAAAGGGTAGACTCCCTTTCAAAAAATTCATTTTTACACTTAATAAAAAAGACATGATCCACCTAAGTAACTATGTTTATTTATTAGGAGTTAGTAAAAGTTTTCTTATATATTTTTTAATTATATGCAATGATATTTTATCAAATTCAAAATATATTTTATTTATTTTGGAACCACATCACCTCTCTAGGATTGATAAATTATTCTTGTATCTCATTTTTGGACTATTAAGATAATCCACTCAATAATGCAAAAAAAAATTGTTTATATAACTCCTTGTAAGTGGTAAAAGAATCATGATTGATTCTTATGCACATAATTAACTAGCATGACTGGATATTTTTACATTATGAAATTGGGTCATTGTCAATTCCATATTGTGCTTATTTTTCATCTTTTATATCTTGAGGAAACCTTTCTAGAATATGTGTTGACTAAGATTTTTCTATCTTATTTGATTAGTGCCATTTAAAGTAAAGAAAGAATATAAGAAGAGAAATGTATTTTTTATTTTCCCCCCTAGTTCCTCTATTTTTTTTTTCATCTAGTTATTATTATTGGTTTTCCTTATTGGAATAAGGTAACATGATTTTTAAGACCTTTTGATAATATGTCCTTTATGTTATCCTTTGATGAAATTTATTCTGTCACATTACATATTAGTTTCTCACTTCCAAATATATTTTCAAAGGAAAGAAGACATATATATGGTTTATTTATTGCCATAGTTCTTTCCACATTTGAATAAATGACCGTGAATTTATGAAACTCAATTTCACATTTTCATAATGTAACCTATGAAAATGTGAATAGAACTTGGGAATAGATTCTAAATTCTATATGAAAATTCATAATAAAATTTAGCTACTTCTTCATAGTCATACACATTATCAATTATTGTACTATAATACTATTGTAAGTAGGTAGTCTAAATCCTGTTTACATTTTTTTCATAGATTGCCCATCCTCACTCAAAACTTTTCTTGTTCCATTATTTTATAGCATGTAAGTTTTATTAGGTTATTAAGATTTTAATGCTCCTTGGGTTAATAACCTAACAATAAAAATCCAATATTATATGCTAAACATAGTTCCTTGTGATGTATATATTGTTAGTTGATAAAATGTTTTCATTATGCAACCTGAATGTTTTGAATTTATTACATAAATTTATTGATTCTTGACCATATCTTAGATCACATATCTATGTATTTTTGTAGGATTTTATATGAATGGTGTTGAGAATATAGTTGGTGAAAATATGGAATAAGTGGAAGACGTTTTGGAAAGATTAAGTTGCAATGAAAATATGTCTAAGAAATACCATGTTAGAGTCAAGATATCAATGATCTTAGTAAAAAAACAATTTTATCTATTCAATACTAAATTTACTTTGACCTTATTCAAAACTCAAAGACAACAATTCATAGGTTTGACCATGTATTAGTTGAAAGGAATAGGTTGTATAAATTTACCATGGATAATGAGGAAATATATAATACCATTTTGGCACTTAAGTGGGAGAAGTTATAAATAGAAAATAATTTAACCTTAGATAGTTCCAATGCATACAAAAATTAAATCTATGATTGCATAAAAGATATTATAGAATCATTAAACATGGAATATGATGGACTTATTTATATTTATGAAAAATATACGTTGTACTGGAATATAGAGTTTGCTAAATTATGTGTCCAAGTCCAATATTTTTATCTAACCTATTGTGGTAGTTCATAAAAGAACAATGTTGTATATGTGTATAGGTATTTTACTCATAAAAGTGTTCACAATTATTTATTTTTAGATCAATAGTTTTAAGGATTTGAAAACTTTAATTCACTTCATTGTTATCATTGGGGTATTATTTATCTACTTTTAATTTCTACATGGTCATATTTCACCTTGTGTCAATGCTAACTGTAATTTTTTTGGTATTGCACATGATTTTAATTGGAATTATTTAACATGTAATGTAATTTAATTCAACCTCATCTATACATTTAATTAAAATTTAACATTTCAAGTAAGTTTGATTCATTATATGGTATGATCCTATTAATAGTTTATTGTTATCCCTTAAATTTTGTTGAAACATGTCTTCTAATAGAGGATTCTTAGAAGATAAATGAACTCCATCTTAGGTCTGGAATACAATGGGTTCTTCAAAAAAATATTGTGTGTATTGAACAATTTATTCATGGGATGTTTCTCAAACTATCATATTGTCATTTCATTTGTTGTTTATTTCTTTAATGAAAAGTGAATGCACTGTGTATAAGGGTAATTAATTTATTTTTATGTAAATAAATTCAAATCAAGTTTCATCTCCATCAATATTAGATAATTATATTTTTTTCAATATTACTGTAGAGTAAAAAATACTCTACATGTTTTTTTTTAAATTTTCAGCTGTGCGCTCCAAGTTTTGCCCCTGCGTGATTCAATTTTGAGGCAGTGAAGTTTTGACGCAGAGCGAGGGTGCAAGTTTCATTTTTGCCCAAATTTTGTCTAAGTATCAAAGTTGTGTGGAAGATACTAAGTGTCATCGGTTGAGACACTTTTTATAATTTCTCTAAGTTTCTCGAAACGTACCACGTGTCTCGTAGTCATTTAGCAAAGCGCGACAAATGTCAGCATCCACGTTTCATGTTTCTTATGTGCATTTCATGTTTCTTATGCATTTCAAATCTTATTTCAATAATCTTCTCTCAGGGTCAAGCAAAAGGTGCCAAGTGGCAACTGCTGAAGGTCTCAAAATGTTTTTCTAAAAAGAAACTGAAGCTGCCACGTGCCCTTAGCTAAAAGCAGTAGAAGCCGCCAAGTGTCAGGATCCACAGTTTCTTCATTTTTATTTCGTGATTAAGTAAAGACCATGGTGGGCTCGAGGTTTTATTTTTGAGGCAAGCAAAAGCTGCCAAGTGTCACCATCTGTGTAAATTTGAAATGAGACCTGAATGTTTCCATAGTATAGCCAGAGTGACGCAGAGACCGACGCGTGTCACCTTCTATAGGATTCTCAAATGGTAGCTAAAGAAAGTGGAGAATGCCACATGTCCCTTGTTAAAGATGCATGGAAAGTGACACCTGTTCATGTTCCCTTTTTGAAATTGCTTGGGTGAGAAGTGTTGTGGGTCCCATTCTTCATAAATTGTTAAAGTTTCGAAGAAGCAAACTATGATAGATGTCAAAGATGGAACACTCCTAAGAAAAGACACAGTAAAGTGTATAAGTTATGCGAAAAGTGTCGTGTGTCTTCTGTAAGTGTTGAGGAACATGTCAAGTGTCATTTTCTAGTGCCTCCTAAATAATAAGATGGTTTTCAAGTAGAGTAAGTGAAGATGCCAAGTGTCCTCACCCATTTCACAATGGGAAACGTCGTGTGTATCTATTTTGGCCAGTGAACTTGTAGGGAGATGAAATGTTTTAGACCCAAGAAATATCCTGTGTTAGACACTTTTAGTTCAGTTAGAGTTTAGTTATACCATTGGATTGGGAATGTGTGGGCAATCTAGAGCTAGTCTTATGCTATAAATATGAGTGCAGAGATCATTAGAATGGATCATCAGAAGATAGAGAGAATTTTTTGTGAGAAATTATTATTAGAAGTTTTAGACTTTCTAGCTGTGGCCAGTAATATCATTTGCCTTTGTTCTATTTTCTTGAGTTAGAAAGTTTGTATAACTATGCATGTTTTTGTGCCTTTTATGTGACTAGAATATTAATAAGAAGACTGAGTTCTATGCCTTTGTTGATATTTTCTATGGCATTACAAAATTGTCTAAGTTGTGAGCCTTTGATTCTACATATTTTCATCTTTTACATTAATCATGCCTTGTTTGCTCTTTAATGTAATTGAATCCTAAATATAGATTCACTGTGCTTAAAATTAAGGGTTGAATTAAATTTAGCCGCATCACCATAGTTAGATTTTCTTTTGTTGCATTTGTGTTTTTTTTTAATTCCTCTCCTTTTTCCCCAAAATACTTTTGAGATACAGAAGAGCCAGCTTATTTAAAATCTAAAGGTTGTTTCAGGTCACAAGTCCCACATTCTTGAAACATCCCATTGTTGGTGTTGGAAATAGTGCAATTCTAAGCATCAATAGTTTTTGGCACACCCGGTTGGACACCATCTTAAAGTTTCTTTCAAGACCAGATGAACCAGAGAGATACAAGGAGTCAGAGTTTTGGACCAGTAACAAGATCTTAATTTTCTGTAAATCCAGGTATTCTTTTTCCACCATTCGTAACTAGTCCAAGAAGAAGGGTCAATCAGTTTATACCAATACCAAGAGAAAACATGGGAGCTCCTATACCCCCAAGGAATTATGCAAGTTGGAACACTGGTAGTCCTTTGATCCTCCCAATACCACCATCCACTTGGGACTCTATTCCAGTAAATGCCCTGAAAGCTCTACCCAAATTTAGTGGGCAAGATTTCAAAACACCTGAAGAATATCTGCAGGATGTGTTTGATGTTTGTGCCATGCATGTTGTCACACAATAGAATGTGGCTATAAGATTAGTAGTAGCTTATTTTAAAGTAAAGGCTCTGGAATTGTATCGATCCTTGACCCCAAATACAATATCTACATGGGATTAGCTTGGAGATCTTTTTTTTGAAAGATTTGATAAAAAGGGTGACAAATATTCTTTGTTATAACAATTGATTACTATCAAAATGGCACCACAAGAAGCAATGATTGATTTCAATTCTAGATTTCAAAAGACTTGGGAAAGGATTCTTGCTACAGCAAGACCATTACCAAGTATGGCTATAGTATTTTGCCTTAAATCTTTAATTTCAGATATATCTGTAATGATTCAGTCACTTGGAGGTCAGACTCTACCAGAAGCTTATGACTATGTAGTCAGACCTGAAAATAATTTAATATATGCTGGAAAGTTGACCCCAAGGCCTCCCATGCCCATGTCTCTAGAGATCCAGCTGTGTCTATGTATAAATATCCTCAACAACTTGCTAAAGAACTTGTTCCTGCCTAGACATCTGAGATGGATGATATCAAGAACATCTTAAGGACATTTTCTAATGAGCTAATTAACATAAAAATATAGCAGAATCCTTATCCTAAACCCCAATATCAGGGCTACCAAGGAAATAGATTTCCACCACAGCCAAACCAGTATCAAGGTTCTCAAAGGACAACTAACCCTCAACCAGCAAACCAATTAGTTGTAGTCCCAACACTCTCACAAACTGTTCCCCCTAATTCAAATAGAAAGATTGTTTAGGGGTAGAATAATTATGTAGATGGCACCAATTCTTGGTGTTTCCCTTGTAATAATGCTCATACGCACAGAGACTATCCCATGGGTAATCTACAACAAAAGGTAGTAGAGTAGAGGAGAATGGATGGATAATTTGCAAGTACTTCTAACACTCAAGACTACCAATCCTCTAGTATGCAAAATTCAGTCCTGATGGCTCAGATGCAAGGGATGTCCTTACAACAAGATGAAGAAATAGCCCCTGAACATGCTTTATTTTCATGGGTTGAAGATGAAGAGTCAGTATTCTTGAATGAAGCTTCCACTTCCAAGAAGCTAGTAGTACAATCAAATTACTACACCAGATCAAAGAGAAGGAGGATGGAATAGCCTGAAGTCACAAATAATGAGACTATGGGACCTCCTCCATTTCAAGGCCATCAAAACATAGCTACTAGACAAGAAGTGCCTTAGCCAGTGTAGAATCAAGTAGTTCTTGGACAAGTTCAAGAAAAAGCAAAGTATCCTTATTTTCCAAGAACCCAAACACTAGGACCAGTGAATGTGGTTGATCAGCTGAAGAAAATTTTAGCACAAGTGTCAATATGGGACATATTAGCTATTCTTGAGCAAAAGACACTATTACAAGAAGCTCTGCAAGGCCAAGTAGTGCCTAAACATATTGGCACCAAAGAAGGAACTACTAATAAAGAAAATCTCAAAGACACAATTCCTCTATAGACAATAGCTCTTTTGAATAATGCACCAAAGGTAAGTAAATCCAAACCAAAGCCCTTCTATTTGACTTTGATAGTTGGAAAGAAACTGTTGCATAATGCAATGATAGACTCAAGGGCTAGTACTACAGTAATGCCTAAACAAGTAGCAGATGCGTTAAAAATAAATTGTGAGCCACTTATTAGAGGAGTTATGCAGATAGATGGAAAATCAGTGCAAACAATAGGGAGAATTAAATAACTCCCATTGCAATTATATACTTATCCTAATATAATTGTAAATCAAGATGTGTTAGTCATAGATATACCCCCTGTATTTGGCTTATGTTTATCCAGAGAATTCACAACCAAGATAGGAGGATATATGTCACTTGATTGGTCTCACCTCATCCTAAGAACCAAATATGGTTCAAAGATGAAAATACTATCTGAAACACTATCTAAGGATCACATCACCAATGAACCAACCTCAAAATTAGAGGTAGCTCATGCTATGATAAATAAGTAAGAAAAGGTCTTTGTTGAAGAGGTAGGTGCCTGGACTGAACATGACCAAGAAGATAAAAATAATCATTTGTTAGCTATGATTCAAACTGACCCATATGGAAATTATGATTCCACTGGTCTGGGCACTTATGTCATATTTGAATGTGATCATAAAATCCCAAATGTTTTAAGTGAAGAAATGCCAAAAGATACCTCTTCTACCAATCCTCATGTCTCTCAACATGATGTCCAAATTTCGAGTTGGAAGAGGGAAAATCATGAACCAGCTTGGGACCTTGAAGAAGATAAAATTGTTGCCTCTTCCCAAGGGAAAAGTTATAATTCCAAGGTCATGAGTTGGAAGAAAATAGAGGAACCTCTTTTGGAGGAAGCATGTGAGGAGGAGTATGCTCAGTTCATGGCAGGTCAGAGAGACTTCATGAGTGCTGATGAGAAGGAGATCATCATAGGTACACCCTTTGATAAACAAGAGGACATGTCACAAGCTTTTGCCTTAATCTCTGATGAGGAAGAGATAATTTCTGACTTTCTTCTCACTTTGAAAGATGATTTAGAGGAGCATGGACACTTCCTTGATCATGTTTTGAATGACTTGTTTGAAGTCATTGGGGTAGGTTATACTATTCTTCAAGGAGGTTGTGAGGTGGTTGTGAATGGACAAGATATCATTGAGACTCAAATAAATATACAAAATTGATGCAAGATTTCAGGCTTATCCTTTCAAGAGGTTGGTAGATCTGAAGATGATATTTTTAAAGTCATTAAGGAGGATGACCATTCAATGGAACCCAAGCATGAGGTAGAAGGAGATAATCCAATCAATGATGTATATCAAAGGGCTTATGGTGATGAGCCAATAGCCATCAATTTCTTGATGAGATATGCCAACATGAAGAACCAGCATTCGAGAAACTTCCAAGAACAAAAAGAGTACGTATGTGTTGGAAGCATGTTTGACTCTGATCCACTCGGATGTAGGTCAATCAAGGAGGCATGCAAGAAGAGAAAGTCACCAGAGCTTCATCCCATTCAGCCACTTGTTTGGCACCATAAGTCTTCTTGCCATGAAGGAGACTTCAAAATTTTTTCCTTTGATCCAGGAGTTAGGCAAATATACCTGGTAAGCTGTGTCTCTAATTTATTATAGTTAGATAGTTTCCCTTTCCTTGTTGCTCTATTTTCCCATTTTTATTTCCCACTCTTTATTTTAAATAAGTGTTCTTTGAACACGTGGCCATGACTCAGAGCCTTTTTTTCAAAATTTTCAAAACTCTCGACACATTAAATATCTCCCAAATCCTTAAATTTTCCAAGGTACCTTGTGCAACCACTTTCATGATGTGTCTAACTCACTGTCCCATGAAGATTTAGTAAGATTTGATAATGGTTATCCAGTTTTAATGCCATTTTGAGACTTGATGGATCATTAAATACCCCATAACAAGAGTTAAAGTTTAACAATATCTCAAACATTCCTACATCTGCTAAAAAGTCCCTATTACTTGCATTTTTAGTTCATAGCAAACCTGCTTAGTCAAAGTGCCTTCCCTACTGCAAATCTCTATACCTGTTATCACAGTTCACTATTTCCAAGTATAAAATATAGATATGGAGGGAACATAGTCTTCACAACAAGGGTCTGTGATTTATGAATCCATTGATAAGTTTCTCATAAGCAAATCATATGCTTCGGCCACTTCACAACCCTTAAAGACCTATCCACGGACTAGAATCCCTGAAGTTGGTTATGAAAATGACCCAGCAAAGGTGAAATATTTTTCAAATGGAATCATGGACCCAGTTATTCAAAATCCTAGAAAAAATCTAAGAGAAGGGTCACATCAAAGGTGTATTCAGAGGGCCAGGGTTGGACAATATAAAACATTCGCAATGAGGATATGGACTTTCCAGCTGGCACAATTCATTATCCTAGTTGTGCATCCATGCCCTAACTTGGTCGAAATATGCTTTGAATTATTTCATGCACCCTCAAATACCATACAATAGGGTCAATTCATGGTGTAGATTACACCAAAGGCTATCAGAGATATGTTGGCCCTATATCATGACAAGACAACCATGTTTCCCACCATTGCCAAAATGCAAAAAATGTGGGCAACTGTTAATAACCAATTGAGGTTTCTAAAACACGAATTGTAATTAGGGGAAGATGATACCACTGTGCCAGTACTGCTAGCAGCTAGAGCACAATTTTCACAAGCTAGTCAAGAGGCACTTTCCATGATGGCATTCATTTTTGAAATGAAATAAAATATAATTGTCTATGAAGAAAAAATGGCCATTCTCTTCAGATTGAAAATAGTTGACAAGTATTAGAAGTATCGATTAGATTTCTCTGAGCAGATTGCATACTCAATGGTTGATCAGCTCACCCATTTCAAATCTCAAGGGGTTTTTAGGTATTCTTCTTATCTGTTTCACCTTATGTTGTATCAAAACTCTGGCATCTTTTCCAAACACATGCATCTAAATATGTATGACCCAAGCTTTGGTCTACATAGGACCATTCTTGTGTCTGCATGGACACATATCTTGTCCAAAACTAGTGACCCATACGAATTTTGGGAACTTTTTGTTGCCTCTAATTTTTTTCATCTAAGCCCACAGCCGGTTGTAAATAGATTGACTCCACATGTCTCAGGCTTTATGAGAAATTGCAATATTCCTTGTGATTACTTTTTTGGATCCCATCATACTATTATTAGAGTCCATGGTTTTAGTGGAGAACTAGTGTTGCTACCTAAGATTTTGACCCTTAGGTTATCATTCTTAGAGGTCACCAGGAAAGTGTCTCTGGTAGATAATGAATATGGCACTGGGAAGAAAAAGAAGAAAATGTATGATGTTCCATGGGTGACAAACAACATGACCCTAGAGGTCAGAGATGTTGAGCTCGTGTTGCTGAGAAAGCTAGCCTTCCTAGGTTTCTTTCTAATTGAAGACAAATGGGGATATGACCCAAATGGTTTCATAACTTCATGGGTTAAGAATAATAAGGTTGCTACTAAAATTTTGCATGAGGTTCATCATTTTTGTGAAAATAGAAGAAATCTTAGGGAGGATATTCCTGATTTTATGTATAATTGACAAATTTTCCCCTTCAAGAGGACAGACCATGGGAAACTTTTTATACTAAGGAAAAGGATTCTGATCCTAAAATCAGAATGACTTCTAGTTTAATAAGAGCATTAAAGAACAAAGACTAGAACTCTTAGAAAATAGAAGCATATTGGAAATATAAGCAAGAGATTTGTGAGACAACTCACTCTTTTGAAAATGTGGATTCAGATGAGAAATGGGAGGAACTCTGGGATGAATGTCATATGTCTCCTATCTCTAGCCCTGATACAAGCAATTTGTAGACACAGGGTGGAGAGTCAACCAGAGCAAAATCCAGTCATACATTACAGACCATAGGACAAACCTCAATACAGTTGTTGTAACTGCCTAGCCCCAACCTCTCAGTGCCATTGAAAGCAAAAGAGTGTCGTATCCTCACCACCAAAAAGTTTTGAATATTTACCACTAGCAACAATGATAAATGTTGAAGTGAAGGAAGCACAGCCAGAAGAAGAAAAGCCAAAGAAATGTAAGAGGCTGAGGTTTTAGCTTGATTCAAAGGAGGGGACAGAACCCTCACAACACCAACCACAGAGTACATCAGTTGCTCCTCAGGTAAGTGTTGTTTCTCCTTCTTCTCAATCTCTCTCTTCTTTTATTGGGGTGATAATTCCATCTGGCCAATTAATATCCCCTACCACCTCTGCTATACCCATTTCTCATTTTGCCCCACCTATTCATACTCAGGCTATATCATTGCTTCATTTTTCCCCCTCTATATTAAAGAAATTACCTCCTCAAATTTCCCCTAGCCAACTTTTGTCTATTTCATATGGCTTGCCACAAAGTTATCCTTTTGCGGGTGAGCACATTGCCTCTCCTTCTACCTTCCAACCTCAAGCAGATGTTGCTAAGAAGGCTAGGGAAACCTGAATGGAGAAAAAGAGGATCAAAGATAATAAAGCCCTGGCTACACCACATATGAGGTCACAATTTGACCCAATCTAGAAGCAATTAATGGTGACCCATTTGTCACCTAATATAGTCAAGTTGAATGAGCAGATGTAGCCCAAAGATTATATAATGAATGCAGTGGCAATAGATATGTCACTGTTCAGACCACAGAATAAGGTTGAGCTGCTAAATGAATCCACTTCTATAGTAGCTAATTATTATTTGAAAATATCAAAGAAGCTATAGAAGATGGACGCTGATCTAGCCCAAGATAAGGCAAACTATAGTGGTTTGACTATAGAAATCAATACCAAGAATAATGAAATAGAGAGTCTCAACAAACAATTACAAGATACTATTTATTTTCAGACTCACTAGGTTATTTAAGCCCAAAATGATTCTTTAAAAGAAGGGCTGATGAAGGTGAAAGATACAGTGACAGTCTTAAGGTGGGAAAAGGCAACATTACAGGAAAAATGTGAAGAAATCCTGCAACAAGTCACTCAACTTCAACAGAAGCTGTTGAATGAACTGAACAATACCATTGCTATACAGGGCCAACTTCAAGTTGAGCGACAAATGACATAACAATTGACACTTGAGTTGGCTAATAGGCCAAATAATGTAGGTATTTTGAATCTAGTTAAGTAGCTTTATGTATCAATATGGAAAAGAATCTCTGAGGAGATTACTCAGCTCAAACCCTCTCTAACATTTCTACTAAATGCATAGAAATTATGCAAAAAGGTGGAGACTTCAGTTGAAACCACTCTGTCCACTGTCTCTTCAAAAGTGTTTGACTCTCAAATGTTGCTGCAAAAGTTATATGATGCAACTGATGGAACGTTATCAATAACAAGGATTAGTGACAGAATGATCACTACTAAAAGAGTGAATGAAGTTCTTAGTTGAAAATCCACAGCATTTGAATGTGAAGAGATTCTAGATGTGGTGAAAGAAGGAATCAAAGACATGAAACAACATATTGAAGATTTAGTGCAATTGGGACTTCCCTCCCTTTTTCTTGATAGCAATACAGTGTTGATGGTTGATGACATTAAACCTTTATTGTTAGCCAGGCAAAGTGATCAGTTAGTTTTCTAGGGTTTAGTAGATGATTCAGTAGTGCCTAAAGTGGAAGCTATTTTGATACCCATGTCCCAGCTTGAATTTCAATTGAAGGCTGTAGTTTATATTTTGCATAACTTTTCACATAAGGATATCATTAACCTTGATTTAGCCTTCCATGAATTGCAAAATAAGTAGGGATTATCTAATGATGAGTGGTCTGTTTATCAAACAACCTTATTGAAGTTGTAATTTTTTGCCCCATTTGATCAAGCGGGAGATTGTGGATTCTTCTTTTTGAGTAGGCTCAAAAGTCCTCAGGGTCACCAAGAACTGTAGAGTAAAAAATACTCTACATGTTTTTTTAAAATTTTCAGTTGTGCACTCCAAGTTTTTCCCCTATGCGATTCAGTTTTGAGGCAATGAAGTTTTGACATAGAGCGAGGGCGCAAGTTTCATTTTTGCCTAAATTTTGTCTAAGTATTAAAGTTGTGCGGAAGCTGCCAAGTGTCATCGGCTGAGACACTTATTATAATTTCTCTAAGTTTCTCGAAACATGCCACATGTCTTGTAGTAATTCAGTGGAGCACCACAAGTGTCGGCATTCATGTTTCTTAGGTGTGTTTCATGTTTCTTATGCATTTCAAAGCTTATTTCAATAAGCTTCTCTCAGGGTCAAGCGGAAGGTGCGAAGTGGCAACTGCTGAAGGTCTCAAAATGTTTTTTCTAAAAGGCAACAAAAGTCACCACATGCCCTTAGCTAAAAGTAGCGGACGCCACCAAGTGTTAGCATTCGTAGTTTCTTCATTTTTTTTTCATGATTAAGTAAAGACTGTGATTGGCCCGAGGTTTTGTTTTTGAGGCAAGCAGAAGCTATCAAGTGTCTCCATCCATGTAAATATGAAATGAGGCCCGAATGTTTCTATATTATAGCTAGAGTGATGTGGAGATCGAGACGTGTCACCTTCTGCAGGAGTATCAAAAGGTAGCTAAAGAAAGTGGAAACTACCACGTGTCCCTTGTTAAAGATGTACAAAAAGTGCCACCTATCCCTGTTCCCTTTTTAAAGTTGCTCAGGTGAGAATTGTTGTGGGTCCCATTCTCCATAAATTTTAAAGTTTCAAAGAAGCGGACTGTGACAGATGTCAAAGATGGAACACTCCTGAGCAAAGACATAGTAAAGAGTATACGTTACGTGGAAAGTGTCGTGTGTCTTCTATAAGTGTTGTGTAACATGCCAAGTGCCATTTTTTGGTGCCTCCTAAATAATAAGAAGGTTTTCAAGTAGAGTAAGCAAAGTTGCCAAGTGTCCTCACCCGTTTCACAGTGGGAAGCATCTTGTGTATCTATTTTAGCTAATCAACTTGCAGGGAGATGGAACGTTTCAGACCCAAGAAATATCCTGTGTTAGACATTTCTAGTTCAGTTAGAGTTCAGTTAGACCATTGGATTGGGAACATGTGGTTAATCTAGAGCTAGTTGATGCTATAAATATGAGTGCAGAGATCATTAGAATGGATCAACAGAAGATAGAGAGAATTTTCTATGAGAAATTGTTATTAGAAGTTTTAGACTTTTTAGTTGTGGCCAGTAATATCATTTGCCTTTGTTCTATTTTCTTGTGTTAGAAATTTTGTATAACTGTGCATGTTTCTATGCCTTTTATGTGACTAGAAAATTAATAAGAAGACTGAGTTCTATGCCTTTGTTGATATTTTATGTGTCATTGCAAAATCATCTAAGTTGTGATCCTTTGATTCTACCTATTTTCATCTTTTACATTAATCATTCCTTGTTTGCTCTTTAATGTAATTGAATCCTAAAGATAGATTCATTGTGCTTAGAATTAAGGATCTAATCAAATTCAAGCACATCGCCATAGTTAGATTTTTTTGGTTGCATTTGTGTTTCTGTTTAATTCATATCCTTTTTCCCCAAAATACTTTTGAGATACAGAAGAGCCAGCTTCTTTAAAATTTGGAAGTCGTTTTAGGTCGCAAGTCCCACATTCCTGAAACTTCCCATTGTTGTTGTTGGAAATAGCGCAATTCTAAGCATCAACAGTTACCAATCATTTTTATATGTGAAGATTAAAGAATAAATCTTTTTATGTAAATTCAAGATGCAAACATACAAATCATAACCTTTTGAAGTACTTTATGGGCTCCAATTTAGTAAATCATAACCTTGGCATATACTATAATTATCTTAGTTGTGTTGTAATTAAATGTATATTATCCATACCAACAATTTAAAACATTATGCCTATTATTCATATTATCTACTAAATAAAACTTCAATGAATGTCCTAGAATCAAGCCATTTGTGACTTCGACAAAGAGCTACAAACTAATCGAAACATGTAATATGTTAGAAAAAACACCATGAATGGTATAATATAGATTTAATATATTCAATCAATAATCCAAACATGTAATATGTGTGATATCTAACAAGTAATAAATGAGAAACTCTATAACATATTACATAATATGTATTATATTATTGGAAATTGAAAAACAAAATGCAAGGAGAGAATTTGTTCATTTTTATATTTAAATTATGAAATTTGGCATCTATGAACAATGAAAAAATGTGAAATATGTCAATAATAAAACTTTTAAAATTATTCTTCATAATAATTTAGTTCTTTACCCATGGAAAACTTTAGTATAATGTATATATTTAGCCATAAAAAAGGAATGTGAATAATGTAAGTTTGGTATTGGATTTAAGATACTTCAAAGAAATATTTTAGTCTAGTGATAATTTTAATGCATACAACTATCAAAGGTGAAATTATAAGTATTAGAGGTTTTAAACTATATTTTAGTGAATTAAATTATAGGTTTTCATGATTAAATGTATAACATATTATAAGTTATGTATGAAATGATTGAAAACTGAAAAATAATGTGTAGGGAAATAATCTATTCCATTTTATATTCAAATGAAGAAATGTGTCATTTATGAATAATGAATAAATATTAAATAGGTTAGAGTTATAAATTTTAAAATTAATTTGTACACCAAAGTTATTTTTTATAACATGGAAAACATAAAAATAATCTATGTGTTCAAAATCAAAGATCTTGAATATTGAAAATTTGGTACTAATTCCAAGTCACTTTAATGGAATTTTCCAATCCAACAATAAGTTTAATGCCTGAAAATTTTGTAATTAAAAATATAAATATTATGGAATGCAAATAATATTCATTGAATTTAATTATAAGTTTTTAATAAATCCACGAGTAAATTTAGGGCAAGTTATAGGATACGTATCAAATAGAAAATGAGAAACAATTTGATGAAAGTATTATTTTTGCATTTATATTTAAATATATAAATAATAAATCTATGAACAATGAATAAATTTAAAAAATACTCATGATACTTGAATAATTAAAAAAATAAAAAAAACCAAAAAAATAAATCAAAACAAATAAATAAACAAACAAACATAAACACAAAATAAAACAACCAACCAAACAATAACAACATGAATACATAATTCCTAAGAGTGTGATAGTAACACTTAGTAAACAGTTTCTAACATCCCAAAAAAATAAAAAAATGTAACAAAAATTTAAAAAAATATACATAATATTGTGTTAAATTTACAAAGTTTAGAAAATAAGGACATTGTTATCCGCTTCATAATCATATATTTCAAAACCTTCTAGACAATCACTATGTACATATTCTTAAGTAGGTGTCTCAAAAATAAATCAAATACATTTACCCTATTTATTTTGGTTCATCATGTGCTTATTCATATTTTTAGTCTTCATTTGCATTAGTATTTTTAATATGAAATAATACAAAATATAAAAATTGCACATCCTCATATACTAAAGTTAATATTCTAGTTATAACCACGTTGCTCCAATTCATATTATCAACTTTTTTGGATTTACCTTCAACCTAGAAGCCTATTTTTACAATTGTGTACAAAAAAATAGCAGAACCATTATCAATGATATATGACATGCATAACGTACATGATTCTATATTATATAAAATGTTCATAATTTTGATGTTTCCTCTGTGCTATCGGGTACTAAAAATACATATAATTTATTTCTAGACATTATGAAATAACTATATGTGATCTTTGAAAACATAAATTAATGGATTTGATCCATTACTTGATTATTAAAAGGTTTTTAGGATAGGATTTGAAATATAACATGAAAAAAACCTTCATGAATTCCAACCTAGATTATTTCAAATTTATCATTCACAAATCCATATTGAATGGAATAATGGTGGATGCAATAAATGACTTTGGGCTTCTCGCCTATAGACACTTTTTTTATTAGAAAAGCTTGTATTATGTGTAGTACCTTACAAACCACATTTATTTTATGATAATGAAAACAATTTAAGTAATAATTAAATTGACATCAAACTTAAAGTTAAAATTCCTTCCATCAATCAAATAAATGTCAAATTTAAAATTAAATTTATTTTTTATAATCAAATAAACATCAAATTTAAACTCAAATAAAATTGTGAATATTGTGAACATATTCATAGAACTAAATTCCACCCATATTTCCATTATATAATGTCTATACAAAATATAAATACACAATTATTATATAAAGTTTTTCATATAAAATAAGGGTAACGTAATTACACTAATATTACATGAAGTGAAATCATTATAATGAATTAAGTCAATTTAAACTCGTATGGGAATTTTTTTCTTTTATGAATTTAAATTTGTGATACAAATATCACAAAAATTGACTCAAAAAGTTACACAAATAGAATCGCATTGGCAACACATTTCCATGTAAAATAGTTAAATGCCATACTTTTAAATATTTGAAGTTTTTCCACTTTAATTTTAAGTCAAAGTTTTAATGGATGAGGTCAATTTAGGTTGAGTGGTCAATTTTAAGGTTTGTTTTATCATTGTTTATACTATGGATCTGAGATAGATAGCGATATTTGTTTGAAAATAAAAAATATAATATGGATGATTAGCCTATGCATAGTAGGCATAGAGAACCATCGAAGATATGTCAAGAATTGAGTTGGAGGATCATCAAGGGATAGGGAGGCCAATATATTAGTTATTTACAACATAATTTTTTCTTTTTTACTATACAACATTTTTTTCTTTATTGTTGAATAAAATCTATTTCATAGAAGATAAAACACTTCTATTGATGGATTCTCCATTTCAAACTTGTTTACCTATTTCAATAGATAGGACCAATTATAAGGTGAAGAGATTCAATGTCATTGTTCTCCTAGAAACAAATTCAATTGATTATCTATTTAGAAGGATATTCAACATCAAATGTTCTCCCAGATACCCTAATCAATCCACCTTTACTCTAACCAACAACATTTTAGGTAAAAACTCTATAAAACATACTTTTTTGTTGTTTTGTGTGGAATTAGATTTGAAAAAAATTAGTAATATGTAATGAATAAGCTATGATTTGATTCTTAGTTATACTCAATATTTAAAACCACCACTTAGGCTCATTATCAAGATAAGGACCATGTCGATAAAATTCATAATGATCCATAAAAACTAGCAAGTGCTTTTTTTATTGGTCAATGCGATTTTTATATGAATCCTCATGGATCTAGTTAATTGAGTGTTTAGGACTCCCATAAAACTCTATCTCTATCTCCTGGAATTCTCTTATTCAATTTTAAAACATCACATTGAGTCTCATGTGTAAGATTCAAATAGCAATCAATTTTGAATTCAATAATCTCTTCTTTCTGATTAATAACATTAATAATTTGGTGAAGACTTCAAAGATGATTATACCAAGTGTAATGGGTTAGATTGAAAACAACATCAACCTAATCATCCTTTAAACTTATTAAAGGTTGGATGATATGAGGTTCTTGAGTTCCAAGAACCATTAGCAAGAATAAAACAAAATTTAAAAACAATCTATATCTCTTAACGATATCCCTAACAGAGTCACCAAATTTGTTGATGATAAAAATTGTACTGTCAGTGAATCAACCCTTTAGCCTATCATGAATGTCAAATTTGAATCAGACTAGTCTAATCATTGGATTTCTAAAATTTTATCTAAGATCTTAAAGACGGGAGAGGGTTTTTATTATAAATTATGAAAATTAATCAATAAATTATCAAGACAAATTATTTTATTATAAAAATTAGGAATCCATTTATCTAATAAAGAATCAATTGATATATATATACTTCTTGTTTGCAATGTTTTATAAACTAAACAAATAAAAAAGAAATAGATCAAAGTAAAAAAGAGAGACTAACATGTAAGCAAAAGGGTAGTCAAACTAAACAACTAATAATAAAACAAACATTTCATCCTATAACAAAGAGAAATAAACCTACAATAGAAAAATGACTTAAGAAGAGAATTAATCAGGAAGAGAAAAACATAAAACATGAAACTACCATAAAACAAATTTAAGAAAAGAGAAACTTTAATAATAGAAGAGAAACTGAAGCAAAGAACAAACTAAAGATCTAAAGAATTGTAAAATTTAATTAGAAACCTTACTCTAAAGAAACTAATGATAGATAAATAATAATGTAAACTAAGATTAAAACTAAAGAAAAGAAAACAATTACAAAAATCATGAAATATATATGAAAGATTACATTAAAATGAAACAATCTATAGCTATTAAACTACATAAAGAAAACTAAAGAATAAAATTAAAAATTAAATTAAAATTAAGAATAGTTTATAAACAAAAGGCTCTAATAAACCATTTAACAAGAATGAAAATAAACTAGACTAAGGTAAACAAGAACTAAAATTTTAGATTGAACTTAATATGAAATTGATAAGAAAACTAAATAACTTAAACAAAAGGTAATGAAAACAAGACTAACAACTTCAAGTCTAATTTAACTAGAACTAGATAAAATATAAAACTAACTATATAACATGATATAAAGTATAAAATCAAAGAAAATTGCTAAAAAAATGAAACAGATTAAAATCTAGATATTTAAAATTTGTAACCAAAAATAAGTTTTAAACATGTCTATCACAATCAAATAAAAAAAGAAATGTAAATATAAATAATCTAAGACTAAGAACAAAATAAACTAAACTATCTATAATAGAAAAGATAATAGATTAAATTATAACTAAAAGAAATCAAAAGATTTTATTTATCTTAAAAAATAAAGTTTAATAAAAAAAACATGTGCAAGTCTCAAAATGAGATTCATCTTAGTAGAAAAGGGTAAATTTCAATGAGAAAATCACCATCTTTTCTTTATAAAACTTGAAATGACAACTTTACAATTGAATAGATCAATGAAGTGTCACAAAAAATTGAAATAATCATCATTATTCAAGCTAAATACTTGAAATCTATGTAGATGACTACAAATAGAAATCATCAAAAGATATTAAACCTAGCAAAGTTTAAATAATCAGTAGTAGATGATAAATATAACTAGATATACCTGTGTTACATAATTGATTACTCAACCATCAGATAAACTACCATTGGGTCTATTTATAAAATGTGTAGTATCTTAGAGAACATACATAGAAAGAAGAGATAAATGATGGACTTTAGAAAATGCTTAAGTCGTCAATATCTATTGTGATTCTATTTTAAATTGAATGATTGATCCTCTTTTATATCTTTAACTTTAGTTATGAAATAAGCTATAACCAACTTAGTTAGTTTTTGGTTAATGTTAACTAATTGAATTTTTAAAAATTCAATTAATTAACTGGATTTAGCTAAGGATGTATATACTTAAGACTTAAAAAGTCTTAATTTTATCAATGTTTTTAAAAATAATAGACCTAGGTACTAAACCTTAATGGGTGAGGGCCCATATTGATAAATAATATAGTAAAATACACATTAATCAAAAAATAATAAATTAAAATTGATCAATTCTACTTATGTTTAAACCATAATGCATTTTAATTAAACTTTATCACATATAACTATACTAAAACTCCAAAATCACTGTATATATCCAAAATTATCAAAATTATCAAGTCTGAAGTATCAAAGTGTTAAGCCCAAAATATCAAGTTCAACATGAAAAAGTTCAATGTTAACATAAAATTATCCCTAAAATAACCATTAATCTTTTGAGTCAAATAAAACTTCAATATTTGTTTGTCCTGCTCATGCAAACAAATGTTATACTCCATCTCAGTTGTAGGAAATGTAACAATCTAGTTCCTGAGTCAGATGTGGTATCAACTTCCATCTTGATCCTTTTTATCAATTTAACTTCTAGGTTCAGTCCTTTTCATACCAAAATTCTTTTCAGCATTCTTATCTGGAATGTTCATGGTTTTCCTCTTGTTGTCATATCCTTGCCCTCCCAAACTCAAATTTTTAGACCTCAAAACGGGCTCTCTATAGGTACCTGACAAGATCAAATTTATACATTTTATACCAAGGTCTACATTAGATGGGGAAGGTGTATCTAAAAGAGTGCCCATTTTTCAAAAATCCTTGGCATGGGTTGTCTCAAATTTGAGGTATTTGATTTGATCAATAGGAAACTGATTAATAGGTTATGGTTTATCAAATGGTTAACATCAAAAATTAAGGGATTGTGATGGTAAAAACAAGGATCATGCTCTAGATGATGAGAAGAGCTACCTCAAGAGTATGTATGGGCTCTAAATCTATCACCAAAAAAATACCTATGACCTCTATAGCCTCTATGGATTGGGTTAGTAGGAAAATTATTCAAGATATTCTAGAAATCTATGGCATAAGCATCCAAATAGATGGGCATTTTTGTGCCCCTAGGAAACCTAGGCTCAAAACATCAAGGATAGAAACCATCCCTATTAGAGATTCTACTATGACCTGACTGACTGCCACCTCTATTAGAATTCTACCCCCATCTTCCATCATTATTACTCCCAATTCGTTGGTCCCACCTAGACATAATGAAAATCTAAAAATATAGAAATAAAACTAAGTTTTGAAATAAAATACTAAAGTAAAATTGCACAATGACACTGAAAATTACACTATATTGAAACCATATTGATCTTCTAAAGAACATAAACAATGAATTTAGATATCAATCCTTTGTGAATTTTAATCTCATTGTCCATTTTTACAAAAAACAATTCAACACATCAATATTGAGATAAAAATTCAAATGTAACTTCATGTTTCAAAACTCATAACCCATTCAAAATATCTACATATAAAAACATATAGATTTTTCCATTTTTAATTACCACATCTAATTGATCAAACCTCATATTTCAACAAAATAATTGTAATTCCCACATTTGTTTGAACACAACCTAAATTAAAATCAGATGAGAGTTCCAAAAGATTGTTAATATACCCAATGTATCATAATCCATGAAATTTAATTGACCATTCAAAAAATTATGAATGCTTATATCCATAGTCATCTGCATGAGCCATAATCTTATAAAACTCATACCAACTGGTCAAATAATAAAATAGTGTAGACTATCGAACTCATGTAGAAGCATTTCACCACATTTATTTTATGATTTCAAATTTATTCAAATGTACTAAACTAAATCATCCACTATGAGATTCAAACCACTTGATAATTTACATATATAGCTCGTAAAAAAACTATATATGTAACAATTTTCAATGAAAATAAATATCACCATTTGTTTGCCTTTATATTGAAAAACTTACAAAGTTTCAACAAGAAAAACCCTAAGTCTGAAACTAGTTTCAAGTGAATTTTTTTCATGCTTAATTTCTCAACAAAATTATAAAATTAAAACCCATAAATTTATGAATGAAGATAACTAACAAGCATTTGAACTTTCAATATTTGTAAAACCAAAAAGGAAAGCCACTATAAACTGTGGAAGCTCTTCACATGTATGTGGTGTATGAAACCTTAAACCAAATTTTAATCATGAATAAAATTCAACATTTTGCATGTAAATAGACATGATTTCTCATACTTAAGCCAACAAATCAAACTTCATATACCAAAAAATGCAAATAGTCTTCATACCCATGTATACCATCTTTAAAATTTTAGAACCAAAACCCAACTGCATGTAAATTTTAAACTCTTTTATAAACATGTAGAAGCTTTATCAATTATAATAAATCATCTCCTTTTCTTCTCATGATTGTATGTATATGTTATAGAAAACTAATTCATGTAACTCACGAAAATAGACTTGCAGATAAATCAAAATATTTTCAAAAGTCGACATAGAAATTCAAATAAATCCTCATGTAAGTTATATGTTTTATCATTATACATAAACCCATAAAGTAAAACTGAAAGCCTTCTCAACCATGCAAGAAAACTAAAACTTGCATGTTCATGAAGGTTATCATAACTTCAAAAAGGTCTGCATGTGAAAAACTTACTAGATTTCTCTACATATTCCTCCATTAATACTCAAGCTTATATTCATGCAAATGAAAAAATTTAGACTTATCTTTTTTATTTCAAAATCTTCATTCATATATAGAATTTCTAAGAGATCTAAAAATATTATTGTAAACATACCTGATCATCAAAGTCAAATCCTTCACTCAATATTCCCTTTAGCTTCTACTCAGTAACTTAACCTCTATCCTGCCAAGGCTTCACTTCCACCGAGAGTTTGCAAAATGAGTACATAGAATGAATAAATCCAACATTTTAATTTCCACCCTTCAAATCATAATTACTTCAGTGATGTGATAAACAACCATTGGTTCACATTAATTCTTGTTTACTTAACAATTCCACTAAATTACTTTGTCGATCCTGATAAATTTAGTAATAAGCTATTCTTCTTGTTAAACTATTTGCTAAATTACGTCAACCAAGAGGATTGGTTAGTCATAAATGCTTGAATACTACCAAATATCTAAACAATCTCAAAGCACACAACCTTACTTAAATGCAATCACGTACTCATCAACCTCAAGATCAAATTTGTCAAATGGTGTCCAACTCACCAAAGTTTTCTTCATCACCTATTGAGGGGACATAACACTTAAATATGAATTGAAAAATGCCAATTAACCAAGCTATATGACCAAGGGTTCCTTAATAATAACTAGTCTGATGACAAATTTTCATAATGTAAAATTTTTGGAATACAAACATATTTATATTAACATTGAAGAATCATAATATATCAAAAAGTGACAAACTGAATTGTTCATAGCAGAATTGAATTGTAATGTTTTTTTATTTAAACCATATTACCATTTGCTATCTGAATTGTGAATCAAAATTCCTCATGAAGATAAAATCATACATATATATCATTAAAATAAATGACTAAGAATAGAAATTCAAGCATCGACTAAAACTATCAAAGTGTGTTGGGCCTGATGAACAAAATAACTAATCACATCTATAATCAAATATGCATATTTTATTCATTTTTCCAACATGCTCTTCAAAACTACTTAAACATAAATAAAATCTATCAACAAATCATTACAATTTCATAATTAAATATGCATCTACAAATACTATTAATCAATAGGGTCTTTCATATTGTTTTAGGCTTTATGATAGGGTAATCTCTATGACATTAAGTATAAACTTTTAAAAAAATTAAGGGAGGGGGATAGAAAATATGCATAACATAACTATCACAAACTAGATCTAGGTGTCAAAATCACCCCTAAATAGTAATGTGATCAATTGAATAGTAACATGGTGTGATATTGTCTAAGGTGGCATGCTAGTGTCCCACTCTAAATAACTACAAATGATTTATGGGTTTTGTATAACATGCCCTAATCCATCTTTAAAGTTCATATTTGTAGGATCAATAATTTTTCCTATAGCTTTGTTTTAATTATAAAACACTAGTTTTTCATGCTTTTAAGGGATTTAATAAACAACATGATAGAAAGGAATTAGTAGGGTAGGTTGTATGGGACCTCAATACCCCCACTATGTGAAGAGTTGCCTACATGCCATTACCTCAGAAGGGAATCAAGACTGATGTAGTTATCCCTATCTAAGTGATTATATAAAATGAAAGTGAATGCTAATATGCCTAAGTGTGAATACATGAGAGGATGCTTTAGATGTCACTTGTGAATTGAATACCTACGCTAGGGATGGATTATTGATTGTATGGGTTAATTCAATACAATATTGAAGGAATTGGTAGTTTTACCTCAATGTGAAGTGGTAATTTTGTGTACTTTTTTATGATAATGTCCACTTGGGGTGTAAGAGTGTGGGAGTATTGTTTATATATTTTTATGATAAAAAGACTTGGGAAGGTGACTTAAGAATAGGTCTAAGCTGATTCTAGTCCTCTTAGGGAGATGTAAATTACTTTTTGGAGTGTATAGGGACCTAGATCACTATGTCATTGTGCCATTATGAGTTTCATGTAGTGTTTTTTAGGCTTGGGTCCTATTTGTGACTTTCATGTGATTAAAAGTGGATCAAAATGGACCATAAGATAGGTCATGTGATATACTAAGGGTAAACTAAAACTAAGTGGACATTGAAGACATGAATGCTTAATTTTCATTATTTAACTCACCTTTCAGCCCTCGCCCATTTATTCATTAAATGTAGCAAAGTGAAATGACTAGGATAAAGGGAGATGTAAATTACTTTTTGAGGGTATAGGGACTTAAATCACTAAGTCATTATGCCATTATGGGTCTCATGTGGTTTTCTATAGGTCTAGGTGCTATTTGTGACTTTCATGTGATTAAAAGTGGATCAAAAGGGACCATAAGATGGGCTAGGTGATATACTAAGGGTAAATTAAAATTAATTGGACATCGAAAGAATGAATGGTTAATTTTAATGATTGAACTCTACCCGCCTCTCCCACTTCACCCCCACCACCCCAGCCACCCCCATTTATTCTATACATGCAGAAAAGTGAAATGAATAGGATAAAGGGAAACAAAACATGCCAAGACTTATGTATGAGGCAAAGACCATGAATTTAGATTTGATTCTATGAGATGTGATCCATTGTGTATCTTACAAATGAAACATTATAGAATCATTTCTTACTTAAGATATATCACAAAGTAAATAAAAATCTTGGTAGAGAGATATGAGATAGAGGAAAGGAAAAAATAAACCTTACTTGATATGTGAATCAATGCAAAAACCTAGTGACATTATATGTGTGTACATGTAGATGGTGATCAAATTATGAATCACTTGGAATGAGTTGATGGCTTCCTCAATCCTCTTGTTTGGATGGCTCAAGAACTCAATTTGGTTTTCACTCCATTATTACCCACCTCTACTTGGTGGATCATAAATGATGAATAGCTTGGATTAGACTGATGGATTGCCCAATCCTCTTATGTAGGTGGTTCAATAACTGAAGTAGGCTATGACTCCATCTATGCCTACCCATGTGTAGTAGATGTATCTATGAATCACTTGGAATGAGTTGATGGCTTGCACATTCCTCTTGTTTTGGTGGCTCAAGAACTCAATTTGGTTTTTTCTCCATTATTGCCCACAACTACTTGGTGGATCATAAACAATGAATAGCTTGGATTAGACTCATGGCTTGTCCAACCCTCTTATGTAAGTGGTTCAATAACTGAAGTAGGCTATGACTCCATCTATGCCTACCCATGTGTAGTACATGTATCTATAACTAAATCTTCTTTATAACTGAAACAAATCAGTAAAAGATCCCATAAAACCTAAATCACACAAGCAATCAAATTTCATGCCCTTTTAAAAAATCATATATTGGCAAAACTCAAAGTATGATTGATACAAAGATTAAAAAGCACAATTATAACCTTCAACATAGAAGAACTCACAAGTCAACATTCGCAGAGCACCGTCACATTATAAGCATCCCATTAATTTCATAGGCACAAAAATGTTGGCAGATCGAAGAGACCCGTAAACAGATTGCACACAAAGAAACTTCAATCTATACTCACTATAAAAACACAAGACATTGACTTTTAAACGAAATATCTAAATTCCCACGACGAACTACCACTTAATTTATAAATACAACTCTCCGCCATATGTTACTCTAGACATAACATGACGCCATGAGACTAAGACTCATATTTCCCAATGGAAATTAAATACTAACTAAAAATGACCATAAAATAAAAATGCAACTAATTATAATTGGTAACAACTCACACTTGAGCGATAACACGCATCCATTGCGTATGGTAAATAGCTTTATATGCAACAGTGAATTTTGTTGTTGTATGGTGTGTCTCTTCGATCCTGTCAAGATTTTCCAGGCAACATCACTTGTCATTCATTGCTTTTTGTGTGGTTCAAAACCAGACAGCGGTTTGCAAGCCTACAGCTGGACTGCTATCTTCAGATCTGCATTGACAGACTTACGTTTGATATTGAATAACAGTAAAATACCAAACTAAAGATACGATATTCAATTCTCCCAGTGAATTGAATGTTTCGCGGTGAAATCATCCCTATAGGCCTTAGAAACTGAAGATACCTTGACTGCGATTCACACCATCAGTCTGTGATTCTTTCTGGTTAACACGACATATCTTGCCATCCACTTCTCAGACTCTACAGATCATTCATCGACTGCGTACAAAAAACCTTGACAGAATTTGAAAATTGGTCCAAGCGGAGGATAAGCGAGGCCATTAAAATTGTTTAAAATTTTTTTTCTTAATCGAGATGTGGATTGTTAATTAAATGATCTTGGATGCAATTCATCGAAAAATGCTACATATTATTTCAACATCATATTTTTGTTTTTATATTAGTTCATGTATTTGTTCAATAAATACAATTTAAATTGTGAGACTCTTCTCAACATCATTTTTAACTTATGATGAGCCTAAATGATGGCTCAAACCATCAATAATATTTAGGTTCCAGTTTCTCCATTGTGAATTCTCAACTAGTAATTTAAACTAATCTGTAAGTAAATAAATATATATGTAAGGCATCGCTTAAAATACTTCAACTCCTCCACATGACAATTAGAAAACGACTATCCATATCCTCCTAAATCTGCATCGACAAAGTCGCATCCCCAAATAGGCATGAACATTTTTTGAAGCTTCGAATTGTATCGTTGATGAGATTTGAATGAATGTTTGTGTTAGAAACTGCAGCACACTGGAGATAATTTCTCTACTCACTGTTTAACTATCTGTTCGCCTCCCTCATGCATACAGTTTTCACGCAGTCTGCATGCTTAGTTTGTTTTTGTCTTAGCTCAGTCCGCATGCACAGTAGCTGTTAAAGATTAGTTTATCATTAGTTTATCTTTCGGTTATATTTGTTTTTCATTCTATTTATGTTTTCCCAGCTCGTAGTTTTTAGACAGAGAAATAATAAGATTAAAAATTCATTCTTGATTGTTATAACAGTCTATGTTATATTATTTTATGTTATATTATTTTTGCTCTGTTTCTACTCTCAAATGGGTATCAGAGCGCAGGTTATAGGAAGACGCAACAGGCAGAAGCTAATACAGCTGGAGAGCAGTCGCCGCCATAGATTGCTCATGGTATCAGCCAAGAAGCACAGTAAAAGAGAGGACGTAGCACCAGCATCAGGTCGCTGCCAAAAAGTAGCCAGTAGATAAAACAAATCGCAGATCTTGAACAGAAGGAGGTCAAGCAGTCCGTGAACAAAGTAGTTGAATGCATGAGAGAATAAGACAAACTCAGATTTGTTTTCTTTTGCAGAGATTGCTGGAAACAAAATCCAGGGAGGAGAAATACTACAACAGTAGCAAAATCCTGCAAGTCTTGAGACATGGCAACACACAACAGCGTTTCTCAGCTTAAGAATTATGATTTTTGGGCAATTAAAATGAGAACATTGTTTTGCTCACAAGATGTTTAGGATTTGGTAGAGAACAGTTTTGTAGAACCACACGATGAGGCTGCCCATCAGGTATTAACTCGAGCACAAAAGGAAGAGCTTAAAGAGAACAAGAAGAAGGATGCAAAAGCTCTATTCCTAATCCAACAGCGAATGGATGAATCTATTTTTTCTAGAGTTGCAATAGCAACGAGATCCAAGTCGGCATGGAAAATCTTAGAGACCACCTATAAAGGTAATACAAAGGTGAAAATAGCTAAATTGCAATCTCTTAGGAGAAATTTTGAAAATTTGCAAATGAATGATTCAGAGTCTATAGACTTGTTTATGGGTCAAGTATTGAATATTGTAAATCAAATTAGATCTAATGGAGAAACAATAATAGATCATAAAATCATAGAAAAAATACTCAGGAGTTTAACAAGCAAATTTGATGCAATAGGTGTATCTATTGAGGAAACCAATGATTTGGAACAGTTATCAGTAGATGAATTAATGGGATATTTGTTAACACATGAATCCAGAATGAATAGGAATAACAATATTTCTTTTGAGAATGATTTCAAGTCTCAGGGATCATTTGGAAGAGGAAGAGGAAGGTCAAACTTCAGAGGAAGAGGCAGAGGTAGAAATAGAAGGAACAATCCAGATCAAGGTGAAAACAATAATCAATACTACAACAATAGAGGACGTGAAAAAAATCACTTTCAGCAAAATTCACAGAGGTTTGATAAATCTAACATTTAATATTATTACTACAAAAAATATGGACATTATGCAAGTGAATGCAGAAAGAAACAAGGAGATGTGGACAAGCAGAATGCTAATTACACAAATAAATCTAGTTCTAATTCTGGAAGCTTATTTCTCACTTGTCATGTTGCTCAAGAAAATGCTAGAGATATTTGGTTCTTAAATAGTGGATTCAGTAACCATATGACAGGAAATAAGAAATTCTTTGCTAGTCTTGATGATTTCGTAAAATTTGAAGTGAAATTAGGAAATGATAACAAAGTGGATGTAATGAGTAAAGGAGTAATAAATGTTTTGGCAAAAAATAGTGAAAGAAGGTTTAAACCTGATATTTATTTTGTACCTAGACTAAAGCATAATCTTATGAGTGTTGGACAGTTAGTACAGAAAGGTTTCAGAGTATCTTTTATGGATAATGTTTGCACAATACTAGACAAATCTCCAAATGATAGGTTGATAGGAAAAGTGGAGATGACCAAGAATCGGATGTTCCCTCTTCGAATTCAGTGCATCCAAGGAGAAGAGGAATCCCACTTCAAAACCATGCATCTAGACCAATCATGGCTATGGCACTTAAGGTATGGATATTTACATTTTGGATGTTTGAATTTGTTACAAAATAAAAATATGGTGAAGGGATTACCACCAATAGAACAGCCAGGAAGTTCATGTGAAAGTTGCATTCTAGAAAAACAGCGTAGAGAGAGCTTTCTAGTAGGAGCCTCATATAGAGCAAGGGTAATATTGGAGCTATTCCATAGTGATTTATGTGGACCTATACAAATTCCATTATTTGGAGGTAGTTCTTATTTTCTAACCTTCATTGATGTCTTTAGCAGAAAGACTTGGATATACTTTCTCAAAAATAAGTCTGAAGCCTTTGGAAAATTTAAAGAATTCAAGGCTATGGTTGAAAAGCAGAGTGGCCTTTACATCAAGGTACTTAGATCAGATAGAGGAGGTGAATATATGTCTAATGAATTTCAATATTTTTGCAGATATCATGGCATTAAAAAGAAACTAACTACAAGGTACACACCACAGCAGAATGGTGTAGCAGAAAGAAAGAATAGAACAATCATGGAGATGGCTAGAAGCATGTTGAAGGCCAAACATTTGTCAAATGAATATTGGGCAAAAGTAGTAGCATGTGCAGTATATATTCTAAATAGAAGCCCAACAAAGAGTGTCAGAGATCGAATTTTACAAAAAGCTTGGAGTGGTAAGAAGCATAGTGTACATCATTTCAAAAAATTTGGTTGTATTGCATATTCTCTTATACCATCTAAATTGAGAATAAAACTTGATGATAGAGGTGGGAAATGCATTTTTATTGGCTATAGTGAAGAATCAAAGGCATATAAATTGTATAACCCCATTTCAAAGAAAGTGATTATTAGCAGAGATGTGGAATTTAAGGAAGAAGAAGCATGGGATGGAAGCATTGATAAAACCATCACAATTAGAGCACCAATTTCTCAAAATGAAGAAGAATCTGAAGAACAAAATTTGCAAGGTGATCTACCCTCTCCACAAGAAATAACAAGCACTCCAATAAGAACACCTAGGAGCTTAGCACAAGGTGAATCATCTAGTCATGCATGTCATCCTACACCCAATTCACAAGTAAGTGATGAATCAGATCCAACTATTTCCACTTTAAGATCAAAACTTAAAGGTAAGAAAATGAGAAACTTGAATGAGATCTACAAACAAAAAGAAGAGAAGTTAGATTTATGTTCAAATTTTGCTCTTTTTTCTCATGATCCTATGTATTATGAAGAAGCAGTTAATGAGGAACATTGGATAAAAACAATGGATGAAGAGATGAATGCCATTGAGAGAAACCAAACATAGGATCTAATTAATTTACCTGAAGGTAAGAATTGTATAAGAGTCAAATGGGTTTATAAGACCAAATTTGATATAGAAAAAAATGTTGAAAAGCACAAGAAAAAATTTGTAGCAAAAGGTTTTGCACAAGAACATGGAATTGATTATAATGAAACATTTGCTCCAGTTGTTAGACTTGATACTATTAGAATGGTTTTATCAATAGTTGCACAAAATAATTGGTATGTATATCAAATGGATGTCAAATCAGCTTTTTTGAATGGCTTCCTAGATGAAGTGTATGTGAAACAACCAATAGGTTATGAAGTGCATGGACATGAAAAAATATACAGATTGAAGAAGGCCCTCTATGGTCTCAAGCAAGCACCAAGAGCATGGTATAACAGGATTGATTCATACATGACAAACAATGAATTCATCAGAATCAATAGTGAGCCTACATTGTACACAAAAATCAACAAAGAAGGTCAGATTTTGATTGTGTGTTTGTATATTGATGATTTGATTTTCACTAGAAATATGTCTGTAGACACATTTAAATCAGCAATGAAGAAAGAATTTGAAATGATAGATTTGGGATTAATGAAGTACTTTTTGGGCATTGAAGTTGTACAATCTGATAAGAAAATTTTTATTTGTTAAACTAAATATGCAAAGGATGTGTTAAGGAGGTTTAAGATGTTGAATTGTAAATCATCACCTACACCAGTTGCTACAGGGACCAAAAGTAGCAAAGAAGACAAAGGGTCTAATTTTGATTCTACAACATTCAAAAGACTAGTTGGTAGTTTGATGTACCTTACAGCTACAAGCCCAGATATCATGTATGGGGTCAGTTTAATCTCTAGATTCATGGAGTCACCAAAAGACTCACATTGGCAAGTTGGAAAGAGGATATTGAGATATGTGGCAGGAACAACAAAATATGAAATTTTATATTCCACAACTAATGATTTTGGTTTGATTGGTTATACTGATAGTGATTTTGTAGGTAGCATTGATGACAAAAAGAGTACTTCTGGACATGCCTTTCTTTTTGGAGCAGGGGTGGTCACATGGGCATCCAAAAAGCAACCTATAGTGACACTTTCATCAGCTGAAGCAAAGTATGTAGCAGCCACATCAGCAGCATGTCAAGTAACTTGGATGAGGAGAGTATTAACAGAGTTATTACAAGCACAGAAGGAGTCAATGCCAATCTTTTGTGACAACAAATCAGCAATTGCACTGTCTAAAAATCATGTTTTTCACAAGAGGAGCAAGCACATTGATACAAGATTTCATTTTATCAGAGAGTTAGTGAACAATGGAGAAATCCATTTGGAGTTCTGCAGATCTGAAGACCAATTGGCAGATATATTCACAAAGGTATTAGCAAAAGAGAGTTTTGATTATCTAAGACAAAATTTAGGCATTGTAAATGTTGAAGTAGTTAGTGGTAGAAATTAAGGGGGAGTGTTAGAAACTGCAGCACACTGGAGATAATTTCTCCACTCACTGTTTAACTATCTGTTCGCCTCCCTCATGCATACAGTTTTGACGCAGTCTGCATGCTTAATTTGTTTCTGTCTTAGCTCAGTCCGCATGCACAGTAGCTGTTAAAAATTAGTTTATCATTAATTTATCCTTCGGTTGTATTTGTTTTTCATTCTATTTATGTTTTCCCAGCTCGAAGTTTTTAGACAGAGAAATAATAAGATTAAAAATTCATTCTTTATTGCTGTAGCAGTCTGTGTTATATTATTTTTGCTCTGTTTCTACTCTCAGTTTGTTGATTGGCGGTGTAAAACTCGCATTTTTAATTATAAAGTCGATAGGATAGTTAAAGTTAAATGAGACAATTTGACAATGGGGCCTCATATCCGAATCTGTTGAAGTTGCAATGATAGTGGCCGGATCAGTATCAAATTCGGAATAAAATGATAAATATGGTGGAGTAAGTTCATTAGGCACTACATTACTGCTTCGCCAGTTTCCCCTTCTAAAAGCTGTGCTACATAGCAGCCATTTAAATCAATGTCTTCGAAGGTTTGGCACGTAGCATGCAAAGTCTGAATATTAACAGACCTCCCCCACCGCCATGGATACAGTATATTTGTACCATTTGTATGACTTTTGCGTTATCCCAAAAATTGTTTTTACATTTAATGTCAAATTTAAAATAAAAATAAAAAATTATATATATTCCACCCCGTTCCTTATTATAAAATGCTAGTCCACAAAAATAGATATAGTTTTTTTTTCTGCGCATTTTTTTTTTTTTTTTCACATATTATAAGTAAAGGTATTATGATAAAAAAATTGATGAGTTGTATCACATGTTTATAATTTAAAATATGAAATATATGTTTTTAATAAATTAAAATTAAGTTGATAAGGTGTTACATAATAATAATCCATTCAATTTTTATCAAACCAAAAAATATGTTCATAACTATTGATTTTAAAATACAATACATAAAATAAATTATAATATTAAATTTCTTAAAATTAAATTGTTATTTAAATTTAATATATGAATATAAATCCATTCATTAAAAAGATGTCAAATCATCTCTTCAATGGTAAATGATTTAATTTGAAAGAACCAATTATTTATATTGATATATATATTTCATCACGGTAAAACTCAATAGATAATATTAAACAATAGGGTATTACATAAAGTTTTATTAAAACTCAATACATAGTATTAAGCAGTAGGGTACTATAGAGAGTTGTATTAAAACTATTTTCATAGTGAAATGAGAGTGATAACTGCGTTAAAAAATCACATCATCACAGGTTTAATGAGGATTTGAGTGACATGATTTTTTATATCTTCATTTATAATTGTAAAACCATCTCTCTTTGTAGAAATACTGGAAAACTGTAGTGATATTGTAAGCATGATCCTTGCAACACCCTGGTACATTGTCTGCTTTCAAATATTCCCAATTGAACTCTTTTAGTTGTTCATCAAGCAAATCTTTAATGTAATTTAAGACATCTTCCTCAGTAGATCCAGGATGATCTCTCACATAAGACGTTATGCACGAAGTTACTTCTCCATGATTTGCCTCAGCCTTCAACACCAAAAGTTAGAATTTAGAATCAATTGCAATTCTGCTTACATTTAACTCCTTTTTATTTTTTATTTTATTTTTTCCACTTATTGTAAAGTATAAATATAAATATAATATTTTTAATGAAAATTAAATACCTTGAAGGTTCTCATGTCTCCTCTTAATCTAAGGATCAACCCTAAAAGCTCATCAAACCTTGATGGATAATCAACTTCTTAAAGGATGTCTTTTGATAGAAGTATATCTAATGTTAATATAGATGGTAATATAGTTACACGAGCAGCCGAGCTCACATTTCCATTCTCTAAATATTCCTTAAATGTTGGTATGTGCCCAATAGCAATCAACTCAATGTCTTGAGTAAGGACTTCTATATAAACTTCCCATTGTACAAATAAAAACCAAAAATAAAATTAACACACATAATATCATCTTTCAGATCTACATTGCAATAACATTTGTCTGAAAATAAATTGTAGTAAAAAATTAACATAATTTCCATATAAATATATTCTTTCAGATCCTGCAGTCTCTAGCAACCAATTAAATAAACATATTTCATCTTATTAGATATACATAATATTATCTAAACAGGAGGACAATGTTTATACAGCTTTTTGAGTGTAGTGGAGCATATCTCAGTCTTGGGTCATTTTTGCTTCTCGTACACTTCGATTTACTTCTTTATAAAATGTCATATACGCGATTTTCATATATTCAAGAAAAAGTTACGGAGACGAGGGATCCCATTTGAAAAACAAACATAACAATACCATAGATTACTATTATTACTTTAATACAAAAATCACACAAATATGATCATTTATAAGTGTAAATTTAGATAATAACACTCGCCTCTTAATAGTGTATGTCAAGAGTTTAAGCTCCTCAAGAGTTCCATACGTGTCATAGATGTCATCTAAATAAGTACCCAAAATGGAGAACTTTGCAAAAGAGTTTCTGAAAGCCGAATACTTGAGATCCACACAAATTGCACATGATACCAAGTGATATTCCACATGACGATGATGAGCGAAGCTCAGTCTAGACAAACTCAACGCTGTCCACCATCTAAATACAAGGCACCCAATTAATGAATAAGAATCCAATTATTATTTTTTAAACTGAAAACCTCCAGATATATTTCTTAAAACAATAAACGCAAACGCATGCCCAATATATGTTTAAATCGGTGTGTCACCACAACTGCTAACTAATCAACTCACTTGGATGTTATTTGAAGCTGTCGCTGATGCACTGACTGAACTATATTGAAGTCCAATTTGGCTAGATGTAAAAGTTTTTTATTATGTGGCATCCTGAAAATCAGACATTACACGTTAAGTTTTCTATAAAAATATTATCCTTTTAATATAACTACAAACATCTTGCAGCAAAGACTGGGTAAAGGGTATTGCTATTACCGGGCCCATAAACTGTTTTCTCCATAAATGTCTATATAATTCTTTGCTTCCAGTCTTGGAAGATTGGTGTACCAGCCATATTCCAGATTGAATGTTATCTGTGAGCCAAAAGTTACGGTGAGAATTTAAAGAAAAGAATCTACACTTTAGTTATAATTATTTCTTTACAGCTATGTCTCTTCTTTTCCAAGTGAAAGCAAGTAGTCAGTGCGTTTGTGTGGAATCGCATAGAGAACACTTATTTTTGTTAGGAACCCGTGGAAGCACAATTGATTACTTTTCTTATAAGCAATTAAACACGGAATTATACCAGAATGATTAAGTAACTAGAAACTTGAAACAACAAAGAATTTGAGAGACAATACACAATCTTGTATTAAATAATCTTCAGAAAAAAATACAATAAAGAAGATGCCACTTCTTCTTCCACCTCTAAGGCTTGCCACACTTCAAGGACTTCTTCTCTCTCTCTCTTGCTCAACCACAACCAACTCAACAACCTGAGTTGTTATCCCCTCCTTGATAGCTTCAGCTAATCTCCTTGACCTTACACCTTGCAGATCTCCTTGACCTTGTTTTCTTGCTTCAATGCTTTACTTGCCTTCTTCTTTTTACAATACATGCCCATGGGTCTCTTAAATAGGATCCCATGCATACAATAATTAGACTTCTAATTACAATAATTAGAAACACAGACTCGACTTAAATTAGCCTTCAACATGCAAACACTCTCAGACCACTTAAATTAGACGAGTCTAATTCTAGAAACGCGTTCTAGAAAACACATGCAAAAGCATGCACACGCACAGGTTTCCGACGTCGGTTGCTGTCAGTCTGCTCCTGACCGACGTCGGCCGATCCCTGGTCCCTGCCTGACCGACGTCGGCCGTACTGCCGATGTCAGTTGTTGTTTGCACTCAGCAACTCTTTGATTAGCGTCTTGGTGAAGCTTTTAGATCCACAACTTAACAATCTCCCACTTGGAAATAAATAGCTGCACTTGTACCTGTACAGCAACCTCCACTAACCATCTCAGGCACCTCCATCTTCAAGCTTAATTTTGAAGACCAACCACCACACATCCTGTGATGCTACACCTGTCACATCTGAGTTTTCTGACAACTCCCACTGCTTGAGAAAACTCAGGTCTACACTAGACCTCATGTGATTTCAAACACTGTTCTAAGCTCTGCTTGAACTGTCCATCCATAGGTGTGCTTACCGATTTTGCATCCTGCATCTTGAACCTCGCCAACACCTTCTTCACATCAACTCCCACTAGAGACAAAAAATCAACATGTGATCTTTCATGTCTCTTATGCCAAAGAATTTTGCTGCTCCAAATTCTTCATAACATACCTCTGAACTAACTTTACCTTTAGCTCAGCAACTCCCTGTATATGTAACCCTATAACAAGCAACACAATATAGTAACAAGATAATGTTGCAATCATCATCCACCTGGTAAAGAAAAAACACAATGGTCACATTGACCTTGACTAAAGCCATGCTTAGTCATATCCCTGTCAAACCTCTATTGCCCTGCAACTTCTTCAAAACCATGTACCCTGGCCTTTCGTCTCACCTATCCATTCCCATTTTTCTTCATCCTAAATATCCATTCGTCTCTCAGTGTTTTCTTTCAGCTGACAACTCCACCCAAAAACTCATATTTGGTTCTTCTCCAAGGAATCACATTTCTCATCTATGCCTAGCTCCCACTGTTTCCTGGATCTACATGTTCTGCTCCTTTAACTTCCTGATTCTTGACCATTAATGAGCAACAAGTAGTGTAAAGAAGGGAAATGATGAATTTAAGACTTACTTACCACTTTAGTCCTTTAATGGGCGCTTGAGACTTCTTGACAGCTTGTTGTCCACCCAAAATCTCTCAGTGACTGATGCTGGTCACATCTCAGTTTGCACCCGACCAATGTCAGTTCCATGTGACTGATTCATCGCTGATGTCGATTCTCCCTGACTAATGCCGGTGTTTATCTGTTTGAAGTCACCGATGCTGGGCTTCACCCAGCTGACGTCGGTCCCTGTCTAGATGCCGACGTCGGTCCTCTAACCGACATCGGTCTCTGTGTTTTTCATGTGAGTGATGACTTCTATCCGCAAGCTCATCTTGGATCAAAACCCTGTCCATATTGCCCTGCTCAGAATTATTTAGCCCCTGTGACTGACTTCTGTCCATCATCTCCATGAACACCAAGGCTTCCCTGTTCGTGTCAAAAGCATCAAATTTCATTTTCTTGTAATGAACTCGATCTATGCCCTCCAAATCTGAACTCATACCTTTTGACTCAAGAACATGCATCTCCTTCTTATTAATGTGACCAAGCCTATTAAGCCACATCTTCGAATCTACAGCTGAACCAGAAGAAGAATTAGTAATACAAGTAGATAGATAAAGCGTACCTACTTTCTTACCTCTTGCTAAAATAAGTGCACCCTTGAAAACCTTTCAAGAATCTGCTGTGAGGGTTACTGTGCATCCCTCATCACCCAACTTTCCTACAAAAACTAAACTCTACTTCAGGACTGGGACATGCATAACCTCCTTCAACACCCATGTGTTGCCCGTCTGTAATTCCAGCTGCACTTTCCTTTTGCCAACCATTTGACAAGGCATACCATCCCCTAAGTAAAGTACTCCAAAGTCTCCCTAGACATACTCATGGAACAAATCTCTATTTGGGGATGCATGAAAAGAAAAACCAGAATCTAAAACCCATGATTCTAACTGACTATCCAAAGAAAGTATGAGAGCATCTTGTGCCACAATACCTGCAACATCTGCTTCTTCCTTACCTTCATGTTGATTTTTTTATCCCTCAACCAACACTCTTTCTTTGTGTGTCATTTCTTTCCACAAAACCAGTAGGTGACACCTCCACTTCTGGATTTGGATCCTCTCTCCATCTTTGACCTTGATTTCCCTTGCTTAACCTTCTCTCTTTGCCTTCCTCTGCTTTCAGCGCTTAAAGCGTTCCCTGATGATGATTCACTTGTGCTTTTCCTGTGAATATCTTCATTCAAGATTACACTAACTACATCATCAACTTTTAAGATTTTAGAAGCAGATGCAGTATTAGATACTACCATTACCAAACTCTCCCAACTTTCAGGTAATGAGCATAAGATTAAGAGAGCTCTTATTTCATCATCAAAAACAATATTGACTGAATTTAATTGGTTTACCAAACCATGGAAATCACTAAGATGGGTGTATACCGATCCACCTTCTTGCATTTGCATAGTAAATAGCTGCTTCATAAGAAATACCTTATTTGAAGCAGAGGGCTTTTCATATAGATTTGCCAAAGATTCCATCAACTCTAAAGTTGTCTTACACAGTGATAAGTTAGAAATCACAGACGATGCAAGGCTCAACCTTATAGATCCTAGAGCCTTTCGATCAAGAACGCTCCATTCTTCATCTTTTATTTTTGTGGGCTTGCAATCAACCCCACCCAACGGTAAGTACAAATATTTCTGATACAGATAATCTTATATCTGCATCCTACAATGTTGATAATTCTTGCCATTAAACTTCTCCATTTGTAGTCTACTTTCATCTGCCATTGCTGTACTCCCACTCAATCAGAAATCCCTGAGAATGACCTGTAATCAAAACAATAACCTGCTTCCTGCAACCTTAGCTCTGATACCAACTGTTAGGAACCCATGAAAGCACAATTGATTACTTTTCTTATAAGCAATTAAACACGGAATTATACCAGAATGATTAAGTAACTAGAAACTTGAAATAGCAAAGAATTTGAGAGACAATACACAATCTTGTATTAAATAATCTTCAGAAAAAAATACAATAAAGAAGATGCCACTTCTTCTTCCACCTCTAAGGCTTGCCACACCTCAAAGACTTCTTCTCTCTCTCTCTCTTGCTCAACCACAACCAACTCAACAACCTGAGTTGTTATCCCCTCCTTGATAGCTTCAGCTGATCTCCTTGACCTTACACCTTGCAGATCTCTTTGACCTTGCTTTCTTGCTTCAATGATTTACTTGCCTTCTTCTTTTTACAATACATGCCCATGGGTCTCTTAAATAGGATCCCATGCATATAATAATTAGACTTCTAATTACAATAATTAGAAACACAGACTCAAGACTTAAATTAGCCTTCAACATGCAAACACTCTTGGACCACTTAAATTAGATGAGTCTAATTTTGGAAATGCGTTATGGAAAACACATGCAGAAGCATGCACACGCACAGGTTGCCAATGTCAGTTGCTGTCAGTCTGCTCCTAACCGACGTCTGTCGATCCCTAGTCCTTGCCTGACCGACGTCAGCCGTACTGTCGACATCGGTTGTTGTCTGCACTTAGCAACTCTTTGATTAGCGTCTTGGTGAAGCTTTTAGCTCCACAACTTAACAATTTTAACCACTCACTGTTAAACACTCTGCATCTTGACGTCACAAAAAACAACATACCAGGGGTTTAAACTACACTTGTTTCTCTTTAAAAAGTTTATAAAAGATAAAGTTATATAAAAGTTTTGGAATCAGAGTTTAAATACTATTTATGATCGCTATCACCATCACCTCTTCTGAAAGATTGGAGCTGATCTCAGTGTTCTTCAAGGCTTTATTTAAATAGGTAGTTTCAAAGGCTTTAGCATCTTCCATAACTTTCTCCATGGGAGAAGCAATCAGAGAAGCCTGAAACAAATTTAGAAAAGTTTGTATCTCCTCCTCTAAGTGAGTGGGCGAGCATGAGAACCCTCCATTTTGTGATTTAAAGTGCAACAACACATCTTCCAGCATATCATCCAAGATGTTAATAGAAGAGGAAAACGTCTTTTTAAGTTCATAATTCTAGTCCATGTATACTGTGCTTGAAAGGTAACAACATCAGAAAATTTGAAACTACACTCTAAAAGCAAACTAATTTCAATATCAACTCAAAAATTAATAATATAACAAACTTGTTAGTATAAGATTAAATAATGAATCAAAAACACAATGCCCAAATGAAAGCACAATGAAGCAGACTTTAATTTAATCTTATTTATTCCCTTAATTGGAAAACGCATTATGCACTGACATACAGTGAACTCATTATATAGAGAGATAGTAACAGTACGTATTTCTTAAAATTTCAAACCTTAAGAAACGTCATATCTGTGCAGTCAAAGGATTCAAAATCCCAAAGCCGTGGTGTTGAGATCTCGATCAAATTGTTCCAATTAACCATTTGTCATGAATTTTATATCTACACATAATAATTAACAATTTTATCATCTCTCTAGCTAAACTGATTTATAATACCTATCAAAGTTTAATCATTTAATTATACATTTTAATGTACTTCTTCTTTGTACAAACTAGCTTATTTATATCATCCTGGCCAACCCACTGTTAGAAACTGAAGTCAACTAGAGTTAATTTCTCCAAAACTACCAGTTCCACCTCCTCTTGCATAACAGTTAACAAACAGTTAGTTCAAGCAGTTAGAGAGTTAGTTTGCATGCAAAAACTATGTTTAGTCTTTAGTTTGCTTTTCAATTATTGTTTGCTTTCAAATCTATTTAAGAGACCCATGGACGCAGCTTTGTAATGAGAAGATCAAGAAGATCTGCAAGATTCAAGAAGATTAATAAAATCTTATTTTTTCCATGATTGCTATAGCAATCTAAGTGTGTTCTATTTTCTGTTATGCTCTGTTTTTCCTTCAAAGTGGTATCAGAGCCATCCAATTGCCTGGGAGACACCTGCTTGGAGAATTCAGTGAAGGAGGAGCAAGGTGTGAGAGCGCAGCTGAAGCGTGGTTGTTCCAGATCGCAGCAATTAATCAGACATGCAGTCAGAACCCTGCGACCTGAGCGCTGCGGCTGTTGAAGACTGGTCGATGTGGAGAAAGTACCGGCAATGAGAAAATGAACAGAACAAGAAGAGGATGATATTGCAAATCGGGCCTTGGAGGATGTTGTAACAGATGAAGCAGCACCTATACGAAACAGGGAATTGAATGGCCAAGGCAGGCCATGGTAGTATTGTAGCCAACAAGGAGATAGACTTGTTCGTAGAAGAGATCGGAGTCGACGTTGGAGAAGACACGCGGTTGTTTACCCAGATAATGAATTTGGTTCAGGCTCCATTAACTCCTTAAGCGATGTGTTAAGGGTATCCAGTTGTGACAACAGTCACGAACTGTTATGTTGAAAGGAAGTGTGCTGACAATATTTAGGCATTGTAAATGCTGAAGTAGTTAGTGGTAGAAATTAAAGGGGAGTGTTACAAACTGAAGTCAACTGGAGTTAATCTCTCTAAAACTACTAGTACCACCTCCTTCTCTTGCACAACAGTTAACAAACAGTTAGTTCAAGCAGTTAGAGAGTTAGTTTGCATGCAAAGTCTATATTTAGTCTTCAGTTTGCTTTTCAATTATTGTTTGCTTTCAAATCTATTTAAAAGACCCATGGGCGCAGCTTTGTAATGAGAAGATCAAGAAGATCTGCAAGATTCAAGAAGATTAATAAAATCTTGTTTTTTCTATGATTGCTGTAGCAATCTGAGTGTGTTCTATTTTCTGTTATGCTCTATTTTTCCTTCACCCACTCCATATATACAGATGGAGGCCTAAAATAATATATGTTACTAGTGACAAAAAATAATCTCAATTCTTAAAAAAAAAAGATTCTTATTAATTTTATGACTGTGAAGACTTGATGTCTCTAACATATATCACTTTAGACATTAATTAAACATGTTAAAACAAACCTGTAAACATAATCAAGGGCTTCACTTATTTACTTTTGGAAATGTCGATCTATTCCAAGCCGTTCAACATTATCCACCATAACAAGGCTTTCAGAAAGATTTTCTGCACAAGGAGTACGGATATTTGCAGCATTCATTGCATTGAACATGTCCTTGATCTCCCCAGTAAGCCTCTCAGCAAACTCACTATAGTAAGGAGCCTGTAAAATTCCAACAACATATTACTTCATATGTTCATATCAGAAGTACAAAAGAATTGTCAATGTAAATAACAAAAAAATGAAAGTAGATTTTTGCCTCATATGGGTGTTTTGGAAGGGATTGTATAAAATCATCGTCTCACAAATTGGGATGATGGTTGCCTGTGCGCCTCGTTAAACCTTCAACATTAACTAAGGCCTTGCTGATGATTGGATTAAGCCTTAATTTTCCCACTGTATTTGGGAATGCTTTTTTGGGAAGCCTGATATGATGGTTAGGTTTGCAGAAGCTGACAGTAGAGGGGAAAAGAGAAATAAGAGCCATTGTGATGGTTGTATTGTAGAGAGTATTTGTTAGCATTTTATAGAAAAAATTATGAGTACTGTAGTAAAGTGTGGAAAATATGGGGGAAAAAAGACTGCTAATTAAAATAAATTGAAACCGCGAAACCAAAAGATGTGGAGGCTGACAAGCCAATTAAGATCCCACTATTGAGACTCGCACCAATTTTTATATACTTCAAATTTCACGGCATTTTGGACGTTCGCTTTGCTTTAAATTTTATTAATCGTAAGAATATATCACGTGCTGTTTGATATCACATCAACTTTTATAAATTGAATCATATTCAGGTATAGTTTATTTTTAAAATGAAATATATTTTTAATTTATTGAATTAAGCCTTAATTTTCTTACTCTAGATGTGAATGCATTATTGGAAACCCTGATATGATTGGTAGATTTGCAGAAGATGACAGTACAGAGTAAAAGAAAAACTGACATGTAAAGCACTGCAGCTTAGAAATTGCAGTTTTTAATGGACGTCTAACTTCACATGCCAATTGTTGAGATTCAATTTAAATTATTAATATAAAATTAAGATTTCAACCCATTTAAAACGATGGCTTGACATATCCATACTCTTCAGATGGACTAGATATATTTAATATTTCCCCCCATCTGCCACATGTTTCTTAATAAATTTTTATTTTTTAATGCCATACATGTTTCTTAATAATTTTGTTTACTTTTAAGGCCATACATGTCTCTTAGTACATTTTAAATTTTTAAGGGCATACATGTCTCTTAACAAAATTTTAATTTTCCAGGCCATCATATAAACTCTTACCTAGCTCGTGATACAAAGAATCTAGGGTGTGTGGGTTCCTTAGACCAAAATTTTGGAATCATATCTTAGTCATTGATAGGTGAGGTGTTTTATTCAATGTCTCAACTTATTCCAATTCCAATATTTTATTTGGGTCGGGAGTCGGAGTCCAAAGATTTAAGTTAGTAATTAACCTAATGGCGTAACTTATATCGGAAGGGATTTAATTTTTTGTTTGGGTAGATTGGGGTTTAGTAAAACGAAAGTGTAAATCAACAACTTTACCTCACTTGAAACCCATAAGTGTTCAAATGTCTCACTTTTTATGTACAAATCCTTAAGAAACAATATTTTGATATCTTTAGTAGAAGTGACAATAAAAAACGAGAGTGTGTGTTCCTTCTTACAGCATGACAATGTATTGTGTTCGGAGGAAACATTATGTTTTATAGTGAGCTTGAATAATGGTGAAGTGATAGGAAATGCAAAAGTCATATAGAACATGAAAGTGGTGAAAGATTTTAAGGTGAGCTTGGTAGTAATGGATAGGGACAATAATAAGATATTTCAAGTGATAGACTTAAAGAGGTCTGGGGAAATACTTGTACAAGGCTCACTTACATGTCACATTTGTCAATGCAATTTGTAGCTTACACCATTTATTTTGATCCCATGACATGATTAAAACATGGATCACGTTAACGAAAATAAATATCTGACATATAACTGCGCTCATAAAAATATAAAGAATGCACCACATTTCAATTTAGATGGGTCTAAAACTAATTAGATGAAAATTTTGATTGCCTTAATTATATGAAACTCTATTAGATGAATCTAAAATCAATTAGATGAAAAATGATAGGGCTTCCTCAATGAAAGATGTCTCCTATATAATCTAATCTACCAATGTAGGATGCCATATGAAAATATATGTGGATATAGATATTTCCAATATTAATCCATTCTCATTTTTAGTAAAACTAACAACAATTGTGTTCGTAATAACAATGCTCATTTATCTTTATTTGGTGAATGGAGGAAAGGAAATATTGTCATTAGGACCACAAGCACTAACAAAATTTGGTACTCTGTTAGACTTGGGTTCAAATACCCACCAATCTATGCACACTCTTTCCAAGCATTATGGTGGCTAAGTGTATCTCAAATTTGGAAACACCCTGAGTGTTATAGCTTCCTTCATGGAGGCTGCAAATTTGGTACTAAAGATTTTTTATTCATTTTTTTATAAAAATTGTAGAATGATAGAACTACAACAGATGTTCTCTTGTATAATAGAAATGGTATCAGCTATTCCTCCAAATAAACAATGTTACAAAAGATTTGAATTGTCCATCTATGAAACCCCAAATGTACAGAGGATTGGCTAGAATGTAGAGAAAACTAAATGGAAATATTGCTTTCCTCCATCGTCAAAGAACAAGGCAAAGGTATTGCTCTCAATGTTAGAAACTTTTTTACTATCTTCATGTCTAACGTTATTAAACAGATGACTTTTTAAATGATAATATTTTATTTGAGTATATTACTTTGTTGTTATGGTCACCATAAAATAGCATGCTCAAAGTAAGGTTTCCTAAATATTCTAACCATCTAACTAGTTGGATACAATTATCTAAATAAGATTACATGTAAATATTGACCTGCAACTTATATGGACCAGCTACCCCTTTATGGCCAGCTCACACTACAAGTGCCTGGTGTTCCTAGCCTAGCTCTGATATCACATGTTGAGCTACAACTCATATGGACCAACTAAAACTCAAACCTAGGACCTTCTATTTGCTATTGGATAATGGAGTACTCTACCAACTGATCTACTATCCCCTCTATGACCAGCCCATCATTGATCCAGCTATGGATTATTTCCAACAATAAATAGTGTGGGAGCACTCTTTCCATGGCCTCCTAAAGCATGTAGGGAAAGATTCAATCACATTAACCAGATCATGGGTATTAGTAACATTACAATTGTGAATGGATGTTCCCATATTATGATTTGAATCCATTTTACCTTTGTTAAAATATTATTTTTTCCTACCTACATCCCTCACTCCACTTATATGCTATAGCCACCTCCTAGACTTAAATGCACAATTTTAAATTTGAATTTTTAGAATGTCATTTAGTGTTGGGAGACAATAAGGGAGTTAGATGTGTAGTCAAAACAAGGGAATGTGAGCAGCAAAAGAAATATACATGTAGCATTAGTTAGTAAGAGAGATTATATGTAGGGAAATATTAAATGTAGTAACAATTAGAGTTTAGAGTAGCAACAGTTTAGAGAAAGATATAATATTAGTTACAAATAATAGTGAATAGAGCTACAAAAATCAAGGGAAGTAGAAAATAAGAAGTAGAGCAAGTTATTTACTAATAACAATCAGATATTCAACCAAGAGCAAAGAAAGTTTAGGCATTTTTTTTAAGTCTTGTATATAGATGTAGTTAGAAGTAATCAATTTAATTTTTTTAAGCAACTTCTTATAACTACAACTGGGATTTTTAAAAATGCCTATCAAATGAGTGACAAGGTAAAGCTTATCAAGTTGAAACTCTTAAGAAGGGACTTTGAGATATTAAAAATGAAGGAGAATGAGTATATCAATGACTTGTTCATGAGGACAATGAATATTGTCAACTAAATGAAGACATGTGGTGATACCCTTGAGGATCATATAATCATAGGTAAGGTGTTGAGGAGCCTTCCAATTAGATTTGAGCCTATGGTAGTTTCAATAGAAGAGTCAAAGGATTTGAGATAAATTATGGTGGTTGAACTAATGGGTTCTTTTCAAACCCACGAACAAAGTTTGAATAAGTCAACCACCTCTTCCCATGAGACAACATTCAGTACAAATATGAATGTGAAACGAAGTAGGAGAGGATCAAACAATAGAAGAAGAGGAATAACTTATAGTAGTCAAGAAGGTAGAAGTCATAGTCATCAAGAATCACATGGAAGAGGAAGCTATACATAAAGGTATGATAAATCTAGTGTCTAATGATTTTATTGCAAGAGGTATGAACATTATGCTAATGAGTGTAGAAAGATGGAGTATGATATGAATAAGAATAATTTAAACTTCTCTCAAACACAAGAGGTTAAACAAATAGGAATGAGAAATGTGGAAGTTTTTCCATAACTTACAATATTATTGAGCAAAGTGGTAAGGAGACATGGTATTTGGATAGTGGTTACAAAAACCACATGAGTGTGAACAAAGAGATGTCCAACCATATAGATGATTCAATCAAATTAGAGGTGAAGATGGAAAATAATGAGAAGGTTTCCATCATGGGCAAAGGTAGCATTTCTTTCTACACCAAATAAGGTGTTAAAAGATAAATCCAAGACATTTATTATGTACTCTATTTAAAGAAAAACCTTATTAGTATTGGTAGTCATGTCCAAAATGGGTACAAGTTCATATTTGATAATGTTGAGTACATCATCTTTGATAGGATTCATTGTAATAGGTAAATTATAGTAGTCAAGATGACAAGTAATTAGATGTTTCCATTGAGAATGGAAAGTGATCTCCTAGTAGGGTTTAAAACTATGGTAGTAGATGAGTCTACTCTTTGGCATCTAGGGTATGGGAATTTGCAGTGTGGAGGTTTGAACCTTCTTAACAAAAAACACATGGTGAAATGGCTGCCCCTTATAGAACAACGAAACAAGATGTGTGAAGGATGCATATTGGGGAAGTAACATAGGAGTGCATTTCCCATGGGTAAAGCATGGAGAGCTAGATCTCCTTTAGAGATGATACATTCAGACTTGTGTGTTCCAATGAAGACCCCATCCCTATCTAAGAATGTTTATTTTATGACATTCATAGATGATTATAGCCAAAATATATGGGTGTATTTATTGAATAATAAATCAAAATAATTTAAGACCTTTAAGCAATTCAAGGACATGGTGGAGAAGCAAAGTGGCCACTACATCAAGATTTTGAGGATGGACAAAAGGGGACAGTATGTCTCTAATGAGATTATAATTTTTTTAAGGATCATAGCCTAAAAAAAATTTTACAGCCAGGTATACACTGTAGTAGAATGGTGTTACTGAGAGGAAGAATAAGACCATCCAAGGAATGGCCAAGAGCATGCTAAAGGCAAAGGGTTTGTTGAATGATTTTTAGGATGAGGATGTATCAAAAACCATATACTTATTGAAAATTTGTCTAATGAATAGCATTAGGGATATGATCCCTCAAGAAGCATGGAGTAGCCAAAAGCCAAATGTTGAACATTTTAGAGTGTTTGGTTGTGTAGCGTATACACATGTGCCCAAGAAAAGAAGGATAAAATGGGATGACAAAAGTGATAACTACATTTTCATTGGGTATAGTGACCAATAAAAGGCTTATCAAATATACAATCCCATCACCAAAGAGCTCATAATCAATTGGGATGTTTAATTAATTGAACATGAAGTTTGGGAAGAGAGACAAGAAGAAGAGTATTGTAAACAAGGGCTACTGAACCCTTTATTGAATCTAAAATAGCATGTGGTACAACCACCAATGCACTAAGTTGGATGCTTATTTTACAAATGGCTTATTCAAGTTATGGCAGTAACCATCATGGAGGTCAAGGAGTTTTTCATGAGTCAACATCATCCTCCTCCAACTCAAATCAATGTCAAGCAAGGACAAGAAGATTGCAAGAAGTCTATGAGTAGTCAATATATGAGAAAAGTGACGATGAAATTGTGACCTGTGGTCTATTTTTATTAGTTGATCCTATCTACTTTGAATAAGCAAGGATAGAAAGTGGTTTTATGCGATAGATGAAGAGATGCATGTCATAGATAAAAATTAGACTTGGGAGTTAGTTGACCTACCAAAAGGAAAAGAGGTCATAGGAGTTAAGTGGTTATATAAGACAAAAACTACTTTTGTAGGCAAGATAGAGAGACATAAGGCAAAACTACTTGTGAAGGTCTATAGGTAAAGGGATGGACATGACTATAATGATTTTTTTTCACCTATAACAAAGCTAGAAATGGTAAGGACAATAATATCCATTGTTGCTCAACACAAGTGGAAGGTGCTTCAAATAGATGTAAATTCACCATTCTTGAATGGAGCACCAAAAGAAGAGGTTTATAAGGAAAAACACCTAGATATGAGATTTTGAGATATGAGAACAAAGTTTAAGGCTAAAAAAGGCATTCTATGGGCTCAAGCAAGCCCCAAGAGCATGGTACAGATGTATAGACTCTTACTTGTCAAGAAACAGTTTTATCAAAAGTGCGAGTAAGCCCACATTATACATAAAAGCAACAAAGAATATATTTGGATTATTGTAATATATGTGGATGATCTAATATTTAATATAAATTCAAATTAGTCCATTGAAATTTTTAAAATAACCATGTAAAATGAATTTGAAATGATTGGTTTGGGCTTCTTGAAGTACTTTCTTGGGATAAAAATCAAGAAAATGGGTGAAGGCATATTCATATGCTAGTCTAAGTATGAAAATTAGATGTTTGATAGGTTTAATATAATAAATAAAACACCATTATTTACTCTAGATGAGATAAGTCTTAAGTTGTGCAAAGATGATTGCAGTATTAATGTAGACCCCACATGTTATAAGAGTCTATTGGGAAGCTTAATTTATTTAACTGCAACTATGTCGGACATCATGTATGTATTCATCCTCATATAAAGATTCATGGAGATGAAAAAGGAGACATATTGGTAATTAGATGAGGAGATATTGATGTATGTGAATCAAACAAGGGATTAGAGAGTTATGTATACAGTAGCAGATGACTTTTAGCTTGTAAGTTACACGGATAGTGATTGGGCTAGTTGACTTGATGATCAAAAGAGCATTTTGGGTTATGTATTTTATCTTGGGTTAGAATCCATATCTTTAGCTTCAATGAAACAACCCATAGTGTCACTTTCTATATTTGAAGCAGAGTATATATCAGCCCATGCAATAGCATGTCAGGCTATATTGTTGAGAAGGATACTTTCTAATTTGCATGAGCAGCAACAAGGAGCTTTTATGGTCTATTGTGACAATGTATCATTGATATCATTTTCATAAAATTTCATCTTTCATGGTAGGATAAAACACATTAGAATCAAGTATCACTTCATTCGAGAATTAGTTGAAAATCATGTGATGGAGCTTAGTTTTTTTAATTCAGATCAGTAGGTAGCTAATATTTTTTACTAAGCCATTATATAAAGACACTTTCATGCACTTAAAAGGAAGGTTATGGGTCATTAATGAAGTAACATTAGACCCAAAAATGTTTATAATGGCTCTAAATTCTTATAGTAGAGTAATAGACTCAAATATCATAGCTCTAGACTCTTATAGTAGAGCCATAGATTTTAGCAGGGTAGCTACCGATTTCAATAGGCTAATGACAAACATTGATAGTCTAGCTATAGATTTTAGTTTGGTATCTATGAACCTTGAAAATATATATATGGGCTTTAGTAGGATAGCTATGAACCTTTACTATCTAGCTATGGACTTTAGCAAGGTAGCTATGGACCTTGATAGTCCAGTTATGGACTTCAGTAAGGTAGCTATGAATTTCAATAGTGAAGCTATGGACTTCAATGACAAAGCTTTGGACATGCATAGAAGAGGCATATATCCATTTGGGTAGATAAAGATAAGTTATAAGAAAGTTTTGAAGGTTGAGAAAAGTTCTGCAGACCATGGTAGGAATGTAATGAATAAGGGTGAGTATTAAAATAGTATTCTTTCCTACCTAAATCCCTCACTCCATTCATCCACTTGAGCCACCCTACCAATTTTAAATGCGTGATTTTAAATTTGAATTTTAAGACTGTCATTTAGTGTTGGGCAACAAAAAGGGAACAAGGTGTGTATTCAGAAGAGACAAAAAGATATAGAAGACAAAATAGAGTAATGTGAGCAGCAAAAGAAATATAGACCCAACAACATTCAATAAGAGAGATTATATTCAAGGAGATATTAAATGTAATAACATTTAGACTTTAGAGTGGTATTAGTCTACAAAACGATACGACATCGATTATAAAGGGTAGAGAATAGAGCCGAAGAAGTCAATGGAAGTAAAAAATAAGAAGCAAAGGAAGTTGTTTGCTGATCAAAGTTAGACAATCAACCAAGATAAAGGAAAGTTTAAGGACTTTTTTGTGAAGTCTTGATTACAGCTATAGTTGTAAGTAATTGGTTTGTAATAATTATTGTAAGCATCAATTAATGTGTGTATGTGTGTGTGTGTGTGTGTGTGTGTGTGTGTGTGTGTGTGTGTGTGTGTGTGTGTGTGTGTGTGTGTGTGTGTGTGTGTGTGTGTGTGTGTGTGTGTGTGTGTGTGTGTGTGTGTGTGTGTGTGAGTGAGTGAGTGAGTGAGTGAGTGAGTGAGTGAGTGTGAGAGAGTGAGATAGTCATACTCTGCCCTACCCTATTTTAGTTTTTTTGGTATTACTTGTTGTTCACCTTGGCCTGCACATATTTTATTTAGTATTTTCTCCCTACAACAGCCATTAGAGCTATATTGTTTCCACCAGCGTTGATCTATGTAAATATTTTTCCACTACACCATTAGTATCCTTTCATAAAGATTACATTTCTATAAAATTATTGTGCCATTGCTAACTATGAAATCTACAGTACCATAGATTTCACATTATCTATATATTTATCAGTTTGAGTGTACATAAAGAGCATCTTGGTAGCTATTGATCTTGTAAGGATAAAAGGTTGATATATCAAACCCAACTCATAGTGTTATGACATGGTGCTTCACCGCTCACATTATGTTCTCAAAGGAGATATTACGTACAAGAAAATATTTTACAACTTACAACTACATAATGCGTCAATCATTTAAAAAAAAAACCCTTCCTTCTATTAGATTGGATAAGCAAAGAGATCATGGATTTTTACTCCTCTTCATATTATTTGATGTCAAATAAAATCACACAAACTATTATCTAAATTATATCTCATACATTAGATTATATGTAAATTCTATTAAAATTTTATTATAATATGGTAACAGAAAGTAATTTGATTAATGTGCTAATGTAAATTTGTGGAAAAGTAAAATGGTTAATGCAATACAAATTTTGTATTTTTAAAATATAACTCAAAGACAAATGAAGAGATATTGAGCTTACTAACAGTTGTAGTATTAATTGTAGTCCATCCATATCCAATTATTCTATCCCCAATAATTACATTCACATTCAATGTATTTTCATCCAGCTTAATATTATGTTTATTACTAGACACATTTACATATTTTTTGTATGTGGTGAGCGTAACAAGTCGGTACATACAGTGTTGACTACCATGCTGGATGTTGAATCTTGATTAGTCACATCCAACTCTCCATTAAGGTACCTATAGTGTGTTGGATTTAAACATCATTATTTTCTTAATTATTTATTATTTACATTAACCATTATTTTTCACTTAACCATGATTGTAAAGGCCCCACCAGTGAAGTCATTGAGAATGTTACTAATCAAGCAAAAATGAATTTCAGTATTCACTATTTTCAGAAATCAAGCCACTTTTCAAGCTCTCCAAAACCTCCCCTTCTCCTTCATGAGCTCAGTTTCCCTCATCCTCTTCATCACCATAATTGGATAAATAGTTATGGACTTGTATGTTCTTTGTTAAAATCCCACCATTCAACTCATCTATGCACCATTGAAACTCTACATATCCTATGGAAAATATGGTGATTTCAACTAAGGATGAGCAGATGGAATTATAAATGGTAGAATAAATAGTTCCCACTAGGTAATTTATCATACCCTTTATTCATAAGGTTTTAAGGTTGTGCCCTTTTATGACGTGCAATATTAATGAGAAGAGCATATCTATTTAGTTTGCTTAATAAATTTTGGTTTATTTTATGTTGACTATGTTGTTGAGGGCTTGAGGAATTAATGATTAGTTAGGGCATAATCATTTTTTCAATGCATAATTAGTGTTTGCATTTTTGAATATCCAACCCTTGAAATTAATATTTATTTATGTTTACTTTTTGTTGATTGTATTATTGAGGGCTTGAAGGACTTAATGATTACTTAGGGCATAATCATACATTCAATGCATAATATTTGTATTCAATGTTGAATATCCAACCCTTGAACATAATATTGGTTTCGGATGGTTTTATGTTGACTATATTATTCCCTTGAAGGAATTAATGATTTCTTAGGGCATAATCATTCATTCAATGCATAATCATTGTGTGTGTTGCTCAATAACTAATCCTTGAGCATAAAATCAATTTGGGTTTGTTTTATTTTGAATATATTGATTCTTGATTAAAGGAATTAAATATTACTTAGGGCATAACCATGTGTTTAATGCATAATGATTGTTTGTATTGTTCAATATCCATCCATTGAGGATAATATTAGTTTAAATTTACTTTATGTTAGTTTTATTGTTACTTGCTATAAAATATTAATGATTATGTAGGGCATAATCATTCATTTAATGAATAATCATTGTCTACATTGAAGGAATTGATTATTAGTTAGGACTTAATCATTCATTGAATGTATATTTTATTGACTGGTTTATATGATTAGTCCATTTTTTGGTATGCTACTTATAAAGGAAATTGAACTATATACCTTTTGTATTTGGTTGATGTTTTGATGAGGTGTTATATTTACAAATTCATTGACCTAAGAACCATAGTAACATTTCAACAAATAACCATCTATCAGTTTTTTTAATCTAGGGAGAAGCATCGTTTATGATGAGATGGCATAATTAATGGATCATAAAGGACAACCTACATGACTATAGCTATGTATATTCACACAAAAAAAAATATTTAAAATTTAAAATTTATTTCTCAATTGTTTCACTATGTATACATCATTGTTTCCTCTTACCACTTGTGAGATTAGTACCCAACAAAATTATAAGCCTCAACCCACACATTAGATTGGAGAAAACCAATACAAACAATCAAAATAAATTATCTCAAAAGCTAAGCACTTCTATATTTTCTAATGTAGACAATTTAATTGTTAATAAATTCTCAATTTACATGTTCATATCTTAGATTCCAATATTTTGAATTATAAACAACAATACTTTAGTGAGTTAGTGGAGAATGCTTGACAAAATTATTTTATTGTATATTTATGTATTTATGTCATTACATTACAACTTGTTTACTTTTGCATTTAATGTATTATTGCCTACTTAAGGAATTAACAATTACTTAGTGTATAATCATTTATTCAATACATAGCCATTATATGTGTTGTCGAATACCCATCCCTTGAAACTAATATTAGTTTGATATGGTTATATGTCGACTATATTATTTATTTCTTGAAGGAATTAATGACTACTTAAGGCATAATCATTCACTCAATGTATAATTATTGTCTATATTCTTAAATATCCAACCTTTGAGCATAATATCAGTATGGAATTATTTTAGAAATAATTAATGATTACAAGGACACAAAAATTTATTCAATGCATAATCATTATCTATATTGAAGAAATAAATGATTAGTTAGGGCATAATCATTCATTCAGTGAATAGTTTATTGACTAGTTTGTGTAAATAGGATATGATACATATAGTTCAGTGAATGCCTATGAATTAAACACAATCATTGTTGGATATTCTACATATAAAATAATTTTAACTCTATACCCTCATAGTCTAACTAAAAATTATTCACATAAAACTCTAACTCTACCCCCAAAACATTAATTTCTTCAATATGTTAACAATATATTTAATAGGTGCTTTTGGTTTGGACTGCCATACTAGACTTGACCCCCAATTGGTTACATTCATTTATCCTTCACTTTTCCCCTAGTGCTTTGTGGTTAGCTACTATAATTTTCTTTAACCATTATTTCTTGAATTAACCATGGATTTATGCCTTAATTTTGATTATTAAGGTATTGTTGGGCCCCATTGATGCAATCATGAGAAATGTTAATAAATAAGGAAAAGAGAACTTCAATTTTCATTATTTTTTATTCATGTGCCCCATAAAAAGCTCAATTAACCTCTCCATTTTCATTTCCATGACTGTATAACATTCAATGGGTTTCCATGATACTTATTTTATTAACTTGATAGAGTTATGAACAAACATGAACACAATAATTATGTTGCAAGCCAATAGAAAACACTTATATTGGGTACTAAGTTAAGAGAAACATAACATTGAGATAAATATAGTACTATGTTATCCACCACTTATGTTCATTATATCCATTAGCAATATGAAATTAAACATTTGAAATATCTCAAAATCATTTTCAAATAGGAATACCCTAAGGGGTTCAAGTAATCAAGAATACAATCAATGCTTTTGCATGACCTTTCTATGATTAACTTGATTAAGCTATTAATACAAATGAATAAAATAAGTATTTTCAAACCCAAAAGAAATATTTATACATGCCCATCCTTCCCATTAGAAAAATTATCACTAAATAACTGAGGAGAATTAAGTTGACTATATTATTGACTGCTTGAAAAAATTAATGATTAATTAGGGCATAGGTTTTTTTATGTTTAATGTATTAATTATTGGTTGAAGAAATTAATTATTTTTTAGGTCATAATCATTTATTCAATGCATAATTTATTGATTAATTTTTTTAATTATGATATTATATATATAATTCATAGAACACATAATTTATTCAATGCTAATTATTGCTTGAAATATAAATCACACTCCTATACTTTGCATCATAGAATAGAGAACCAATACACAGGGAATTATAATAGGTCATGATACTAGTATAGTCAACTATAAAATCAAAAAATAATTAGTAAGTATTACAATAGGGAATTAGTACATAGGGCATTACACTAGTTTACTCAAGTTTAAAATCAATGCGATGGTTTAATAAAAGTTGCATTGAAGTATAACCAATAGGTTTCATATATTGAGTGTACATACATAGTTAATTATTAGACTAGGGGTCAAAATGTCAAAATTAAAATTAAAATATAAAAAAATATAAACATACGTATGTTAATACATATATAAATAGATCAAGTACACATATAAATTATACACATTCTCGAGGAAGCTAATGGTGTATTCAAACTATATAAAAAAATTGATACATGTTAAGGGAAAACTCCTAACCTTTACATTATTTGTAATGGTATACACAGATCAAGTATTGACATTTTTGTCATAAAGGAGTCTTTATATATATTCATTACTTGTATAATATCCTTTATTATACTGTTTATAATATCAAAAATCTTCACCATTATTTTATTTGTATAATACCCTTTACATTTTGTATATCGTTCTCAAATATACTATATATAAATAAATTTGAATGCTATATGTTTTTATTCTAGCATTATGTTATAAATTAATTTGAATGTTTGAAATTTTAACCCATGATATATTTACATTTTTGTTCATATTGTTACATAAAGGAGATGAATCAATGAACCATAATTCTGTATAATGCTCTATTACTTTTCATTATCAAAAATAAGTATTATCTTAAGCATTTTATATACCCTTCACATAAACACTAAAACAATAATTCCTTCCATATAAAATAAAGGAACCGATGAGGCATCAGTCTATATAATGGTATACTATTATTAATTATCAATATCAAATATTGTGAGAGAACCTTAACTAGTTAGTGTATTCACATAACAAGGCTAGGTTAGCATTTGTTAACAACATGCTAAGGAAAAAAATAATTGGTGCATTGGTTATTTTCCTTTATGTATGAAGATGGACAATATTAGACCATTATACATAATGTAAAGGTTATTATACATACAATCAAGATGTATGGCATTATATAAAATATAATATGACAGATAATAATAGACCATTATATAGAATATAAAGGGTAATATGCATACAAGCAAGATTTAGAGCATTATAAATACTGTAAAAATATGGAAAATAATATATGTTATCCATAATCCTACTTATATAATTAATAAATTTAGCTAAACACTATTTAAAAAACTCCAACTCCACCCCACATAATATTAATTGCTTCAAGTAGTCAACAATATAGTAAATAGTTTTTAATTATCCTTATATTATGAACTTGATTGAATTATCAAAAAAAAAACACACACACACACATAATAAGAGTTTATTAAGACCACAAGAAACACTTATACTAGGTACTAAGTTAATAGAAACATAACATTGAGATAAACATGTTACTAAGTTATCTACCACCTATGTCACTCTTTCCATTAGCAATAAGAATTTTAACATTAGAAAGATCCATTCATATCACCATTTAAGGGGATATTTATAATGACCCTCAACATGAGATCAATCACCATATATAGTTGGACATTCAAGCATAGAATGGGGTAAGATCTTAAAATCATTCCAAACAAACATACCATCTAGTTCATATGGTCAAAAATAGGGTAAATGGGTTTCAATGATCCTTTTATTATTAACTTGATTGAGTTATCAAAAAATTTAACAAAATAAGTGTTTTGCAAGCCCATGCCCATCATTTATATTAACCTTTTTTATTTTCCTTGATGTGTTGTTAACGAATATTAATCCATCCATGATTGCTAGACATTCACTTATTTGGATTTCACCCCTCAGACATGTAATCAAAAAATGTGAATGCACCGATTAGTTAAGGAACTCCATTAGATACCATATGGAGAGATAAGTTATCTCCTCAATTCACTTATTGTATTATCCTATAGGGAACAGGGCATTGAACTAATGCAATGATAATGAAATTGACTACACCTGTGATAAGGTTCAATTCCTTCAATGCCTTATTCCCTATTTTTTAATATGATAAATTAATGGGGCATAACCTCCTATAGACAATAAAATGGAACATCACAAATGGCATGTGAGTAACCTGGATAAATTGTTAATTTTAGTTATTTGGGTCAATTGGGGATCAACATATAAAGTGATAGTCCATGCCAAATGTACTATTTGGTCACATTTTTTAGGAAATCCATATCTTATAAACAAAGCCTAGCCTTATGTTTTAAATAAATTATGTCATATAAGGATTTATTTACTATTTTTTATATTCTAAATAAATTATGTAGACAAAGTGTCGAGAGATGGAGAAACTAATAGGATGCATAGGTCAATTACAATCATGGTCATATATGCTAAACATTTTGGCTAACTATGTTCAACACTCATAAATTGTTTGGGTTGGATCAATTATTAGATCTTCCATTATGAGCATAACCAGATGATGAATTTAACATGGTATATCATTTGAGCAGTTAACCTCCACATTCCCTCTCATAACTTTATCTAACAATGCTTTGTCTATTTCCTTAGTTCATTAGCTCAATGAAAACCTTATCTTATGTGAAGTGGTATGAGATTTTAAAATGATTTAATAGTTTGTTTATTTTTAGTCCATCTCTTGCATTCACATCTTAGTCCTTTATCGATGGGCCCCACTTATTACATACTTGATTCTAAGCTCACATTGAATGTATGAGCTAGTTACCCTTTGAATTAAGGATGTAAAAAGAGGGTCCCATAATCAAATGGATAATGGGACATGGAATGGATAGAGGGGAGGGTAGATGGAGTGTCTAGTTAGCACATGTAGGAAAATTATCAGCGTGACCCCCACATGCCTTCTAGATACCCCATGGATAGATAAAATATCCAACATACACATAGAGGTCATTTGTTAGTGTAACCTCCATATGGATATTGAATACTCTGAGGGTATATAGAATATCAAGTAGGTCACATGGAGGTCAATGATCAGTGTGCTCTCCACCTGACTTATAAATACTCTTAAGGTAGATGGAGTATCTAACATGCACATGGAGGTCAACTGTCAGTGTGACCTCCACATGCCTATTGGATACTTCAAGGTTCCCTCTCCATATAATATGTTGGCCCATTAGCCCCTATATGACTAGCCCCACATATTACATTCTTAGTTATGATCATAATAAGCATGTATGATTAATGTGAAAATGATGGTTAATGAAATAACCTATGATTAATGAAAATAATAACCTCTAAGGAAACTTACATATGCTAAGTCCAATTCAATTGGTGAAAAGTGATGAAGAATTAGATGTGACTAGCAGGTGCTCAACATTTAAGCATGAGCTTAGAATTATGGATGTAATGAGTGGGGTGCATTGACTAAGTGATAATGAGGTAATATAAGAGGTAGACTGATGATAAATTTTTAGATGGTAATTCTCAAAATTGAAGATGCAAGAAGGTCCATCATTAAGGGCTAATGATCCAATGGAATAGGCAAAGGGGAAGGAGGGTATATGAAGTATCCAACATGCACATAGAGGTCATCTATCATCATGAAATCCATGTTCATGATATATACCTTGAGGATAGATGAAGTATCTTATAGGCATGTGGAGGTCAATAATTAGCATGACCTGTAAGTGCCTTCTAAATACTCTGAGTGTAGATGAAGTATCCAGAAGGAACATGGAGTTCAACTATTCATATGACCTCATTTTTCTTATTGGATACTCTGAGGGTCCCTCCCCTCTTTCCATTATGTTGGCATGTTATTATTCAAACAAAATAAAGGAGTGAAAGTAACAAGTCAATGTTTAATATATATTAACATTTATTTTTCAACCTATGTTTGGCATAACCCCTAGCATTTTCCTTAACTATTTTTTTTGTTTACCTTAACCATTATTGTTTGACTTAACATGTTGTTAATGAATGTTTGCCTAGACTTGAGTGTTGGATGTTGACTGGTTTCGTGGCCCCACTAACACATAATATGGAAGTGTGAATGCACCCTCCAATTAAAGTGATCCCATCATCATAGTGATAATGGGACAATGGAATGAACATGTCTTTCCCCTATTCCATTTATTATTTTCCATTACCCTGATCCGTTTAGACCTTTACATAAGATCATGTGGCATTACACAGTTCCATAAGTATGTACCACATTCATTGGAGTATCCTAGAGTAGGAATTTACTATATTGGTTATGTAGTCATATAAAATGTGAAAATTGGTAACTTGAGTGTGACTTGCGACACCTAATCCATATGTCCCTCCTGCTTGCTTTCATGACCCTCATAAGCATATTTTCACTGATTCCCAATCATCTATAGCCTTCTAAACCTGATCTAAAATCATATATACTACTCGTTCCATGATAAATCCACCCTCCCAAGTCTCTTTAGCTCAGTACAATATTACCCAACTTGTACTATAGCGTTAGACCCTCTAGTTTCCATTTTTAGTGCTCCTATCCAGATGTATTTTTACCTCCAACAACTAGTTCCTTCTGATTCTTATCCATCTTATTATTTGCCTAATGTGATCACATTCAACCCATGACCAATATATCCCTATAAAATCCCATTCAAATTTTATATGTAAGGATTGTAAAATATCACAAATCAAGTAAAAATACAAGGAAAACTATTCAAGAACATTTCCCTATTCTTTGCATATACCCATCCAATATAATTTCCAACTTATTCAAATCCTTACACCATTCCCTATACATCTCAAGCACATATAGTTTAGCAATTTTGCATCTTCATACTCACCATTGCACACATCACATCAAGTGGAAGAACTACATATGGCTTGATCCCTCTTCAAAGTATTGGTATGTAGGTAGTGTGCCCACACAAGGGGTGTGGATATACATTCAATGAATCTTACACACACTAACCCCCCCCACCTCCATCTTTCTCAAATTTGGTCAAATCATAATATATTATATGGTTTGAAGATAAAATCTTCTTTATAGTGAGTTTTATAGACATCTAGTAGTCAAAACATCACACACAGGGTCACACAGACAGTGAACAAAACCCAAAAAGTTTAAGTCTCCTAGACAACAGCAATAGAAGTGGACTACAGCATTGGACTCACTAATTTCCTATTTTAGTTCTCTTGTTCATTCATAAAATGAAGGATGTATCCTAGTTTTTGATAGTGTCCTAATCCTGCACAGTGAATTCTAGACTCTGTCTCAGCCATCTCAATTAGTATTCAACAAAGTCTTGTTTACTTTCTCTTATTACTATTTTTGATAAGTTAAAATTGTAGTTAAATTATAAAAATTATTAGATCAATTATTTAATATTTATTTACTAATTTTACTACTCATACCTTTTAACTAAATAATTAAAAATACTCTAATATTTCTTTAAAAAATTACATCATTTGGTGAACTAGACTTACTTTGTTTGCGCATAAAACCCCTAGAAACCCTAGGGTAAATTTCCTATTGATTTTTCATATAGTTTTATGAATTTTTTACCTACATCATAAAATCAAAAATTAGCATTAAATTTTAAAATTTTGTAGTAATTTTAAAATAATTTTCTTTCAAACCCTAGTTGCCCATAATACACCCTGATATTTTCCTAGTATTTTTCCTACAATTTTCTAATTTTTTACTAAAATATTAAAATCAGAAACTCAATTAAAACTTCAAAATTCAATAGTAATTTTCAAACATAATTATTTTTCAAAACCATAGTTGCATATACTAGGTCTCTTTAAATCACAAGTTTTCCAATAATTTTCTAATTTTTTACTAGCATATTAAAATCAGATATTCACTTCAAATTTCAAAATTCAATAGTAATTTTCAAAAATAATTTTATTTCAAACCCTAGTTGCCTATACTACGTCTCGGTATTTTTTCTAGTAATTTTCCAATATTTTTCTTATTTTTTACTAGCATATTAAAATCAAAAATTCAATTCAAATTTTCAAAATTCCATAGTAAGTTTTCAAAAATCATTTTTCAAAACCCTAACTGCATATACTAGGTCCTATTACTTTTGAGGTATCTCCTTATAGCTAAAATCAAATTGTACATAAAAACAAAATTGGATCTCACTTATTTACACATATTTCTTGACAATAACAAGGAGACCATACTTGGTCCTATCATGTACATGAACAATGAAGTTTACCATATGTTAATGAAAAGCTTCATTCTTTCCTTTTCATGCTTAATTTTCATAATCAAATATGATATTACAAGTTCCAATCTCTCTCTCTCTCTCTCTCTCTCTCTCTCTCTCTCTCTCTCTCTCTCTCTCTCTCTCTCTCTCTCTCTCTCTCTCTCTCTCTCTCTCATGCAAGATAATTTCCAACTCTATTTTTCTAAACATATCAGACATATCATAGCACATGTAAAAGTTTTTTTATGCATTATTCCACCATTCCATGTTCTCTACCCTTTGCTTTTTATCTCTCATATGAAAAAAATTTCAAGTTCATCTTGCTAAATATATTAGATATATCATAGCACATGTAAAATCATTTTATGTATTCTTGCACAAATTCATTCCCTATATCCCTTAATTTCTATCTCTCATATGGAGAAAAATTTAAGTTAATCTCGATAAACATATTAAATATATCATAGCACATGTAAAAGATTTTTATGCATTAGTGCACCATTCCATGATCTCTATCCCTTGCCTGTTATCTCTCATTTGCAATGCTCTTTATAAATATATTTATATACAACTTATAACTCTAATTTCATGCATTTCATTCCATATACATGGTTTCTACCTAGATGTATCTACCTCCTTGGTTTTTTTGTTTCAATGTCATATCTTATGTAGAGGAATGAAATTACTTCTCCTCTCCCCCAGGAGGGTGATAGTTACTTTCCCTCTAACTAGGTCCATGGTATCACCCCTCAAAAAGGTGAGTCAACCTATACTATTATTCCTAATGCATATATTCAGCTTATAGCTTCTTCAAATCCTCTTCAACATATGTGATTACATGTTCAATCGAAAGCAACTAGGGTTTGAAATTTTGAGATTCTAAGGGATCAAATCACTAATATGAGCAAGTTAATTTTAGATTTAAAAATGTATAATCAGATATTACATGAAAAGATTATAACATTGGAAAATAAAATTATAATACAAAAGCCTCAAAGGCATCCTAGTGTCAATCATGTATATGCACCTTCACCTACTCAATTAGTTGTAAGCAATATTACATATCAAAACAAGAAATCATAACAAAGTAACTCTACAGCTAGTGATTCAAAAAGCATTCAGAGATCAAATAATATTTCAAGTGAGGTATTAAGAGAAATTATTAAATATAATTTGATCAAACTACCTCCTCTACATCCAATGAGAACATCCAGATATTGTTATGCATATCATCGATTGTATGGGCATCACATAGATTCATGTTTGGAATTAAAAAAATATATATACAATGCTAATTGTTAATGAGGACCCGGTACAAGGTAAATTAGTTAAGAAATACATAGTGACATAGGAACACATTCCCAAAGGGTCAAATTCAGAAACAAGACAAAAGTGGTTACCAAATCATAATTCAGAAAAATGAAAGGATCAAAAAGAAAAATTAGAGAAATAAATAATACCACAAGCATAGAAAATGCATGAAAAAGATACAAATCTACCTCTCCAAAATGAAGATCAACTTTAGAATAGTATGGGTTTGGTCAAAAATATCTACAATAGTTTAATTATCAAGGCTAAGAGTTGGGCAAGTTAGGCTCAAGGCATCACTACTCCTATTCTAGCAGTTGATAGTGTTTGTCACTAAGGTTTGGTATTTATTGAACATCCTAAGCCAAATCATTCATAGACATAGTTTATCAAAGGAAAATATTTAGATACAAAAAAAGTCAATACTCTCATTTCATTGGTTCAAAATAAAGATGATAACAATGATTGGAATAATATAAGTTATTCTGATTTCCAAGATACCGACATTGAATCTGAATATTCAGAGTCATATTTGTAGCCATTCGATTGTACTTCACAATCACGCATGATTCCTTTATTTGATACAGGACACCATGATAGGGAGTCTCCCATGAGACTCATTGGTTAGTATCAATTTTTCTCATCTTACTTATACATAATTTTTCAAAATTACTTGTATATAATTTTATTTCAAATTACTTTTACATAGATTTTTTATGCATAGTTGTACATGGATTATATCAAAGAATTCAAAAACATTCAAATAATTTCATAAATCCAAAAACTTTTAAATTATATGCATCATCCATGGTTTAAATTAGTGTTATCATGATAGACTTAAATGTGCTATTCTCTGATCTTATTTGTTGATTATCTACATTACCATGCTTCACTTGATCTTCTTTGATTGTGTGCAAAGACTTCCAACTCCTTGATTGATTCATTCTACCATCCTACTTCTACATTCAAGACACATCAATATATCTTCCCCCTAGGGGAATCTTCCTCATGACTACACCATCTAGGTTATGTTGTTCTAATACCACACACTCTAGTTATTGTGTTGATGTACATTATTTACTAGCTTAAATAGATTACTCTATTGAAACTCACTAGTATACATCACTTATGTATTTCCTAGCATATACTAGTATTTTACTAGCATGTCCTACATACTTTCACATTCTTGTTTTGATTAGTTAGATGTGATTATATTTTCTAGCATTTATATACTTTTTTTTCTTGCTTTGCATAGATAGATGTGATTACATTTCCCAGTTCCTATTTGTCTCTTATATGTGCCTTAGGACACTTTTGAATGTCCTTTGCTTATATTCTTGTGTGTGCCTTAGGACATTTTCCAATGTCCTTTTCTTTTACTCTTTTATGTGATTATGGCCCTCGTGCCAGTTTTGTTTGCTTTAAATTCATGTGTATATGGCATTTGAGCATGACTTGTATGTTTTCTTTCCAGTTTGAATGACATGTGCCCATGTCCCTTATTTTCTTGGCCCCTTATCCACTCTTATATGATTCTTCATTTTTCCTTATATCCTTGTTTCTTGATTGCTTATCGATTGATCTCAATGACATGATCCACATCATGCATTATCTTTCCTTCTTAGATGCCATCATGGACATCATGTTCCATCCCTCCTTAACAACTAACAACTAACTAGACTTCCATTTATAGTTTAGTACTTTGCACATGTTACTAAATTATTATGTATATCTTGGCATACCCTATTGATCTAACAATACCTCATTACAAACCATGCTATATCTTGAGATATCTTATTGATTATCATTGTTATATCATGTATCTTTGCATCATAACACACTTGTAGGGATGTTTCTTATGAGGTTAGTCATTGAAAGGTCTTCATTCCTACCCTCACAAGAGGGGACAAAAAATAGGTGTTTTTTCATAGAGATCAAAACTCCTAAATAGTTATAAATTTAGATTTTATAACACCTAAAATAGTAACCAGACTTCAAACCAGGCAGACTAGACTAGGCAGATAGTGAAAATTTTAGAACAATCATCAAATTTAGCCCAAGACAACAATGCCAAGATTGGAATATAGTGTTCATCTCTCTAGTGTCTATTTTTGGTTCTATTTTATAATCAACAGAAAAAATATACTTTCCAAAAATAGATGTAAAAGTATGTTCAACTATAGTTTTCCATAGTTAGACCAGTTTAGAATCAATAGTTTTTAGTACACTTTTGCTTAGAGAATCTAGATATAGGAGCATAATGCATGACATGATGGCTCTTACTTTTAGTTTTAGATATGGTAATCAGTATAACTTCTAGATTAGAATCCAAATTTTAAACACCAGTGATTGGGGGCAATGTGCACAACACATTTGTCTTCTTTTCTTTATGAGTTTAGCATATTACCCAATTATTCTCAGTAGTTACATACCTTATTCCATCTATAGGTATCGGGGATTATTTTAGAGTGTATTTCATACAATCTTAACCTCCACATTTCACAATGGATTTCATATAATCCTAGTGCCCATTTTTGGAGAGGCTTTCATACAAGCCTAATCTCCATCTTTCAGAGTGCCCAAGAGTGGCCTAGTTTCCAGCATACATTTGGCTATCCATGCCAACATTGTCAGATGATATAAAATTCATGGGATTCAAGAGCCATCTCATATGGCACACATTTCATACTGGTATCAGTTTATAACTTTTCTTCATGGGGTAATGATGGAGCTAAAGGACTAGCTAGCCTTTGCATTCTTGAGCCACCTATTCAGAGGGATTGGACACACAGTCCAAACATCAATTAACACATGCATGATCATGTAGCTTCACCTAGTGGGAGACAATGAAGCCAAAGTTCTAGCCTTTACATTCTTGATCCACTATTAATGAATTAAGAATCTAGCTCTATTTGTGATATTACACTTGGTATAACATCATCTAGTATTACTTAGCATCATCTACTATTACTTAGCATTGAAATGAGTTTTGTATTAGTTTACATACTGGATGAGGTGCATTCATTCCTTTCTTTTTATCTCTCTCTTACCTAGATTTTTATGTTCTTATTTTACATATAGTGTATCTAGTAAGAACTAATTTACTCTTTATTTTCTCCTAAAAATTCACACTTCATAGTGTGTATCTCTCTATGCACACCCAACATCACACAGCTTCATGAGATTTACCATTACAAGTAAGTTAAATTATAATTAATTTTTTTCCTTTATCCTAATATTTTGCTTTGTTGCATCACTAGAATAAATCAGGGGAAAATGTAGTCATATAAAATTTGAAAATTAGTAACCTGAGTGTGGCTTATGACACCCAACCCATAGGTCCCTCTTGCTTACTTTCACGACCCTCATAGGCATTTTTTCATCAATTCTTAGTCATTTGTAGTCTTCCATACCTAATCCTATCTCAACTAGACTACTCTTTACATGATAAATCCATCCCTAAGACTCATTATCTTAGGACAATAGCACCTAACTTAGACTGTAGCATTGGGCCCTATAGTGTTCATTTTCAATTCTCATTTCCAAATGCATTTTTACCTCCAATGGTTAGTTTCTTTAGATTCCTCTCCCTCTTCTTGTCATCCTAATGTGAGCACATTCAACCCATGACCAATATATCCCTATAAAATCCTATTCAAATTTCATTTGGAAAGGGTTGGAAAATATCACAAAGCAAGAAAGAATACAAACAAGACTATTTAAGCACATTTCCCTATTCTCTACATATAGCTATCAAATGTAGTTTTTAACTTATTTAAATCCTTACACCAGTATTTATCCATCTCAAGGGCATCCACTTTATCATTTTTTCATCTTCATACACACCATTTCATAAATCACATCAAGTGGGAGAACTACATATGGCTTCATCCCTCTTTAGAGTATTGGTATGTAAATAGGGTGCCTACACAAGGGGTGTGGATACACGTTCAGTGAATCATACACATACTAACCCCCCCCCCCCCCCATTTCTCAAATCTATTTAAATCATAATGGATTCTAAGGTTTCAAGACAAAATCTGCTTTATAGGGAGTTATATAGATATGCAACAGTCAAAACTTCATAGGCAGGTCACATACACACAGTGAATAAAACCCAAAAAGCTTAGGTCTCCTAGAAAATAGTGGTAGAGGTGGACTATAGTGATGAACCCACTAGTTTCCCATTTTTACATTCCTATCCAATCATAAAATGAAGGCTAGATCTTAATTTGTGAGACTGTCCTAGTCCTGCACAGTGAATTCCAGACTTTGTTTCATTTGTCTCAGTTAGTTTTTAGCTAAGTCTTGTTTTCTTTCCCTTATTATTATTTTTAGAAAATTTAAAATTACAATCAAATTATAAAAATTAGTAGATAAATTATTTCATATTTATTTATTAATTTTACTACTTAGACCCTTTAAATAACTTAAGAATAATACTCCAATATTTCTAAAAAAGTTAAATCAGGTTGGTTATCTACAATGAATTTGATTGTTTGCATTCCTGATCTTGAATTATATTTAGTAGAATATTAATTTAGCATCTAAGAAGAGCACCACTATATGGGATATTTTCTTCTTTCTTGGATACAATGATTCAAAATTGTCAAGAAAACTCATACCTAATATTATTTTTTTTCATTTTTATTTGATCATTGTTTCAATGTATTAATAGCTTGGGACAACTACAACATATTTCATTTACATTATGTTATTTCATACTTATTGTATTAGATTTATTTTGAGATATATTAGATATGTACTGATGATGTCATTTTGTATGTTTGTAGGTTTTACTTTTTTATGAGCTAAGTTAGAAAGTGAACACTTTGTTTTTATTCAAATATAAGGTATATAGGTATATGTTTATGGTATAGTATGAATGAGATCAAAATACAAAACACCTCTACCTTTTATTGAGTATTATGTTTAGATATCCTCTTGTATTTTGAGTTATGAGTTTTGTGTAGTCAATTTATTTATCTATATAGTTAATTGTGTTATCAATGGTTAATTTATTGGTATTGAAATTATTGGCTCATATCTTATAATGTATATTATCATTCACACCAAGTTCATATTGAATAGCTGAAAGATTTATGTAAATTTGATCAAATTTGTGTAAATATTTTAGTTATTTAATATAAAATTTGGAGTGAATGATAATCTATAGTAAGATATGGTTCAATAATTTCAAAATCAATTCTAGATAGTCTAGTGCATAATGCGAGATTGAATTTTCACTTGGGATTAGGAAAATTGTATAAGGTGGAAAATGTGTAGATGATTTCTAGTTTACTATTAGTAGATGTCTTTGTTCTCTCAGGGTGGATTCCAGGATGTTACTTTTTTTTAATTTTTATATGTTTTCTTCTCGTCATTTTAAACACCATTTAGTTGATATATAATGTTGATTTTAGTCCACTAGACCACATTGCTCTAGTTCTATGTTTGGTCCATTGACTAAGTTTTTGCATTAATGAGATAATGTGCTTTAAACCAAGTTGATTGTTTTTTGTTTTTCATTATGTCTCTTTAAAAACCCTATTAGGATATCATTCATTAACTACTTTAAGAAAACAAAAAAAAATGTGTTTCAGGTTTGAAATGGAAGGTACTCTTCTACTCTCCAACTAAATGTTGGGATGGGGAGGGACCCATTATATGGATCGGCTCATTTCAAATTTCAATAATTGTAATAGAGTATTTGAGTAATAGGTATGTTATTGATGCATAAAAACTCTTTATTGATAGATAATATAGGTGTCAATTTTATATATCTATGATTTCACTTATTGATGCATGGTGATTTCTTTTTTCATGTTTTTTTCTGACTTATTGTATTTGATTTAATTTAAGATATAATGGAGAGGTACTACTGATGTCATTTTATATGATTATAGGTTTTACCTTAGTATGATCAAGATTGGAAATTGTAACACTTCATTCATATTCAAACATATGATATATGTAGACACCTAAATCTGGCCATCAATAACCTCCAACCAAGCTTTTGACCAATTTCTACCAAAGTGCACAATTTGGCCTAAAAACACTAAAAACATTAAAATCTTTGAAATTAATATATTAAATTTCTTATTTTAGCTAGGGTATCCCTAAATAGGGCAATGCATTATATAGGCTATCTAACTTTGATCAGATCATTTTGAATCAAAATGACATTTTCGCACTTGGGTGCTCTAGATTGCTCTTTTCTGTCAAATTTCTTGCACAAGACATGTGCCTTTGTTATTTTATATGGACAACATCATAAATGGGATAATATATCCAACACATCTAACATCACATCCTAATTCCAATCTAGTCAAATTTCATGCCAATAACAAGGCATTCTAATCAATTTGAGTAATTTGTACACAAAGTGCTTAATCATACTTAAGAGATAATTAAACCAAATTATATCCTAATTAATAATTCCATGGAAATTTTTCAATAATTTCTTTTTGTAAATTAATATTTAACGTTTGCATTATTAGGTGACCTCATTTCTTAAGAAGACATCCTTAGGCCATAAATGCCATAAATATCAAGATTCATGCCTCCCATGCCTCATCAAAGCCCTTCCATTCCTATTCAATGCCCCTCTATCCCAAATTTTCATGATCCTATCTATGTATTTTAACTATATAATTGGATTAATCCTTAACCACACATCTCAATCTTGAGATGGATAGTTCAAGTTGATTCTAGCCATTTTCCAAAATCTATAAATAGGAGGCCTTGCCACATGAATTTTAAGCTCTCATATGCCAAAATTATAATGATTAATTGATTCCAAAGATTCATAAAAATTAGTGTTATAATGATAAAAGATTTATCCAAGCCAAGCTAAGCCAAGCCAAACCCACACAAGGTGCCAAGAAGAGATGGAGGTAGCCAAGCTTCTATTGATGTAGACTTCATGAGCACAAAGCCAAGAAAGCCACTACAATAAACATTTTGAAGAATCCAAAGAAGGTGAAAGAAAGTTATATTTTGAATTTTAGTTGTGATTTTCATTTTGTTTTTTAAACTAAGCTCTCCCTAGTAACTATACCTAGAGATATTATCCTAGTGTGTTTATTTCATTTTGATTTCATTTTGGGACTAACATAATACTAACGATCCTCTCTTGAGTCAAATTCCTAGTTCACATAATGGAATGATTTTTGGAACCCGATCCCAACAAAGTTGATCATAATGCCCCTAAAAGCAAACTACTAACCTTAGTTATGTATAATCTTGGAGTGGGAGGCCCAAATGAGTGAAAATTTTAAGAAAAAACACATTTTTTTGAGCAATGATTTTGCCTGTACACAGTCACGATATTGTCATTCAATGTCATAATATTGTGTTTAATTGATTTTTCAGACTAAATTTGGCTTTATGTGTAGGTTTGAAAACACCACTACTCACTCAGTCATAATATTGTCCTACAACTCATGGGGTTGTCTAACCAAGTCATGGTATTGTCTAACCACTAGCAGTTAAGTGACAATACCGCTACTTGAGAAGTTATGGGATTGTCTTTCAACTGGAGGGATTGCCAAACAGAGTCATGGTATTATGACTAAACTATCATCGATTAAGTTATAATATCATAACTTGAGAATTTATTGGATTATCCTACAACTAGAGGTATTTTTGAATAGAGCCACAGTATTGTGACTAAACTATTAGTGGTTAATTTACAATACCATAACTCACCAAGTTATGGGATTGCCATGTAACTAGCAGGATTGTTCTACGGAGTCATGGTATTACACTGTGTGAACCCAAGTGCTATTTTTTCAAAAGTTCTTGTTTCATCCTCAAAAGTGCTTCAAATATAAGCAACATGCTAACATTTTTCTTGTAGGGTCTACATTGAAAGTTATCTAAGAAAACTAAATTAGCACCTTTCACACTTCATTTGAATGTTTTAAAATGAATTAGGGACTTTATTTTTAGGCTTACTGAAAAATATATATTCTTAAGTGAATGTTTTCAAAGTTACAAATTAAGACCAAGGGGTCAAAACAACACTACCTAATCTTTGTTTTGGTGATTAAAATTGAACACACTTGTCAATTTTTGTTTTCAATAGTTGTTTAATTAGAAATTGTTTGGCAAAGAGAAGGTTTGCATGTGTATGGTTTTCCATTTTTCCCCTTTAGGGAACCATTGGAATCAAAATCACCATCCTTTTTACAAATATGCCTAGTCCAAAGCATAGAAATAATGTCATATAAAGCACTCCCTAAAAAGTCATTAAAGTTTAGGTGACCTTAAAAATGACCCAAAAGTCTTTATATTAGTCATTTATTTTTATGCAAACTTGGCATTTGAGGGGGACTTCATTAACTCCTATGAGTTTTTTATGGAAACTTTGACCCAAGGTTTCATTTTTCAGCATTGACTTTACCCACTCCTACTATGATCATAGGTTTGAGTGGTTAAACCACCTTCTAGTGTTGGAGTTGTACATGGGACGTATCTACACTTTGGACATCACACTACACTAAGAAAGTGATAGATTTAGTGGTTGAGAAAATGACTAGACCTTTTTACAACAAGCCAAGTGCCTTAGACACCCAATTACATGTTTTTTTCGGCATCAAGATGTGAAATTCATTGTGTAATTGATTCTCCTATAAATTTTTGAAACTTTGTAGATCTTAGATAAATCATTCATTGTGTAATTGATTCCCCTAGCAATTTTTGAAACTTTGTAGATCTTAGATAAATCCCCACTTATCGTGGAAGTGTTGTTGGTGTAAGGTGTGCCTCAAGGTCCATGTTGTAGTACTATCATTTGAGACAAGGGAGGTGTAAAAACCCTACTATATAATGTGCATTTTACTTTTTTAATGAACATTATAATCCTCTCAAATGATGTATATTGATGGATTCCAACAATACCAAGTAACCTTGTTAGTTTAGGATCTAAGTGTGATTAATTAGTTGGTCTTATCCTAGATTAAAGCCTTGTTTGGAGTCAAAACTTGGTGTGAAAAAATTATACAAACCTAAAATAGAGTTCTCATTTTCCATTAAACAAAGAGGCATTATGCTACCCACATAAATCCTTGATTTTCCTTGTTCAAAGTTCATAAAAACTTGGAGTCGTATCATTCACTTTGACACAGTTAGTCTATCCAATTGAGTCTAAAATTATACCAAACATTGTTTAAGTCCTTCATTTATAACTTAAATTCAAAATTGCACCTTCATAAGTTCATAGGGTTGATGTTTTAAGTGGGTTTGTCATTTAAATTAAACTTGAGGAAACTTAGGTTCAATTTATAATTTGGGTTAAAGGCCATTTGAGACTCATAATCATTATCACCACTTGATAGACTTAAGTCATTTTGTTTTAAATGCTTGTACTTCGAGTCTATGTACTGAACAAGTTTATGTTACCATCATATTTCCACATAAGGTCATTTGAATGCATACCTTTTTAATTTAGATATATTGTCAAAAAATTTAAGGTATGTATGTCATTTGAGTTAAAAAAGGTAGTGTTACACTACTAAATTTTTAAGAAACCATCTTTGCCTTCTAAAATTTTTGAAATGAACATTTTTTCACATCTTTTGAGTAGTCTAGCATTGTTACGTTGCCCAAAGCATTTCAAAAATTGTTTCATAGACCATCTTGCATAGAGTTCAAGTTTGTGTAAATTTTCCAAGCCAATCTAAGTATACCTTTTGAGAATATTTATCTATCATAGTTATAGATGTAACCTTTATCTAGCTTATTCATCATAAGATCCTAGTTTTATACCATTATTTATGAAAAAACAAACTATCTATAAAGTACCTTGTGTTTCATACCTTATACCTATTTGATCAAGGTCATGTTCAAGATTCAAATGCCTATTTTTTGTTATAAGTGTTTCAAATCCATTAGATTAAAATCTCATCTATTTAAAAGTCTAGCTTTTGACACCATTTGGCCAAGAGTCCTAACACATGCCTTGTTTGAGCCTAGCTTTTGATGTCATGTTTGGCCAAAAGACCTAGCAGATATTTATTTTCTAGATTAGATTGATTTGAAACACTTTGACCTTAGAGTTTGGAATTTTGATTTTGGGTCCATTTACTCAATCCTTTTGTATAGGACATGTAACGTTAGATAATTAATGTTAGCCTAGTTTATCACAAGTCATCATATAAACCTTTCCATCCTTATAATAAATCTAGATCAAGTTTGAATATTATCTTTTCAACATTATATTTTTAGAGTTTATAAAACTCTTTTCCCTTTCTATTTTAAAACATTCACTATGGATCCCAACATGTATTCCTACACTCATAGTGGACTCATGTACAATCCAGGAATTAGTTATGTAATTATGTAAGAAGAAATGTTGCAAGACCCCTATGTAGATAATATTTCTTGTGATACATATCCTTATCCCTCTTATAATACTCAAATCAGGGGATAAAACCAAGATATATTAGCTAACTATTTGGTTAATACACCATCATAGTCAGAACATGATAAAGAGCAAACCGCATAATACTTAGCTACAATATCCATAGCTAATGAACTAGTTCATTAACAATAATACTCTAATAATATGCATTCCATATATGATCCATTTTTGTTTGAGCATATTTTTTTTGAGAATAAAGATGAGATTTTGGTTACAGCCATAGAAATAAGGGGTAAGTTTCTGGCAGATTTCCCTCACGAAAATTTACCAAGCCTAATAAGAATTCCTCACAACATATTGTATATTCAACATGATTCTTATATCAATCCTTTGACTCTATTCCAAACCATGTATCATGACCCTAACATGCCTAATAAAGGAAATAACCTCATGGAATACCACTTTAACCAAATCTAGGCAGCATATCAAACCTACATCAATCTAGCATGCAATTCTAATCAAAAGACCATGGTGAGTAAACCTCTTATTGACTTAGTTCCTTCAAAAATATTTTTGATATATTTAAATGGTCAAAAAAATCAAGGTGTAGACCCATTCATGCAAACCAAATCAGTAGAAAACTTGTTACATATACCAACTATTAAAGAACTGTCTTCTACTTCTATGCAAAATAATGAGCAAAATATAGTGGAAAATGCACAAGCAACACTCAATCCAAATCAAAGTGGTACTAATGTATAGATAAATATTTTTAAAAATGTGTATTTATTTAATACCATGAGTGGATCTACCAATATAGGAATGAAATATTTTGTGCCCCAATATCAACTGGTTACTTCCAATCCTCGACTAGCTGTTTCATCAAGCATACAACCAACAGGAGCAGGTAGTCAACTATCACCCAATGTCATGCCTCAACATTATAAATTGATGAATCCTATTCCTCCTCAATAGGTGATGATTATAATTCCATAAAAATAGGCACAAATGAATATACCAATACAACAGAGGCTAAAATATTACCATCTCAGTAAGGGGCAACCAATGTTCTACCTCATTAGGTAATAGCAAACATACCTTTTTCCTCACATACCAACATGACAATTCAAAACCAATCAACGTTTAATCAACAACATATTCGTGTTGGATAGTGACAAGTGCCAAATTCACAATAAGTATCTATTTCCCAATAAATATCTATGCAACAAGGAGGTTCCAATGTTTCTCAAGTACCTATGAGGCAACAATTACCTTTTGTTCAAAATGTGCCACTCATTCAGAGGCAAGGTCTTGGTTCATACGTTCACACTCAACAATAATGTTTGAGTAGTTAGTAACATATCCCTATTCAAACACAATAGGCATAATATAGTTATATTCCTCCATCCCAACCATAAAATCCTCTAATTTAAACCTTCATCTCCAACCTTAACCATAATATCATGCAACCAAATGTGTAATTTTAATAAGTACATCATAATCCACATATGTATATTAATGTTTCACTTCCTAACCAATATAATATATACCAAATTCCCCCATCATACCCTAGTGAAAGTGTTGCACTTTTGACCACCCAACCATCTACCTAGGCCAACATTCCCACAAGTTTCCTAGAGCAAGAGTTATAATAGATTAAGGATGAAATTACTACCATCCAAGTGGGGAAACAGATTAAAAATTTTAAATTGGATGAACTATGTTCCTATCCTTTCAGTATGGAATACGTATAGGTTATATTCCCTCTAGGATATGAACCACTAAAGCTTGATAAATAAAGGTGAAAGGTGACCCCAAAGCCCATTTAACCAAGTTATTTAGTATATACTAGTTAGTGGCATATAATGATATATACCTTTTGTTGTTATTTCCAAGGAGATTAGTTAGACAAGTCTAGGAGTAGTTATTGAAGTTGTCAAAGAATTTAGTAACTAATTTTGATGATCTTTTAGATAAGTTTGTGCAACACTTTTCCTATAATCTTAAACATGATATTTCATTGGTTGACTTGAGGTAATCAAAATGAAAGGTTGGTGAGAGTATTTATAGCTACCTACAGTGATGGAGGGCACTTGTAAGTTGATTCACTCATAGTTTACTACATAAATAATTAGCCATTGTATTCACTAAAAACTTGAATAGTGAGATAGCCTATCATTTAGAATTATAGTGTGCACATACTTTCAAAGATATCATTGATAAAGGTTTGTTAATTGAGTGACATCTCATTAATAAAAGATTCATCAAGCTTAATTTAACTAATCATAACCAAGGTAGCAATTAGTGAAGTGACCAAAACTGGCATCCAATCCAAGTGAAAGCATCACAACCAGCACATGCCAATAACCAAGATAGCCCAAATAAATTCAACCACAATAGGAGTGTTATGGAAAATGGAGTAAACTAGTCATGACATATCCAAATGGTGAAAACATTATCTGCACCACCTTTTCATTATACTCCTACCTAGAAACCTCTCCAACCAATGTTACAAGTAAAACAACCAAGATCCACACGACAAATGCCACAACCTTTGCCATTTAAAAACCCTCTTCTAAGGAGAATTGTGCTTACACGTCATGTTTTTAGTGACCTTGGAGAGCCTATTGAGTTTTTATCTCACAAACTTTCCACCTCTAATTTTATTAGTTGGTCTATATGAAAGCATTATCCTCAAGGCATCCCTTATCTTGATTGGTACCATGAAAATGAATTCTATGAATATCATTGGGTCAATAGGCATAATTTATGAAGATGTGTGAAAATAAATAATTTAATTAAAAATATGGTAGAGAATGGGGAGATCACATTGGATGGAAGTGTTTCCACCTCTAATCAAAATCTTTGTTTCTATCAAAACCCTTTTCTACAACATAGCTAGCAATAATAATAACAATAGCAACAACCATTACCACTGTAACAACAAAATCAACAATATCAAAATTTAAGCCCAAGTCAATAAAATCAACAATAGAAACAACATAAAAATAATGGATAGAACCAAGGTCATAATGATAATAACCAACAAATCTATCATGCAATTGCACATGACTACAATAGGGTTATAGGTCATAATTGCCAAGGGGTAACATTAACACCATCTCCATTAATCCTAAACTAAGCACCAATCAATCTAAACCATTGTTAAACAATGCCACTTAGCCAAATTACATATATAATCCTTCTTTAACCTAGGATAGCATGTAGGTGAACCATCAAACTAAGATTTCCACTTTTGGACCTTATACTAATAACTGATCCTTGCCCCATGACCACATACAAGTTCACTGACAACCGAGACTTGTCATGCATGGTCTCACACCATCACCATCATTTGTTAGCAATCATGGCCCTATACTTTTTATTTTGCAATCATAACTCAAAGGTCATAGATTACCATTCTAGGCTCACATCTCTCTACCACTTTACCAATTATCCAACCAGTCATTCAACCTCAGAATAAGCTATTTACCACTGACTCAAAAAAGAAGTTTGATATTATGGAACAATTATAGAAGACAATAACCCAGATCTTTGTTTTAGATTTGGTGTAAACATTAAAAATCCACAAGAACATTTGAATGAGTTTTTAACATAATCCACCATTGCCAGTGACATATCCCTTGATAAATTTCAAGCTTTAGTTGAACACCTCGCTCAAGCCCAATAAGTCACATTCAACTAAAGCAATATGTCTTCCCTTGACCCACTCCATAACAATCCATTATAAATATATGTTTTTATAAAGAGGCATAAAGTAAAATTTGTCTGTATAGACATTAGATCGGGCCTCAACATAGTGTCTTTAATGTTCATCAAGATTCTTGGGTACAAAATGGTAGATCTTCAACCAAAAATGATAACTATCAAAGCCTACAATAATTAAGAGAGAGAATTTCAAGGCACCATTAACCTACTAGTTATCATTGGGCATTTGACCCATGATACACTTTGCCATGTGCTTGATCTTGAGTTGTCATATAATATGCTTCTAGTTATGCCTTGGTTACATGAGATTCATGTAGTCCCATCAATGCTGAACCAATGTATCAAGTTCTCCCATTTAGGGATAGAGGTGAATATTCCAAGAGATTTACACCCATATAAATACTACAAACATCTCAAGGCCAAGTTCCAAAAATACAATTACCAATATGGCATGAATCCAAGTTCCAAGTACGATAAAGGAAAGGCCATATGTATTGATTCTCCAGAGGACAATTGAATATATCCTAATACCTAGATTCCCTTTCCCACATGCCACCTCCTAAATCATACAATCATTTCACCATTACAGATAATGGCATAGGGGATTATGTGACCTATGATAGCTTTCATATTTATAATCTTCCTCAAGATCCCAAGACCTTTGGAAGACCTAAAGTCACCCCACACATGCATTGATAATGAAAAGGTAAAGATAAACTTCATAATATAGGACCAGTCACATTCATATTAGCATCTGGATAAGAACAAGACCCTCTCAAAGGAGATAAATCATGGTTATACAATGACAAGTTGGTCTATTATTACAAAATCACCAAGTATCTAATTCCCAATAGTATCATGCAACATCAAGATAATGAAGGAAGAGGCCTTAGACTAAATCAACAAGGAACCATTGATCCAATTTCCATGACTAATTATAAAATGCCTTATGGACTTGGATTTAAACCATGTAGGGGTGACCCCACATATCTCATTTGAGTTCCATCACTGGTGGCTAGTGATGATTATGCCAAAAACAAAGTAGAGATCGATCATATCCTTATCTTTGATGACTTAATTGAGACTAACCTATTTGATAATAATGCCATATGTACCCTTATCGCAATCATTCATAATAACCCATTGTCATTATATTATCCCCAACTGATAGATTGAGACCAATAAGAATCTAGTCTGTTGATTGATGAGTTTCAAAATGATGAGGCATTCTATGACTTTCTAGGCCTTAGAGATAATGTTCCATTGGGAGATCATAAATTAGGGTTCTTAATCACATTGGATCCTAAATCCTATTTTGAAGAGTGGGTGAACACCCTTAGCCAAAAATAAATAAATAAAATATTGAGGTCCCAAAGTGAAAACCTCTTTGAGGTACTTTTTAACCAAGGAAAAAATAAATATAAAGGCCAATCTAGTGGTGAAAACCTATTTTAGGAACCATTAGCTGGGGGTGTTCATTCTTATTTAAATTTAGATTAGCATATCACCAACGATAAACCTAGGTATGGATCCGAGTTTAGTTTTGAGAAACAATAATTGTTTAATCAAATTATTTAATGATTTTTGAAATGTTTTGTCACATGGCCAAATCTTCCATTAGGGGACTTAGATTCATCATGCCTAGGAGCATTTGAAGAGAAATTCCTAACAGAGGACCCTGATATAGTCTAATAGTTTAAATCTTTGCTTACTATCTTGGAAGATGGCTCGACCCTTCTAGTCAAAGATACAATAGAGGTAAACATCATGACTCTATTGGGCCTAAAATGGATAAAATTAGGTGCATCCCTCACTCAGGAGGAATGTGAGGTTTTTATAGCTCTATTGAGAGAATTTGTAGATATATTTGCATGGGCTTATTCTAACATGCTAGGTTTGGACCCTACCTTGGTTTTACATCACCTTGTGGAAAATATTGATGCCAAACCAGATAAGCAAAAGTTATTCAAGATGCATCCTTGCATTTTTTATTAGTAAAAAAAGAGTTATAAAAACTCTTATAAGCAAGATGTATTTGATCCATTGACTACTTGGAATGGATATCTAATGTTGTACTAATTATCAAAAAACCTTAAGGAATTAGAATTTGTACCAATTTTTGGGACATAAACAAAGCTTTCCCTAAGGTTGACTTTAAACTACCTAATATTGACATGATCATCAACTCCATAATGGGTTATGAAATGCTTTCACTCATGGATAACTTTTTGGGATATAAACAGATCAGAATAACACCAATAAATCAACAAAAGACAACAATCACCACTCCATGGGGAAAATTCTATTATCAAGTAATGCCATTTGGTCTTAAGAATTATATAACTACATATCAAATATCCATAACCATCATATTCCATGATATGATGCATGATATTTTTGAAGACTATGTCAATGACATACTAGGCAAATCAAAAACTAGGGTTGGCCATCTAACAGTGCTACATATTATATTTGAAAGATTATGGGAATACAAATTCTAACTGAATCTAAAGAAATGTGTATTTAGAGTAACATCAAGAATTTTTTTTGGATTCATCATGTCTCACAAAGTCATTGAAGTTGATCCATCCAAGGTACAAACTATAACAGAGAAGCCACCACCAACCAATTTGAAGTAGCTTCATAATTTATAGGGAAATATTTAATCAATATGATTCTTCATATATTAGTTAGAAGATAAGTGTCATCCATTTACACATTTTCTTAAGATAGGAGTTGTATTCACTTGGGATAATCACTACCAAACAACTTTTTAATAGCTCAAAGATTACCTAGCAAATTTGCTTGTTTTATTACCTCATATGCTAAGTAAACAATTTTTATTATACCTATTAGGTACAAATACCACCTTGGGGGAACTTATAGCTCAACATGATGACAATGTTAAATAACATGCAGTTTACTACTTAATTCATACACTGGTCACATATGAACATAACTATATGCCTATTGAAAAAGCCTATCTAGCCATGGTATTCATAGCTCAAAAATTGTGACACTACATGTTAAACAATAAGACCATGGTCATTTCAAAAGTAGATCCACTCAAGTATCTACTATCTAAAATATATTTAAAAGGTATAATGTCCATGTGGATCATGCTTCTTAGTGAGTTTGACATCGAATATGTCAATCAACATGCAATTAAGGGATAGGTCCTTGCATATCAGCTTGTTGAAGCACCCCTTTCAGACATAGAGCCACTCACATTCTAATTTCCTGATGAATCCATCATGACCATCATTGACATACCTCTTTAAGAGTAGAATTCAAAGAATTATTTTGATGGATCATTTACTACACATGAATTTGGGGTAGGCATCTTATTTATTAAACCATAGGTTGATCTAATTCCCAAGTCTTTCAGAATTAGTTTTCCTTATACAAACAACATGGTTGATGAGTGTCATTCAACTCATCATTTAATCAATGTTCAATTGATGTCTTATCAACCAGAGCTGGTGTCCAAAGTTGTCTATAGTAAGGTATAGGATGGTAGATCTATAAGTCTTCTTGTGGGTGTGTTTGATGGTCCTATTCTAACTTTGACTAATGAAAGAAATGTGTCTTAAACTACTTGATTCACTCTTTTGTTGAAAAGGAAAAACTATAACTATTTAATTAAATGAATCCACTCATTTTTTAAAGTAAAATCACACTCCTATTTACACTTGTGTGGAAATGAAAATGTTTACTTAAAAAGGAAATGTGTTTCACACATTTTCTATACAAGAACACACACTTTGCTTAGAAAGGAAATGACTTTGGAATAAGGAAATGCCTTTGGAACTATAAATTTTTTTTTTTAATGTTTTATGAATGAATGCAAAAATTAGCAAGATTCTAATTAGTTATAACAAAGATTTAATATAACATAATATAAATACCATAAATAATTCTTGGTTCCAAGGAGAGTGGGCCCTTGCTCCTCTTAGACTTAGGAACAAAGATTAATCAATGTTGAAAACTGAAGTGATGATTTATAAAACTAAAATGATTACAATCTGTTTGAAACCTATAAAATGTTTCTATGTATCTTTCATCTATTTCCCTATATATATATATATATATATATATATATATATATATATATATATATATATATATAAAAGAACAAAAGTCTTACATTTTATACTAATATGATCAACTCAAAATAGGATGTAAAGAGATAGGAGTCCTTGGTTGATCCACTCATGCAAAGATAGGATATTGGATTTTCAAGAGATCCAATTATTCTGATGAAATAGATATACTATCCTATAATAGTCCTAAGAGCCAAATATATACAACTTTATCAAAAGCAAATCCTACAAAATAGTAGGTAGGTATTTTCCTCTTGACTCCAGATAGAATGATTCTCTCTTATCTTATTTGGTCATAATCTTCCCCATTTGTATCTTTGTATTTACAGAATCCATGGAATTGACCCTATAGAGTTGGTAGGAATGAACCTGTGGAGTCCATAGAAATAAGCCTATGGATTCCACAGAAACAAGCCTATGGAGTCCGTAGAAACAAGCTTGTAGAGTCCCTAGAAACAAGCCTACAGAGTCCATAGAAACATTATGTGTGAGTTTGTAGTTCTGTTGGATGGAGATCAAAATTGAACTTTCATGATACATTAATTGTGTCTTCTTCTTGAGCATTCTTCACAACAAAAATCACTAAAACATGTTATGAATTAGACATTAATGACAAATTAAAGGTTTAGTCTTTGGTTCAATATAAAAAAGACAAATATCTACTTTCCATGTAATGGCTATCTAACAATCTATGATTTTCATAAGATAATATCCTTAGAGAGATGAATTGAGGGAAATAACATGTCAATAATGAGCCATATTCTGAGCTCATCATCTCCCCTAGGCTTTGCCTTTTGCAATTCCCATTGCAAATATTAATTTGTATTCATAGCTCTTACATCTGCTTTCCACACTCTGACTCAAATCATAGTCATTAAATTCATATATTATATGCTTGTCTAAATTTCTTGTAAATCCCTAATGCTATTGAATAATTTGTTTCCATATATTGAATTGCTCCTCTAATTATAGAGCCCAACTCTACCATCCTGGAATATGTATGATCAATAAAGGAGGTCTATATCTCATGCCAATCCATTTCTTTTCTCTGCCAGAGTTTATTACCTCTATTAAGATTTCTAAAATTGAGGTAGCTCTCCTCATACTCCATCTTAAGTTATTTGGAGACATCACCTCTCATCTTCTAAGAGACACTGAAAGTTGGTCCCACTTTTTCACACTTATAGTCACCACTGAATCAAAACTCTGTCTTGAAAATAAGTCAAAATAAATAGCACAATCATATAAAGCTTTTAAATAATGAGTTTTAACTTCATCGCTTAAACAAGCATAGTTAAAACTCTATATGATTAATTAGGGGATAGGAAAGACTAGTCTGATACACAATCCTATAGTCTTAGCATGATTTGTATACTCCTCAAATCTACTTTCCATGCTAGTTGATTTTTGAATGTAAAATGTAATGCCCTCCTTTGAACTTATCCTACATGAAGGTTTATCAAGAACTTATTGTGATCATGGTATCCTATGATCAAATCATGCAAATAAAAATCATAAACCAAATCTTGTTGATCAGGTTCAACACTATAAAAAAATTCTAGAAATGTTGTTGGCTATAAAATCTTGTAAAGAAGATGAAAAGAGATCCTCAGAAGCTGCCATATATAAAATTGTACAAATAAAAAAAACTATATGCAGGAGAAGGACTCCTACATGCCAAAATAAATTCCCCTAATTTGCATGCATCCTATAAATTTTCTTCTAAATCTTGGACCTTAGCTTCTAATTCTTTCTCTTTATTTTCCAATATTTTGTTTGAAGAAGTTGTAACTTTGTTTTTATATTTGAGTATGGAATATTCTTCTTCAATTTGATTTAGCATTTACAAGGTAGGAATACCTAGACAACTTGTTTGACAACTTTGGTCAACAAATACCTTAGGAGGAGAAAGTGCAACATTAGAAGGTTCTTTGGAAGAGTTTACCAAACTCTGCAATCTCCTATTCTCTTTCTTTAGATTTTTTACATATATCTAGAGTTCTATTTCTTCATTTTCATTTTTATTTATTGTTTCTTCTAATATGTGAATTTTTACTACATGATTGGCAGATGTTGGGTCCAATTTTTGTACCAATAATTAGTTGAGATGATCCTTATTCTGTAATTGATTGGTCAAGTTAGCAATGTGAGTTATTTATTGTTGCTCTATAGCTTGAGCTTGAGAAAGCTTCAAGGTTAACTGCATAACAAGATCATTTAGAGTAGATGACTCTCCTTTCTCATTTATGCATACAATTTTTTCTTTATTTATTATAGTTTCAATTGAAACACGTGGTTGTTCCACCATACTTGATTCTACTACCGTGATTGGATATTCTCCTAGAATTGGCTCCTTTATTATGATTGGAGAGTTCCTTTCAAGATGAGTTTCTTCAACATCTACAGTTTCAGGGATACTTTGATGTATGGGGAATGAGATACTTATTTAAGACTATCCATAATGTCTACAGCCTCTTGTTCATCTTCATCCATCATAATTAACCTTCACCTTCTTTTGTTCACTCTTTGAGCTACACTTAGTTGTCTTTTCTTTTCAACCATCAAACCCTTGGTCTTCTCATGTTCTGTAGAAACCTTTCATTTCAATTTCCTTCTTCTTAATAAGGAAATTGGTTGCACTATAGATTCATGAGGTTCTAGTGGGGACCTTGAAATTATAGGGATTTGAGACCTTATGATTCTTCTTGAATAAGAAGAAGAAGGGATTTTTTTTAAGACTACAGTCTGTGATTTATTCTTTGGAATTATTTTCTCAACTGATGTAGTAGGTGGAGGTGAATGTTCCTATGGTAAATTTGAGGTTTCTTGTGTAAAAAAAGTTGGAATTTGTTGTGTTACACTATTCTTAAATTCATCTCAAACCTCTTGTCCTTGATAAAGGAAGTGATGTTGGATAATTAGGTGAATAAGGTCATGGTGCCTAAGAGAAGCATTAGGAGTTGTAGTCATATTTTGAAGGGCACCATATAAGAAGGATTGGAGGTTAATCTTATAATTAGGGTTTTGCCTCCTATGATTAAGTTGTATTAATATTTTCATGGCATCCCCTACTAAAAGATTATTTTGCCCCTCACAAATGATATATTTCAGTACCCATTTGGCTATAGATTTCTAGGGTTCGGGAAGTGAATTTATATGAATCCCTTTTGATTTTCCTTTGGAATCTATTAGACATGAAGTCCCAGTCTACTCACTACCATTAAACTAAATAATTAAGTCATTAAATGGAATTATCCCTGTCACTCTCATTTCTTCTTTTGTAACTTGCATTATTTGACTTATAATTTGAGTTGAAATAGGAATAACAATGCCTTTAACACCTAAAATATCAGGGGTGAGATTAATGATTAATTCTCTTACCATTGTTTCATCAAAACCTTAGAATTTTTCAATGAAAGGTAGTCAGCTATTTGCTCTAAACATTGCCATATAAGCTTTGTCTTTGTGAAGCTTTGTTACATTTTTTGACTGTGATCTCATTTTTTGTTCCATTTCTACTCATATATATAGACAACTCTATTTCTTTAACTCAAATTAAAGTTTAGATCAGCTTCTATTGAAATCTATAGGCAAAAATCATGAAGGATCTATATAAATGAAGTTTTTTTTATGAAACTCCATAGTTTCATGAGTCCATAGATTCCAGACTAACATTTTGATATAATTACGTTATACAATTTAGTGCCACACATTTCTACGGAGTGTGTCAGTCGTGTTGTCAAATGATTACAAATTGGATGAAATAATGATGTGGCACTTTGACAGTGATAGCTTTCCCTTTTATGATGTCCCATAATTATAATTATTGATGATGCAATTGATTGTACCAAAGCTACATAAGTCATCATGATGTAGACATACACCTTTGCCATCTTGTTTGCATTTGCATGCTTATCCATTATGGTATGTGTCATGTCATTCCATTTTCGAAGGCTCAAGTTTGGTTCATCTTCATAGAATAAATATTAATTAAATTAAATATAACTAGTTAACTAAACATAAATAAATAGAATATATGTCTCACTTACTTTTGACCTTAGATTTTTCCTTTACTCACCATTTCTCCTACACAAATAAGTTTGCATGGATTAGTCAACAGGTGTTGATAGAACAAATTTTATTGTATGGAGAAGACCAATCATAATGACATGATGAGATTATCTTTTTTTTTTTTTTTTTTGCCCTTTGGCCAACTATTGCTGGTTTTTTAGCCAAAACCCTTTTTGAAATGCATAGCCAGCCAACAAGCTAGTTTTTTGGGCATGCATTGTCAATAATGTCCCTAGAAGTATTTTCACTATATATATATATATATATATATATATATATATATATATATATATATGTATATATGTATATATATATATATATGTATATATATATGTATATATGTATATATGTGTATATGTGTATATGTATATATGTATATATGTATATATGTATATATATATATATATGTATATATATATGTATATATGTATATATGTATATATGTATATATATACATATATATATATATATATATGTATATATGTATATATATATGTATATATATATACATATATATATATATAATGCAGGATCATCAAGGAGCAGGTTATCTAGAAGAAGCAGAGTCCTCCAGAATAGCTACTTGATTTGACATAGTTCTCTTAGAGGAAGCACATTCCTCCAGAAAGGGTACATGATCTTTTCCCTTTTGAACAAATTCTTCTTTATTGAGTGGTTTATGATAAAGCTTCAATCTATGTCCATTGACTAACAGAGCTCTTCTACTGTCATGAATAGGTATTAGGTTAATAGAACCATTCTCAAAGACCTTGTCAATCTAATAAGGTCCCAACCACTTTGTTTGTAGTTTTCCTTTAAAATATTGAAATTTAAAATCAAATAATAGTGCCCAGTCTCCTTTTTGAAACTTTTATTGCTTGATCTTTGAATCATGCCACACTTTTCTTTGATATTGTACCAATTTAGTTCTTTGTAGTGCTTCCATTCTCATCTCATCAAGTTGATTAAGTTGTAAGAGTATTTATTTCTATATTTATTCTAATTCAATCCCTACTTCTATAGCTATTTTCAAAGTTTGAAATTCAAATTCAATAGAGAATAAAGTCTTCTTACCATAAACCAATTCATAGGGTAAAAATCCATTTATTGTTTTCCAAGTAGTATTATAGGCCCAAACAGCTTCTGGTACCTTATCTGTCCAATCCTTTCTGATAGAATTAAAAACCTTGGTTAAAATGGTTTTCAGTTCTCTGTTGGTGACTTCAACTTGCCCATTAGCTTATGGATGGTATGGATATGTTTTTCTATATTGCATTTGATATATTTGCATGAAGTGATTTATCATGTTTGACATGAACTATGGTCCTTGATTTGAGACTATCTCCCTTGGAATACCAAATATTTACATGATTTTGAAATATAAGGAATTAGATATCATCTCTTCTCTTGCATGAGTTAATACTTCCACTTCCACCCACTTGGTCACATAGTCTGTACATACTAGGAGATATTCTTTTCCTCTGGAAGGAAGATCCATAGGACCTATCAAATTAATTTCCTATTTTTCAAATAGTTCTAAAACTAATTGAAGATGAGGGTTTAGAGGCATCTCTATTGAAAGAGTAAGTTATCCAATTATCTAACAAGTATCATAGTGTCTGACATTTCTTTTTACTTATTGATGAAGGTGAGGCCAATAGTATCCTACTACGAGGATTTTGTGTATGGTTATTTGAGCTGAGTAATGACCTCCTCCTGGTTCATCATGACAATCTATGATGATATCATAAGCTTCAATGTTTATCACACACCTATAAAACACATGTTCAGGTCCAAGTTTGAATAACATTCCATTAATCCATTTAAAAGAGCTTTTTTTGATTAAATTTTTCTATTTTTTTGTGAAAATTACAGAGGAAACTTCCCTGTGGCAAGGTAATTGGCTATATCAGCAAACCACAGAGATTTTGCTAACATAGAAAATAGTTTTTTGTCTAGAAAGTCATCTTCCACCAAATCTTCCTTACCTGTAGTGTTCATTCTTGACAAGAAATCAGCAACCACATTAGCCTTCCCTAGTTTATCTATAATTATAACATCAAATTCTTGTAAGAGCAACAACCATCTAATAAGCCTACCTCCCAATTTTGGTTTTTTGGTAAGATATCTAATAGTTGAATGGTCTGTATAGATAAATACCTTATAGCTTATTATATAGTGTCTAAATTTATTAATTGCATAGACTACAACTAGGAATTGCTTCTTAGTTACGATGTAGTTTCTTTCAGTAGGTGTCATGTTTTTGCTAATATAATATATACCATACATGTTATCCTCTTCATCCTTTTGTCCAAGGATTGCTCCTATTCCTATATTGGAAGCATCTATGTATATATAGAATGGTTGAGTCCAATATGGTACTCTCAATAGTGAGAAATAATGAGTTTAGCTTTGATGGTCTCAAAGACCTACTGGAAACTATCAATCCATTCAAATGTACTATCTTTTGTAAGCAAGGAAAACATAGGAGCAACTATTTGGCTAAAATTATCTATGAAGCATATGTAGTAACTAGCATGTCCCCAAAAACTCTTAATTTCTATTTTTGTTTGTGGGATGGGTAGGTTGGATATTATTTCAACCTTCTTTGGATCTACTTGAATGCATTTTGTAGAAATATGGTGTCCCAACACTATTCCTTCATCCATCATCAAAAAAAATTCTCATGACTTAAATATAATTGATGTTCTTCACATCTAATCAATACTTTTTCTAAGTTGGTAAGAGCCTCTTCATAATTTCAACCATGAACGGTGAAATCATCCATATATACTTCAACACAATCATTTGTAAGGTCAGATAATATTACCAGAACTGCTCTTTGGAAGGTTGTTGGAGCATTACAGAGTCCAAATGGGAGTACTCGATAAGCAAGCATTCCCCAAGGGTAGGTAAATATGGTTTTGTCTTGATCTTCAGCTTCCACTATTATCTAGTTATACCCACTAAACCCATCCAGGAAAGAAAAATATCTATTTCCTACCAATTTTTCAAGAACTTGATCAATGAAAGGTAGAGGAAAATAGTCTCTTAGTGTTGCTTTATTCATTTCTCTATAGTATACACATACCCTTAATTTTTCCTTTTTATTGGGCACAATTACCAGTGGTGAAACCCACTGGCTATCTGAGATGGGGTAAATAAACCCAACTTCCAATAATTTTTGGATCTCAATTTTGACTATCTCCTTTAATATTGGGTTTATTCTTCTTTATGGTTGTCTGACCGGTTTGTTAGGTTCTATGTAAATGTGATGAGTGCATATGTTGGGGTGAAATCTCTTCATGTTGGTATAATCCCAAGCAAAAGCCTTAGTATGTCCTTCCAGTACTTCAAAGAGTTTATTTTTCTCTTCATTTGTTAACCAACTATTGATGTTCAAAATATTTTCAGGTAATACCATGATTGGTTTTGTGCCTAGGTAGTTGGATTCTATTTTATTTAATTCACTAATAAATGAGTTTAGAGGACATAGATGAGGAATTAGATTATTAAACATGGTTACATTATCAACAAACTCTTCTCCAGGAGAAATTAGTCTTGCTAAAGAACAACGGAATGCATCTAAGAAATGAGTTTTTTATTATTCTACTAATTTCCACACACTTTCCTAAGTCAATCCATGATCATATGGTGAGGAAAAAATAGAAGTAGAAGTGGAGGTTTCATAATATTTTATCTGACCCAAGAATCCTAAATTGAGGTAGTTCATAGTTTTTGGACTGGTAAACTCCACAGTTTTTAGACTGGCAGATTCTATAATTTTTGGATTAGTAGAGTCCATAGATTTTGGACTGGTAGAGTTCGTAGATTTTGAGTATATGTCTCCAATCATTTATTCCAAGTGATTTTTAACTGTGATCATAGCTAAGGAGAAAATTTTGTTTGATGTGTTGTCTGATTCATCCACCCAAAGTTCTTGTATGTGATTTGTTGATGGTTTTGCATGAGGATACAAAGAAATGTATTTGGATTTTAACCTATTAGAAATAGTTATGTCTCCTAACCTACAATCAATTAATGCTACTACAATAGCCAACCATGGTCTAGCTAGGATTATGGAATATCCTAGATTCTTTATTTTAGGTTGCAAGACCATGAAATCTATTGGATATTCCCAAGACTCTATTATTACTTCAACATTTTCTATAGTCCCTTCTGGTTTAGTTATAGATTGATCCACCATTTGAAGAATGGTAGTTTTGGGTTGCATTTTCATAAGAGATAATGTATGGAGAGTATCATTTATTATAACATTAATTGTTGCTCCCAAATCTACCAAGACATTAGGAATTTCTTTACCTCTGATTGTGACTGTGATCACTAGGCTTCCTAGATCTACATATTTTGGAACTAATAGTTTTCCTTTTAAAAAATCAAAAACTTTTTTGTCAACATGAATGGTTCTTGGATATTTTAGTTTCCTTCCAAGTGTCTTGTTACAAAAAATTTTGATGATTTTTTTCAATTCAGGTATATCCCTAATATCTTGTAGTAGGGGTACCTCAATATTGATCTTTTGCAACTCATGGGCTAAGTTTGATTCTGGTTTAATATCAATTTATTTTAATCTTTCAAGAAAAGGAACTACTAGTGTGGTATTTTTTTCTTTGTTTGCTTCAAGACTCATTTTTATTTTGGCTTATCTAGTGTTTAATTGAGATGATTCTATTTTTTTCTTTTTCATCAGGTATCTTAGAAATGAGAACTGGAGGTTTTATATAGTTTTCCCTGATCTTAAATGTGTGTCTAAACAATCAATAGCTCTATCATTCATTGTCTCATCCTTTTCATTAACACAAACATATGTTGATTTTTTATTTTTCAAATTTACTATTGGTTGTGTGGGCATTGAGGGTTGATTGATTTGTCCTTGTTGTTGAATAACTGGGGGTGGTATTATAGTTTGTTATTGAAGTGGTCTTCTTGGTTGGGTGAATTGTTGTTATGGGTTCCACTGTGGATTCCATTGTTGATATTATTATGGAATCCATTGCTACTGTAGTACCCATTATTGATGTGGTACCCATTGTTGCTGTGGTTATGGTTGTGGTACCATCCATGGGGGTGTTGGCATCCAATTATGTCTTGCCCATGGATTTTATATTGATATAATTTGGGGTTGATTCCAAAAATGTGAAGGAATTGAAACATTCCATGGTGCCATCCATGGATTAACTGGGTTTATTGCATTAAACTATCTTCGAGCCTAGTTTTGTGGGGCAAAGTTTTTTCTTTGGATATAATTTACTTCTTCAATGGACTAGACTTGTGTTTTCATTTGATTTTTTAAAACAAGTAGAAGGGTGTAATGTTTGGTATCATGATCTATTGCATCACAAATCCCACATGATGAAACATTAGTTTTATCTAGGGGCAGTCTCTAAGGGCATGTTTCTATCTACACTTAGGATAGTAGATTGTTAAGGGTTTTGTTGCATTTGCCTTAGCTTGCAAGGCATCCAAAGTACTATTTATTGTAACAAGAATATCTATCTTTAGATTGGAAATTTCTTCCATTATCTTACCCACTTCATTCGATTTCCCAAACCTTTCTCTCCTAATTCTAAGTTTTATTTAAGAGTAGTTGGTACAAAGCTCAAAAATCTAATGGAAAGCCAACTTATTTATATCTCCACCTTCCATCAGATTTAAGGCATCTCTAGTATCTTCATCCAACCCTTTTAAGAAAACCAATTTTTGAAATTCTTTAGTGAGTGGATAATTGCTTCTTTTATGAGTGAACGTGAATTTGTCCAAATAATCCTCTAAAGATTCATCCTCATTCTGTTTGATTTTGAAGAAATCATCTTTTCTTTCTCACACTCGACAGTAATATTGATATTTGTTTAAGAATTTTGTCTCCATGTCATCCCATGTTCTAATCGAATTGATAGGTAAACCTATGGACCATCTTATAGCTATATCTTTAAGTGTAGAGGGAAAGAGTTTTAATTTCTAGCTATTTGTTATGTAATCATAGGTTTGACATAGTACCTTAAACTCAAATAGGAATTGATCAAGATCTTCTATAGATCTTCCCTATAAATTTGGTATATTAGCTAATGAAATATTTTTCATGGGGGTTTGATCATTAAAATCTACAACAATAGGAAAGGAAAAAGTCCTTGGTTCTGCAAGTTATTGATTTTGTGGATTTTGTTAGAGAGCCATATTTTCTTCTTCTGATGATGTTTCAAAGTTGGGATGATCTTCCCACTAAATATTGGTGGTATCAGTTATGGTTTGTTTAAATTTATCAAAAATTTCTTTAGCTATGGATTTTTGAAATGCTTCTTCTAAGTCCTTGGCAATTTTTAAATAATGTCTTCCTACAAGAGATTGATCCTAAGAAATTTGTCCTATGGGGCTCACTTGTGGCAATGGCCTAGTTTCTATCCAATTTTTTAAAGATTCTTGTAGATAGGTTTCACTCGTAACTTCTAGTTCACTACTTAGAGATGTTGAAGGTGTTTCAACTTGTGTTCTTGGTGGGAATTTTGGGATGAATCATCTTTTAGAGTCTCTAGGATGGTACATCAATTTATTGAATTTTTTTTACTCTAGACAATTAATTATGACCTTAATAACACCTTGTTTTTCCTAGAAATGGTGCCAAAAATGATGAGTGTCATTCAACTCCTCAATTAATTAATGTTCAATTGATGTCTTATCAACTAGGGCTGGTGTCCAAAACTATTTGCAGTAAGGTATAGGATGATATATCTAGAAGTCTACTTTTAGGGGTGTTTGATGGTCCTATTCTAACTTTGACTAATGAAAGAAATGTGTCTTAAACTACTTGATTCACTCTTTTGCTGAAAAAGAAAAGCTATAACTATTTAATCAAATGAATCCACTCTTTTGTTTGAAAGTAAAATCACACTCCTATTTACACTTACATGGAAATGGAAATATTTAACTTAAAAAGGAAATTTGCTTCACACATTTGCTTTAAAATAAAACACACTTTTCTTAGAAAGGAAATGACTTTGGAATAAGGAAATGCATTTGGAACTATTAATTTATTTTGATGTTGTATGAATGAATGCAAACATTAGCAAGATTCTAATTTGTTATAACAAAGAGTTAATATAACATAACATAACTACCATACACAATTCTTAGTTCTAAGGAGAGTGGGCCCTTGCTCCTCTCAAACTCAAGAACAAAGATTAATCAATGCTAGAAACTGAAGTGATAATTCATAAAATTGAAATGATTACTATCTGTCTAAAACCTATAAAATGTGTCTATGTATCTTTCATCTATTTCCATATATATATATATATAAAATAAAAGTCTTACATTTTATACTATTATGATCAACTCAAAATAGGATTCAAAGAGATAGATGTCCTTGGTTGATCCACTCATCCAAAGATAGGAGATTGGATTTCTAAGAGATCCATTTATTCTGATGAAATAGATATATTATCATATAATAGTCCTAAGATCCAAATATATACAACTTTATCAAAATCAAATCCTAAAAAATAGCAGGTGGGTATTTTTCTCATTTGACTCTAGCTGGAATGATTCTCTCTTATCTTATTTGGTTGCCAGCTTCCCCATTTGTAGCTTTGTCTTTACAAAATCCATGAAATTGACCCTGTAGAGTCAGTAGGAATGAGCATGCGGTGTCTGTAGGAAAAAGCCTATGGATTTTGTATAAATAATCCTATGGAGTCCACATAAATAAACCTGTAGAGTCTATACAAACAACCATGTAGAGTCCATAGAAATATTCTATGGGAGTTCATAGTTCTGTTGGATGGAGATCAAAATTAAACTTTCACTATACATCACCTGTATCTTCTTCTTGAGCATTCTTCACAATAAAAATCATTAAAACATGATATGAATTAGACATTAATGAAAAAGTAAAGGTTTAGTCTTTGGTTCAATATAAACAAGATAAATATCTACTTTCCATGTAATAGCTATATAACAATCTATGATTTGCATAAGATAATATCTTTAGAGAGACGAATTGAGGGAAATAACATGTTAATAATGATCCATATTCTGAGCTCATCAATGGCCAAGGATGAAGCACTTGTTGTAGGACTATGATAGGTAGTACAATGGAACATATCTCATCTCAAGGTTTATGGTGATTCTCAGCTAATCATCAATCAGATTGCAGATCATTCCCAAACTAAAGATGACAAGTTGGTTCCTTATAAGGCCATGGTTAACACTCTAAAACAAAAAATTGCATGTATCCAATTTGAGCATATACCAAGGGCTAACAATAGAACTGTAGATGTTATGGCCACTACTGGATCTTTGATTTGACAAATGGACAAAGCTAGAGAGTATCAGTTCCTCATCAAGAATTGGTCACACCAGCTCATAAACTTTCAACCATTTCCATGATTTTTGATTTTTTTGGTCCTAATTCCATCTAGTATTCTAACCTTTATAACTATATTCATGACCAAGTTATTCCACCTGACCTCTCCCAAAAAAAAAACCAAAGATTTTATCCATCACTTCACTCATTATACTCTACTTGGATCAACCCTCTACCATCATATTTTTTATGGAAATCTACTCTTTTGTTTAAATTTTGCATAATATATGCTAGCATTATGAGAAGTACATGAAGGATTATATGGAAGCCATTCCAACAGGGTAGTCTTATCCAAAAATCTCTTGTGTACTGGCTATTATTAGCCCATAATGGATGTAGATATAGCTACAGATGTAAATAAGTGTGATAAATGTCAGTGGCATGCCAATCTAATTTATGCCCTGGCCAAGACTTTAAAAACAATGTTGAAATCATGGTCATTTGCTACATGGTGACTTGAGATCATTGGAAAAATCAATCCTACATCTTTAGATGGCCATAAAAATATCCTTACCACCACCAAATATTTCACTAATTTGGTTGAAGCTATACCCCTCATGTGACTGGAAAGCAAATTTCCAATTTCATCTTCAACCATCTCATTTTCCACTATTGTATCACCTCTGATATTATATTTGATACTATAAGATCATTCAAGAACAAGGATATCAATAAGCTATGTATCGAATATAACATCACACAACATTTCTCTATGGCATATTACCCTCAAGGTAATGCTTAGGCTGAAGCATCAAATAAAATCATTGTTAACATTCTCAAAAATATTATCAATGATAATGGTCATAATTAGCACCTTCAAATATTCTACACCCTTTGGGTATACCATACCAATCAATGTACCCCCACAAGAGCCACTCCATACTTGTGTATAGTACAGAAGCCATCCTTACCATTGAGGTTAAGTTACCTTCACTACACATATCTTTTAAACATGTCCTATATGATCATGAATATTGAGTAGCTCACCTATAAGAGATGGACCTACTTGATGAAAAAAACATAGCTACACTCAACAATATTTAGGCATATCAAAACCAACTCAAAGGCCACTACAATTAGCATGTCAACTATAGAACATTTGAACTTAGTGATCTTATTATTAAAGAAAACCAAAATAATACCATGTTTAAGAAGAATCATAAAGGTAAATTTAAACTAAATTGGATAGGGCCTTTTTCATTATTAAAGATTATGGATTGGGAGCATACAATCTTGCCATACTATATGAAGATAAACTTCCTGAGCTAATGAATATTATTCACCTCAAGTAGTATTATGCTTGATCACTATGGTGTATTGTCTATAAGGACCATTTCCATTATGTCATTTTATCACTTTTCTTCTTTGTATGGTTATCACTCTTATCATTCCTCTTAACCTATTACTTATCCATTTACCATTCCATTCTATTGACCAAGCATGTTTTAAATCTTATTTACCTAACCTATTTGACCTTGGTTTCACCATTGGTTACACATTTTTAGCACCAATGAATCTAAGAAGTTTTAGTAGCTATTTCAAGCATTTCAAATAGAGATAGTATTTTGGAGTAGTATGATAGAAGTTTTGGTAGTTGAATCCTTCATTTGTTATTCCTTTCCTATCACCAATCTTGCTACTAATTATAACTACCTATGGGAAAATTAGTACCATTGATTTATACTATTTTATCTTAGTTATAAATTCTTATGGGTAAACTAGGGGCAACATTTTTTTATTGATCCTTGACATACCAACTTGTCATTTCCTATGCCATACTATGCCTTTATACAAACTTTGTCTATTTTGTTTGAATAGATGGATACACTAGTTAAATTCCTCTACTATGAAGTAGAAATATAGTGAATTGAGGTCCTACTATAGGATTATGTAGGTAATGCTTGATAATTGTTGAGGTCATCTCAGATACTCTAAGCCACACTCTCACCATTTTGAGAGCTTAAACTATTTTAGTGTCTCATCATTCTCGATTGAGTTGAGATACTTTAAAAAAATTAAAAAAAAATTAAAACCCTTAGTAAAAAACCAAAAACATTGACCACTTCTCTGCCTTAAGGATTTTAGGAACCCTTACTATGCCATAATCAAATCACTTATTACTTTGTTTCCCCATCCTTTTTAGCCCTTTCTCTCATGCACTTATCACTTTTGAAGACCATTCCTATTCTTCTATTACATCCATTATGTTGTTTTCATTAGTTATCATTTTCTTCCCATTTCTTGGGAGAACTACATTTGGCTTAATGTTTTTGTTAGATATTGCATCCATGGAACTATGTAGGTAGCATCTACTTACCTAGTGCATAAGGAGATAGCTCGACCACCCCATTCCTTTTGTTCCATTCCCCCATATGCTTCATTTGTTAAGTTCTCACTTATTTTCTAGGGGCAATGTTTGTATGGCTTAAATTAGATTATTTATTTCTTTATTTGTTTCTTTGTTGTATTGTTATGTGCCTATTTATTTGCTTTCAAAACTATTGCCTTGATTCAGTCTATGTGTTCATTGGGTGATTCCTTTCCCATACTTAAATTTGAATCTATACATATTCATGTATTTACATTGTTATCATGGTTTTTATCATTGGTGCATTATTTTCTATTGAGTATTGGATTCTAAGAGTCAGTCGTTATGCATATTTTGGCCAAGTCCTCATGATGTTATATTATGATGCCTACTGACATGTGTTATAACAAACCTTAGCTTAAGGAAGTTTATTCAATAATGGTGGCATCAACATCGACATCCTGATTCAATCCCAATCATATCCCAAACAAAGTAATTAAACAATGAACAAATTTCAACCTTTATTTAGTTCATATGACTATATCCCTACTAGTAAGTTATCCCAATTCATCTTTATTCTTTATATCATATTATCCTCATCATCAATCAAATCAGTCATGATTGCCATAATTGGGGTCTAATGCTTATAATTGCATTTGGCCAAACCATTGCACACTATCCCACTTTCATTTCTTAATGATTATAACCACCTCTGGGAAAATCATTATGTTTTCACCAATTTAATTTTTCTACCCATATAAGGGCATGTTGTTTATCTATCCTAAATAGATTACCTCCATCTTCTCAATGATTATAACCATCTTTGGGCAAAACATTGTGTTTTCATGCCACATTGCCACTATTGGTGTACAATGCTTATAACTGCCTTTGGGCAACCATTATACACCATCCCATTTATGTTCTTAGTGATTTTGACTAATTTTTCAATATCATTATGTTCTCATCCCATCATTTTTATTTTCTTTTGTCCCCTCATCTCTATTCTTTCTTTTGATGGGTTGTTTGTCAACCTTTCCTTGTGCCAACCATTCCCTTGAGGAGGCATCATATAGTTAGTTCATCATAATTAAATTTGTAGGAACATATGACCTTTTAATTCTTTAAGAATATATTACTATTCCTATAGCTTTTAATGCCTTCCCAAATAGGGGAAAACTATAGACACCTAAATCTGGCCACTAATAACCTCCAACCAGGATTTTGACCAATTTCTACTAAAGTGCATAATTTGGCCTAAAACACTAAAACATATTAAAATATTTGAAATTAATATATTCAAGTGCCAATTTTGTCTAGGGTATCCCTAAATGGGGAAATGAATTTTATGTACTAGCTAACTTTAATCAGATCATTTTGAGTTAAAATGACATTTTTGCACTTGGGTGATCTAGATTTCTCTTTTCTGTCAAATCTCTTTCATGAGACATGTGCCTTTATTATTTGGTGTGGACAACATCTTAAAAGGGATAACAAATCCAATGCATCTGACATCTCATCCTAATTCCAATCCAATCAAATTTTGGGCTAATGATAAGGCATTTTGATCAATTTATGTAATTAGTGCACAAAGTATTTAATCATGCCTAAGAGATAATTAAACCAAATTAGAGCCTAATTAAGAATTACATGGAAATTTGTGAATATATTTTTTTGTAAATAAATATTGAATGTCTACATCATCAAGTGACCTAATTTCTTGTGAAGACATCCCTAGGCCATAAATGCCACAAATATCAAGATTCATGCCTCCCATGCCTCATCAAAACCCTTCCATGCCTATTCAATGCCCCTCTATCCCAAATATTGATTAGCTTATTTATTGATTTTAATTACATAATTATATTAATCCTTAACCACACATCTTAATCTTTATGTGGATGGTTCAGTTTGATTCTAGCCATTTACAAAATCTATAAATAAGAGGCCTTGCCACATGAATTTTAAGCTCTTATACACCAAAGTTATAATGTTGAATTGATTCCAAAGATTCATGAAAATTAGTGTTGTAATGATAAAATATTGATCCAAGCCAAGTCAAATCCACACAAGGTACCAAGAAGAGATGGAGGTAGCCAAGATTTTATTGATGTAGACTTCATGAGCATAAATCTAAATAAGCCACTACAACAAGCATTTTGGAGCATCCAAGGAAGGTGAAAGAAAGTTGTCTTTTGAATTTTAGTTGTGCTTTCCATTTTATTTTATTAACTAAGATCTCCCTAGTAACTAGGCCTAGAGATGTTATGCTAGTGTGTTTATTTCATTTTGATTTTATTTTGTGACTAACACAAATACTAACCATCCTCTCTTGATTTAAATTCCTAGTTCACAATATATAGGTATATGATTATATTATAGTATGAATGAAATCCAAATTTGAGAGACCTATAACTATTTCTTGATTCTAAGGTTCAGACCTCATATTTTAGTTTGATTTATGAGTTTTATGTAGTCTATTTATTTGCTTCTATAGTCAATTTTATTTTCAATGGTTAATTTAGTACTAGTAGTAGTCTTTGTTTATTTATATTATGTATTTCATAGTAATCTAAAACTAGTCATTAAAAAGGGAATGCATTACAGATATTTTGTCTTTCTTTGTTGTTTTTTAGGGTCTTACTCATATTTTCATTATCATGTGGCAAGTATTATCTATAGGTGTTATCTATGTATGGATAATAATGAAATATAGTGGGGCTTCATGAATTGTAATTTTTTGATTAGTTGTTACATTCTGTTTCAAAAACTAAGTGTGACATTCATAAAAAAAATGAATTATTTTAAAGTTGAATAACAATAATAAGGCATCCCTCTTCTCCATCCATAAGACACCACCTCAATTTCTTCATTTTATCATTTCCTCTTGGTATACATCACCCTATAAATTTATACAAGAACACCATCAAATTTGTAAGGATCCCTATCAAATTTCTTAGAGGTAAGGGAAAAATCACAACCATTACATTCTTTTTAATCATATACACAAAGTATTCTAGATGATATTTATGAACTATATATCACCTTAGTTTTATACACTTGTAAAACTTAGACCTTTATTGTTCCTCTAAGTTCAATACATTTTATACTTCCAAAGATCTTACATATGATTTCTATTTTACCCTTTGTCCTATCTCTTAGTCTAACCTTTCTAACATTGATGACCCAATCCTTATATCATTCCCATAATGTTATAAAATGGCTTATATTACACCTATGAAAGTTATGGACTTGTACTTACCTTTTTTTTCATTTCAAACACTTGCATACTAGTCATATGCTTTTTTGAATGCAAGTGTCCTTACCCCATGCAAGTGTCTAGTCCCTTAAAGTCATCAAATTTTCAAGTGAAACATATCCTAATGGCCGACCAAAGTTATATTATATGAGATATTATACAAAGAAGTTATCAAAGCTTCCTTATTTTCTCCTATTATCATATAATTCATAGCATCTATAGGTCAGAAGTATTTAAAGAGTATCCCAAGATCCCCATTTTCAAAGTTACAAGATAAGTCATGTTTATACTTATTTATCACACACTACATGATTCACACACATGATAACACATAAGGGAGAACTACATAAATCTTAGTCCCTATTTATAGTAATGGCTATGTAGGAAACACTCATTAATAGAGGGTTCTTTGGGGAAAATATATGTCATGTTCCCACTAACGCATTTTTCACACATCCTCTATGAACATGAGAAAAAAAGGTTTGATCATTTGACAAGGAAAAAAATTCCATGACCTAGAGATGAATGCACTAAAATAAAGGAGATTACACACTCATAATCATCCATATGGTCACATATAATTTCATCATTTATTCTATACTAGACACATGTGTTTGATCTAGGAAGTAACATCAATTCATCCCTCCTAGGTTCGTGTAAGTGTCCACAACTATGTAGGTACTTAATCAATATTTTGATGATTATTAAAAAATATTATTCTAGTCTATTTCCTGCCTGTTCTAGATCCACATTTGTATTAGCATTAAAACTAGATAAGTATCTTATTTTCATTTTCATTATCATTATAATATAAATCATAGTTTTACTTTATATTTTTAACACATCTTAGCATAATATATTTTTTAAATGTTCTATATAAGTTTTTACAATTGTATTATTCCATCCAAGTAGGTTGTGGAAGAAAGGATTACCAATAAAACTACATTTTATGCCATTGAATGGTGAAGCTAGAGGTAATAAAAAATGCCTCCAAACAACTCATAGCGCTAGCCATAATTTCCTCTTCCTTGATGATCATAAATAAGGAGTCATCAATGAAGTCCCCATTAATAAGTTGTTAGGGATATTTCAAAGGAAGGGATATTCCATGCAAAAGGCCTTGATATTGAGCATTGTCCAAAATATAACCAAAACCTTCCATGATGAGAACATAAAAGGTCGAGTCTGAGGGTAAACCTTATCTGACGAATCTAAATAGTCTAAAAGGTTTTGAGTTGAATCCATTAATAGAGTGTAAAGCTGATTTTTTATAAAATAACATGCAAACATAATGAATGAGTGTTGCACCAAAACCCATAACTTGTAACATAGATAAGATGAATGGCCACTCAATGTGATCATAAGCTTTTTCAAAATCAATTTTAATGAACAAAACCTTTTATTGTGACCAATGGGCCCATTCCATGCCTTTTCACACTTCTATAACATTATCCCAAATATAGTGGCCTTGGATGAAGCTCATATGCTTAGGATGGATGATTAAAGGTAGTATATGTCTAAGGTACAAATCCAAAACCTTAACAATGATACTATAAGAGACATTAGGCAATGTGATATGACACCAATTAAAAATGACCTTAGGGTCACCAAATTTAGGAATGACTTTGATATATGCTTTGTTGATGGCTGAGCTCAAGGTATGTGAATGGAATGCTTCAAACTAGACATAGTAAATGTCAACCATAATAATGTCCCACATTTTATTGTAAAAACCATAAGGGAAGCCATCACATCCTAAGGCCTTGTCATTATCCATTTACATCACATCTTCAAATAGATCATCCATAGAAAGGAGTATGTCATAAGTGGCCCTCTAGGTGGTGGTAACTTTAGTGAGAACCATTGAGAGGCACTGGTTTAAGGATAGTTGGATTTACATAGATGGAGGTTGATATGAAAACACTTGTTGATAATGTTTGGTGAAACTCTTGATAGTCTCAAGCATCTCTATGTATCTCTATCCATTATTATGAATAGATTGCATCTGTTAGGTGGTAGAAATAACCTTAAACATGTGTAATAATTCCTTAGAGGCCTAGTTTCCAACTTTTTTTCAATGCATAATAGCTCGAACTTGATCACCATGGGCATCATACTTATCAATAATTTTGATTTTATGGCATAATCTAGCCACCCATAGCTAATGAGATTCATTGAATGGGTGTTGCATTAGGGATTCCATAGTCTAGCTTAGCTCTAAAGAAATGGTAGAGTAGGATCTATATTGAATATTGGCTACTTAGTGCCCATATGTGTAAAATATAGTCATCTAATTGAGAGCATCCACCCACCATGGCTACTGAGTAGGCATAAGAACTAGATTCAACACCCATTTGATGTGTGTTATGGTCGGTGCATGATCTATGAGGGATATATTAATAAATAATTATGTCTTATGGAGTTTAGGATTTTTGAAATGCTAATTAATATAGTATTTGGTCATAAAGTGATTGAAGAGAGAAAAAATTGGTAAGGCTTCCACCAATGGAGTAAACATGTTATCAAAGGAGAAGTATGGTTGAGAATAAATGATATCATGATCAATCCATTTAAGTACTCTATCAGTCCCACATTGAATATTTGTCCAAGTTTACCAAAATTTTGGTGTGGTGGGTGCCCTACATTAGGGTTATGAAAGTAAATTTATATTACATATATAACCATGCCTCAATTTCACTACCAACCCATTGCATTGGTAAAGTACAAATATTATCAATTGATAGTTCTGCTATACTAAAATCCACACATATATCCTAGTGGGCATCAAGTAGAGAATTAAAAATCCATCACCATAAAGTTAATCACTCATCAATATCATTTGAGACATAAACATTAATAATGCCAAATGAGTGATTCTCAATATTAAAAGGGGCCCATATGACACATTAGGTGGATTGCTTACCAGACAACACAAAATGATGTTGCTAATTGGGTACAATGAATGTCATAACACCACCACAAACTATCTCATGATTTTTGTAAATCACTAAACTATCAGACCAAATAACTCTAAAAATAAATGAGAGAAGGAATGTTGGGATGGGTGGAAGATAAATCCAAGAACAAACACACCTGTTCTAATTCCACCTGTTAGGATCTTGCTCCTCAGAAAGAGCACAGTATGATTACCAAATATAAGCAATTGAATATGCGAAAATAACCAGAAACACAAGTAACTAGAATTCACCAATAGCACAGAATATGAGAGACAATACACTATCTTGTATTAACACTATACAGAAAAGAATACATCAAAGAGCCGCCACACTCTTTCACCTTACAAAGATTCACCACACCTCAAGTGTACAGTAATTCTTCTCACACACACTCTCCTACACAAAAAATGGTCCCAACAACCAACTCACACATAGAATTGGTGTTCACCTCACCAACCAGTCAGTAATAACCCTGCCGGTACACCAAGCACTCTATAGCACTTCAAGCTGATCTCTCATGAACCTGCAACCTGCAATTCAAAGACCAAACTTACATGTAGATCACCAATGAGCTTGCAACAACCTGCAACTCACAGATCTTACAACTAGAAGGAACTCTTCCTTTCTATCTCATGCCTTAAACAATACATGCCAATGGGTCTATAAATAGATCCCTAACTCAAACACTAACTTAGACTCTTAATTTAGAAAATTATCCTCGCAACCCAAGACTCTAACTGGTCTCAACATGCAAACTCTTCATTCACTTAACTAACTATCCGTGAAATGGGCAGTTCTGGAACACACAGGCGACCGACGTCGGTCTCTGCTTGTCTGGTTCTGCCGACATCGGCCGACTTCTTGCCGTCGCCGGTGGCCTTCTGCACTGGTCTCTGCCGACGTCGGTCCTGCTACTGACGCCGGTTCCTCTGGAACTCAGCAACCATATGTTCCTCAGTTTGCAAAGGGTTGAAGCTTTTAGCTCCACAACCTAATAATCTCCCACTTGGAGATAAACAGCTGCAACCTGTACCTGTACCTATACTTTTACACCATCTAGTTTGTTCCCTTGGCTATGTATCCCTCCTCAAGATCACTCTTGAAGACCAACCACCACAAAATCCGTGGTGCAAAAATCTGTCATCCAAATTACCTGCCACATCCGCATCTACAGCCATGTAGAAAAAGAACTTGACCCTGCATAGCATGTGCACCTGCTGCTGGTCCCACTGAACTGCCCTTCAGTATTACTATCCTGAATTGACTCCAAACTTGTGACAACTCCCACTGCTTGGGAAAACTCAGGTTTAGTACATACAATGCACTCAACCTCATTATGTGAATCAAGACACCTGTTCTATGAACTGTCTAACCATCGGTGTGCTAACCGGTTTCACACAATCATCCTGAAACAAAGTCAACAAGACCTCCATGTCTCTAGAACACACTCATGCCAAAGAATCTTGCTGCTCCCAGATTCTCCATGACAAACACTTGAACTAGCTTTACCTTTAGTTCAGCAATACCTGTATATGTAACCCTGCAACAAGCACACCATACAGAAAATAGAATAGTGTAGCTAATACTATCCAACCTGGTAAAGAGAAACACAATGATCAAACCTCCATTGCCCTGCAGCTAATACAAGATCATATACCCTGATCTTCCATCTCACGTATCCATTTTCGCTCTTCTCTATCCTGAACATCCATTCGTCTCTCAGTGCTTACTTCTAGCTGGCCACTCTACCCAAAACACCTGTTTGGTTCTCCTCCAAGGAATCACATCCTCATCCATGCCTAGCTCCCACTATTTCCTAGATCTACCTATTCTACTTCTTTAACAACTTCCTGGTCCTATGCCATAAGTGAGCAACAAGTAGTGTAAAGAAGGGAAATGACGAATTTAAGAACTTACTTACACCTTCAGTCCTCCATATGGGTGCTTGAGACTCCATGACAGCAAGCTGTCCACCCAAAATTCATCTCAGTGACCGATGCCAGTCACATCTCAGTCTACAGCCGACCGATGTCGGTTCCCTACGACTACCTTCCTGCCGACGTTGGTTTCCCCTGGCCGACGCCGGTCTCTGTCTGCCCCGAGTCACTGACGTCAGGCTGCACATAGCCGACGTCGGTCCCTGTCTGGACACCGACACCGGTTTTCCTGCCGACGTTGGTCTCTGTGTTTTTCTTGTGAGACCTGACTTTTTCTCGTGAGCTCCTTTTAGATCAAACCCTTGTCCAAATCACCCTTGCTTTGCTAAGAATTCCTCTGCACCTTGTGCTGAACTCTGTCCGTCACTTTCTCCTTGAAAACCAAGGCTTTCCTGTTCTTGTCACTAACATCAGATTCCTCAAGAAACCTCACCTTCTTCTTCTGCATACAGAAACCGCGATCCATGCCTTCCAAATCTGAAAGCATACTCTTTGACTCAAGAACCAACATCTCCTTCTTTTCTATGTGACCAAGCCTATTAAGCCACATCTCCGAATCTACATCTAAAGTAGATAACCCAGAAAGAGAATCAATAAAACAAGTAGATAGATAAAGCGTACCTACTTTCTTACCTCTAGCTATAATAAGTGTACCCTTGGTAACCTTCCAAGAGTCCGCTGTGAGAGTTACTGTGCAACCCTCTTCACCCAAACTTCTAACAGAAATCAGATTCCGCTTCAGAACTGGGACATGCATGACCTCCTTTAACACCCATGTGTCACCTGTCTGCAATTTCAGCTTCACTTTGCCTTTGCCAACAATCTGACAAGGCTTTCCATCCCCTACACAAATTTCTCCAAAGTCTCCCTAGACATACTCATGAAAAAATTCCCTATGTGGAGATGCATGAAAAGAGGCACCAGAATCTAAAACCCAAGATTCTACTTTATCCAAAGAACATACCAGAGCATCCTGTGCAACGTAGCCCACAACATCTGCTTCTTCTTCATGTTCTTCATGCTGATCTGTACCCGATCTACAATCTCTCTTTAAGTGCCCTTGCTTTCCACATTTCCAGCAGGTTATTCTGCCATACCTGGACTTGGATCTCTTGCCTATCTTCGACCTTGATCTCCCACGCTCTGTCTTCTCTCTTGGCCTTCCTCTTCCTTCAACACTCAAAGCATCTCCAGATGATTCACCTATGCTTTTCCTACGTATCTCTTCATTCAAGATCACACTCACAACATCATCCACTTTTAAGACTTTTGAAGGAGACACAGTATTAGAAACTGCCATTACCAATCCTTCCCAACTTTCAGGTAATGAACACAAGATTAAGAGAGCTCTAATTTCATCATCAAATACAATATTGACTGAACTTAACTAGTTTACCAAACCATGGAAATCACTAAGATGGCTATGAACAGATCCACCTTCCAACATTTGCAAATTAAATAAACGCTTCATAAGAAATACCTTATTAGAAGCCGAGGGTTTTTCATATAAATTTGCCAAAGATTCCATCAACTCCACCGTTGTCTTACACTGTGACAAACTGGAAATCACAGATGATTCAAGACTCAATCTAACAGATCCCAGAGCCTTCCAATCAAGAACCTCCCATTCTTCATCTTTCATATCCAAGGGTTTGCTAGTAACCCCACCCAATGGTAAGTACAAATCTTTCTGATACAGATAGTCCTCAATCTACATCCTCCATAATTGGTAGTTCTTGCCATTAAACTTTTCCATTCGTAGTTGACTTTTATCTGCCATTGCTCAACTCCCACTCAAACAGAAACCCTGTGAGTAACCTGTAATCAAAACACACTACCCAGATCTACACCAATCTGTTAATATCCTAACCAAAAGCTCTGATACCACTTGTTGGGATGGGGTGGAAGATAAATCCAAGAACAAACACACCTGTTCTAATTCCACCTGTTAGGATCTTGCTCCTCAGAAAGAGCACAATATGATTACCAAATATAAGCAATTGAATATGCAAAAATAACCAGAAACACAAGTAACTAGAATTCACCAATAGCACAGAATATGAGAGACAATACACTATCTTGTATTAACACTATACAAAAAAGAATACATCAAAGAGCCACCACACTCTTTCACCTTACAGAGATTCGCCACACCTCAAGTGTACAATAATTCTTCTCACACACTCTCCTACACAAAAAATGGTCCCAACAACCAACTCACACACAAAATTGGTGTTCACCTCACCAACCAGTCAGTAATAACCCTGCCGGTACACCAAGCACTCTATAGCACTTCAAGCTGATCTCTCATGAACCTGCAACCTGCAATTCAAAGACCAAACTTACATGTAGATCACCAATGAGCTTGCAACAACCTGCAACTCACAGATCTTACAACTAGAAGGAACTCTTCCTTTCTATCTCATGCCTTAAACAATACATGCCAATGGGTCTATAAATAGATCCCTAACTCAAACACTAACTTGGACTCTTAATTTAGACAATTATCCTCGCAGCCCAAGACTCTAACTGGTCTCAACATGCAAACTCTTCATTCACTTAACTAACTGTCCATGAAACGGGCAGTTCTGGAACACACAGGCGACCGACGTCGGTCCCTGCTTGTCTGGTTCTGCCGATGTCGGCCGACTTCCTGCCGTCGCCGGTGGCCTTCTGCACTGGTCTCTGCCGACGTCGGTCCTGCTGCCGACGCCGGTTCCTCTGGAACTCAGCAACCATCTGTTCCTCAGTTTGCAAAGGGTTGAAGCTTTTAGCTCCACAACCTAACAAGGAAATCCACCACCTTCACCTATTAAAGGTAGAGAATGTCCATATCTATAAAATTACTTATAAAATATCAAACAACAAACTTTAGGATTAAGGATGTCATTTACTTTACATTTCATGGAAAATAAATCATATATTATGGGTTTTGAGATACATTTATTCTACATAAATCCCTTCAAGGGATTCATATCTACTATTCAATAAATGCTTAGATTTGGAAAGAAGAAACTTTAGATGTTGAGAAATTCTATCATAAACTCCAAATCCTTGGAAAAACCCCAACAAATAGGGATTTGAGATTGATTTGGAGAGCTCTAGGAGGGGTTTCACAAGTATTTTCTAGTTTCAATCTATGTCATATGCGATGGGAAATCCAAATAATCTAGAGAGACATTTTTTGATACTTAAGAACTCCAAAACACATTCACTATTAGGGATGTGCTTTGAAATCAAGGTTGAGATGGTTCCACCACCATAGGTGCTATTAAATTGATAAGGAGTATGTTTTGAGTAATTTTTTTGATAAGTAGAGTGTAAGGATTAGGCACTTGAGGTAATTAGCTAGAGGAAGGTTTTTTGATAATCCCATGACCAGCCTGAGCAGACCCCTTGTTATAGTTGTTTCTCTTCCCCCCAATAGTTTTACATATAGCTTCTTAGGTATGATTAGGATTATTAGTCATTTACCTTGTAGGTATTCTATTATGTTGTAAATACAAAGGATAGTCCTTAATCTTGTTATTTATGTCTTAGTAGTAGAAATAATAATTAGGAAAGTTGATGTACATAATTCTCTACTAATACTAGGAATCACCAATTTGAATTTTGATAGATTCCTTTAGGTATTTATAAATATTAATTTCTACACAAACCTTCCTTTGAATTTAGGTTGATTATAATCTCTAGGATTCATGATTAATAATCCAACCCATAGAGATGTCTATCTACTCCTATAAGGGATATCATGGTAGGGGAAAACCTAGGAACTCAAACTGTACATGGACTTTCAAAGTATCTTTCTCTAAGAATATACTATCATAGTAGGAGAAAACCTAGGAACTCAACCCATACATGGAATTTCAAAGCATATTTCTCTAAGAATATACATTCCTTGGTCTAAGGGGTTAGCACTAGGAGGGAGTTTTAGACATACCAAGTGGCTGATTTCTTCAATATAACACATCCATGGGTGGGGTTAGAAAATTTTAACATAAAAAACCTCTAGTCATATTCTAGATACTATCAAGCTTAATGTTATGAGCTGCCTAGCTTATTTTAACCCAATATTTTAGCATAATTTTATAATTACTATGATGATGCAGTAACCTATCAAACAAAACTATTCTAGCCATTGACAAGTAAAATGAAAATCAGGCCAAGTAAGACAACAATAGGACGAGAATCCTTACCTCACGATATACTTTCATGACAAATTTCTTAGATCATTTATTCAGTGGTACCATTATGGATCGCTCCTCCTTTATCCATCATAGCTTAAACATATAGATGGGAAGGTGGGGAGGCCATTACATATCTTGCCTAGAGGGAAAATCTATTAAATCTTAATAAATTTTAATATCCCATGAAAACACAATATGATAGAGAGAGTTAGTAATGAAAAGATAACTTTTGATGCAAAGTATAAGCCAACCCTAATTATCTTCCAAGTCCATAATTTTTTAATGTAGATTAATCAAAAATCCCATGATCTCAACTTATTAATATTATAAAATAATTTAATATGTTAAAAATGGATATATATTAAGTACATATTGTAATCATACGATGACATGTATACCATCATTAAATTGAGTCATTCTAAAAAAAACCTAGTATGCACTCATTTTAAATTACTTTTTCCAACCATGATTACAATAACTAAAATAATACAATTTAATATTTATAAAATATTACCAAACAATGCCCCCATGTCATCCATCTAAAAACTACAACATAAGAGTGTAGTGCTTTAATGAAACCCATTTTCATGTAAAGCAATTGAATGTACGACTTTAGCCCTTTAAATGAAACCCATGTCTGAAGCTAACATAACATAAAATTAAGTTGGAAGTTAATTAGCCACTTAATAATTCACCTTATTAATTTACCTTTTTACTTAGATATTCATAAGGTAATATGACATGTATAATTTATAAAATGTTGAAACAATTTAAGCAAGCAAATGAGAGGAGAATAAATGTAAACACTTAGTCTAGGTATGGGGTTTTTATGAATCATAAAATTATTGTATTTTAAGATATATGTGTGTCTATCAATTATTAATCTATATTAAATTTCTATTGGCATATTTTATTTTTTATTCTTCAATTTTTCATATAATAAAAGATGATAAATATATTAAAATAATAAATAATTATAAAATTGAAAGATAAAATATTTTTATTTAGGTTTTAATGTTAATATGAAGTTCTTATATATTTATTATATTTTCATTAATATGAACTTATTATAAATATATTATAATTGAATTAATTAAATATTGATTTAATTCATAAAATATATGTAGGGAATATGACTCAACCAAACATGTATTTTAAAATTGAATATCATAAAAATAAATATGAATAAAATTGGAAGAAAAACCAAGACAATATGCTTGAGAATACTAAAGACAACATTGAAAATTAGTGATGAAAAATGAGGAGAGAACACATAAAAGTTAGTATGAAAATTAATAACATACAAAACATAGATCCAATTTTCCAATTGAAGAAGTAGAATCACAATTGAGAGAACATGTAGATCACATGAAAATGGGTCATGTACAAATATCTCAACATGAACAATCTATATTGATAAGAAACTTAAAGATATCAATGCATGTAAATCAAATTATCAATGCATAAAGATAACAACTATTATAACATAGTTGGTATGGAGTATAAAGACACAAAGTAAGTGTAGAAACCTAAAAATTATACATGATAACTTTCGATGTCACATCACTTTTGGGACCCTCATCTAGTAGACTACCTAGTCCATTAGTCTCTTTTTTCCACATGACCCTATCAAAAATCAACCTAATTCATCATTTAATTCACCCATCTTTCACCAATGTTCTTTTGGTCTCTCGGCCATCGATGATCAACCTAACCATTGATGGTTGGCCTAACCATTGATGATCATGACCTCAAACTTGCTTTAAGACTTTAAATCATGGCTATGTAGGTGAAAGATCAAAAACTCCCTGAATGATAACTTGCCTTTAAAGCAAGATTTTAAAGCTATGATAATAGGCAACTTTATCCCCTATCAAATTAGTAACTTCCTATGTTTCACTTAGCAACTTCTTCTTATAAAAGGAGAAGAGGAAGAAGCGAAAAGAGGGAGATAATAAATTATTTTGCATCTAATATATCTTATAGGTATCCATCATCCTTTTAGTGAGTACTACCATTGGTGACCTGAAGCTCTATTGAAATCACCTTTGAAGGCACAAAATACTAACACTCTAGCCAAATTACTCCAAAATTCCTTCACCAAGTTTTAGGTATCCTATGCTTAATTGTTTTAATTTATCCTATTTCTAATCTCTCTACCTTATCAAAATTACTTGAATCTTATTTTCACCTTCTAACCTCATAACCAAACCACTATTTACTCAATTTCTCAACTATCACTTTCTATTATGATCATTCCCATATTGACATAGGTAACCACTAATGGTCACCCAACATTCGATGGTCAGACCCAACTGTCGATAGTCACCCAACCACTGATAATCTGATCCAACCACAGATGGTTCACCCAACCACCAACAGTCACCATGGCACACATCAACAAGATATTTTCACCCCTATACCCCAAATCAAATCTTTCTTTCTATGTTTCCCTATGACCACAGGGCCTTTTCTAAATTTTTAGACCTGACCCCAACCCTCTTAGCCTAAAATTTGATCATTTTATCTTAAAAATCAATTTATCTTTTTCTTTCTTGCATATATTTACCCTCTTATTATTGATTGTGAGTATCATTTCTTCTTATCATTTTTATCTTAATTATCATAACAATGGATTGACAGCCTCTTAGCAAGCACTATGCTTCTTGGATCTAGCTCACGCTAGGAAATCAACTCAACCATCCATCTAACAAATCCCTTTTCTAGTGTCTATCTTATTTATAGGTTATTCCTCTCTATATAAAGAAGAGATCCCACCTTCATTTGGATTCATGTGTGAACTTTACTAGGTATTCGTCTACACACCCTATTACTAGTTTCATTACTTTACTAATAAAACTAAGAAATGAGTGAAATTAATTGAAACATTTTGGCATACTCGGTAGGACCCCCACATTTTTTTTCAATAGTTATAACTTATATGCTATTTATCTCAATTGTTTTTTCATTTAAATAAATCTGAATTTCTTTCGGGTTTAAAATTTGAATGCATACATTGTTTGCTTGAAATTTTAGTACATCTAGCTAATCAAAGGGCAGGTAATCTATTGTAGTTCAACTTTTTCTATCACACACAAAACCTAAATCAATTTCATAATCAACACATCAAAATAATAACTTATAAAAGGCCTGACTAGGATTTCATCACCTAGAAATAATCTTACTCCTTCTCAGCTATCCCACTTGGATTTCACCACCAAGGGGAGAGCCAACTTAGTTCTCTAGTTGAGTATAAACACTAAACTTTGTATATTATGGCTAAGCACCTAACACTTTTACTATTTTGGGATCATGAAGTGAGGGGGTAGGCCCCAATACCAAGCCATTTACTGAAGTTCAACACAAATTCTCCTCTTGATCACCTAAACTACCTAAAACCAACCGTAGATTGACTCCTTAGTACTTGATCTACAATCCAAATTCCCTCTTCACACTTTCTAAGGCATAAGCCAAAAGCGATCTAAAAATAATTCTAGGATTTAACACACTTTTAGTGTATGCATTGTTTACTTCTATTTTTTTCTTTTGATTTCTCTTTATTTGAGGTGTGAGTATCATCATATTTCCTATCTTCTCATATGGTCTTTATTAGATAACAGTTGAGGAACTAGACCAATCAACCACCACCTTCATCTTCCTCCTCCATGCAATACAAATCTAATAATGAGGGTTCACCTCATCCTTCTCCCCCTCCTACTAGAATCTTGGTTGTTTCTAAAGGTAATATAGACTTCACCACCTTCCTTGATAACAATCTAGTTGATCTTCAACACTATATTAACAACTTGCCCAACCATACCTTTATTGTTTTGATTCCTTTTGTGGATCCTCCTTATGGTATGCCCCCCCCACCTTATGGTGGGTTACACCTCAACTCAACCATTGCTAACTCAAGCCTCCTCTTCCTCTAACATCCCATATACTACCACCACACAAACCCAATCTAATATTCTAAATTCAAACCAAACACCTATTACCACACCCCACACTTTCCAAGAAGTTTTAACTTTACCTTTAGTTACTTATATCCTACCTACCATGAGGTTGTCTTCTTCCACTATTTCCACCATTCCTCTTGTCTCAAATAACCTATCAACCTCTACCCCAATTTAGAACTTGGTTCTCTCTATAACTCAAACACTTCCACCCATTAGCACTAGAATCACCACTCAACCTCAACCTACCCAACCTCAAACTAGCACCTCAACCATACCTTTAACTCAACTCACCTCTATTCCTCAATAAGTGCCCATAACAACCTATCAATATGTATCTAATCCATAATGGTGCATAACACCTTCCACCCAACCATTTGTGTCAATCAACCCTTATGGAGTACCATCCCAACCTCTTGTCACCACTTACCAATATGTGGCTTTTTTAGCACCTTCTATCACTTATCTAAACATAGATGACACCTATATTCAAAAAAATGTACACCTTAATTATGCATCTTCTCAACCCCAACTAAACTTGACCAAGATGTTAATGGAAAAAATTACCAACTTGGAGTAATCCATCTATAGGTATCATAACATTTTATCTTATGATCAAATTTGTAGTGAACCCATTCACCTATCCATCCCTATCCATGGTTAACCTCCTCAATGGGAATTACCCAAGTTTTCCAAATTCCAAGTTAAGGAGGACCCCCAATAGAATTTGAGATCCTTCCATCATTCCTATTATTTGATCACTTATGATGACACTCTCCTTCTTCAAACTTTCCACATGTCCTTATCTGGACCCACCCTTGATTGGTATAGATCTCTTACCTAGCACTCCATCTTTTCCTTCTCTCAGTTGGCCTAGATATTTTTAGAACACTTTTATAGGAACATATCTAACAAGTTTTCTATCACTGATCTCTATTCCATTAAGCAATTCTATGATGAGTCAATTGTTGATTTTTTTTCTAGATGGAGAGGTCTTATCAACCAATTTTCTTTTCTATTACCCCAACCTGAATAGATTGAGATCTTTCCCAAGTTTATGTAAGGCATATTTCCCCCACTCTTAAATTCTAAACCTTTATAACCTTTGATGAAGCATTCACTATGGTATGAAAATTTGATAACCACTCCATTAATGAAAGGAAGTTAAAGCTTCAAAACAATATTTCTAGTTTTAAATCTGATGACCCTTCCTCCACTAAAACCACTAACCCACCCAATTCCAAAGCAAAATCATCTACAAACTTAGTTATTTTAAAAATTGCTCCACCTCTAACTATGAATCAACTACCTCAAACTAATCTTTCAAACCCTCCTCAACAATAAAACCAAAACCAAAAGTGAGCTCTTCTAAGATAATATACTCCCATTGGATATTCATATGCATCAGTTTTGGATAAATTACTCAAAGCCAACCTCATCCAAAATCCATCAATTAAACCACCCCATCAATTTGATTCTTCTTGTCCCATACTTGGGTGGTATAACAAAAATGACCATTGTGCCTTTCACCATGTTGTAGGACATGCCATTAATAGATGCAATACCTTCAAAAGTCTTATCAAAAATTTAATTGATAGGAGAGATCTTGCATTTGATAACCCCGATGCACCTCATAATTAATATCTTAACATTTTCCATAAACCTTTCCCTAATCATTCTCCCTCTACCCATCACCATGATAACCAACTTGAATCATCTACATCTCATGAGGCCCACATTGTCAATCTTGTCAATAGTAAGCCCATTGTTGAGGAGACCATTACCTCAATTACCCAAGTTGAGCAAGTTAACTCACCACCTATTCATTCAAATACCCAAATAGAGTAATCAACTACCCCCTTTCTTCACTTGATGAGACCTTGGCTCTACCTACCTCTCCCTTGATATAAACACCAAAAGATTCAACCATCACATTAACCATTCCCAACTCTTCTAGTCCTCCCATCCAAGTCGTAGAACTATCCTCCTCTCCTTTGCACAACCAAACAAAAGAGGCAACCCTACCCATTCTTTCTATTGAAGAGTCCATGCCTATTCCTCTTATTATAAAACCATCCACGGAAACCATCCCCTAAGATAAGGTTACCTCATTTTTCAAATCACCACCTTAGGGACCTTTCAACAAAAATAATAGCACCTAAACAATTCCTTTTCTCCACCCAAAGGCTTAAACTTTAAGACCAATGACCAAGGAAATAAACCTATTTATAATCCCTTTTATAGCTTAGTCCAAAGTTTAGAGTTCACCTCTCAACCTAACTTTGATAGATCCACCTTTTGGCATCAACTTTTACTTCCTTACCTAAATAAATATGAATCCCCTACTTCACTTGAGTCTACCCTTAAACCCATTATTACTGCTCCACCAAACACCTCTTCCAAACCCTAAGTGAACCATCCAAACCACCTCAACCTAGAATTACTAAATCACCTTATGCCTCTTTCACTATACCAATTAAGAACCTACAAATTCTTCCCATACCTAGTCATATTCACCCCCCTTTGAGGTTCGGCTTGACCTCGTCAAGCCCACCAAAGACAAATCCAACCAAACTTGTTAATAAGATAGTGCTATCTAAACCTCCACCATAAACTAGACCCACATCACCTCTTTCCCATTTACCTTCCATTTTAGGACCTCATCCCTCTACCATTTAAGTTAACTATGATACTTCTAAGAAACCATCTCCTTTTTCTCCACTCATACATACCAAACCCTTTAGTTTTCCATCATTTTTAACCAACCTATCTACCTCTACTTTCCCACCTATAGTTAAACATTCATCATCCAATCATCTAATCCCCAAACCAATCATAACCAAGAAAACACAACCAAAAAATCTAACCAAAATCATTCCTCCAACCATAACTACCATGAATAATCCTACTCCCAATAAATTTCCTACTCCTAAAACCAAAAACCACCACCTACAACACCTTTTCCTAAGACCTACACAAACATTTTATAAAGTTTGTTGCAAACCTCTTCCATTATCTTACCTCTAATCAACATTTTGACCCCTCCCATCTTAATACCACATGGTTTAATGATAATTTGATTTTTATTTACCATTTGACTCTTATACGTGGCACAAAGAACTATAAAGCTTTCCAAACTCTTGTCCACAATCTTCTAGATGAAGATGATCTCTTGGAAGAACCTCCATTGAGCCCATCATCTACTCCACTACCTAACCAACCCATCCAATAATCACCAATTCCCCCACTCTCACCTAAATGTGAAGAGGAGGAACCAAAGAAAATATCAAGCCCCCTATCCATACCATTCATATGGTTACCCATTCTCAGGCCCAATAGAAGAATAAGGAGAAAGCCAAAGTAGCCAACCCATGGACTTACCCTTTAACCTCTCAACCTTTCAACCAAGCCCAAACATCTTCACCTGCACCCTTGTAACCATCAAAACCCAAAGTCTCTATTCTAAGATCTTGACCTTCCAACCCTTATCTAATCATCCAATGACTCATGCTGAAATAGCTTCACCAAACACCACTAAAAATGATCCTTTATGATCTAATCAATACCTCACCTCAACATCACCAAGCATTAATTAAGGATGTACATTCCATATAGGTTCAACCTGATGATCCACAACCTATTGCATATTTTGTTGGATCCCTTCACCATTTTACCCTCATCACTTTTTAGGATTCCAAAATCTTACATTTTCATATTAAAGATCATGATCCTCCCCTCTTCATCACAGCATACATCAATCAAACCTATGTCAAAAGGGTAATGATTGATGGAAGAGATAGCATCAACATCATCTACTCCCATGCATATGATGAACTTAAATTTCCTGCAAACATCATGTCTAAAAACACAATGGTCCTTTTCTCTTTTAGTGATACCATGGAAACCACCTTAGGGACCATGGTGCTCCACATCCATTTGGGACCTCATACCATTCCTAAACTATTTTATGTTATCAAGGGTGAGTTATAATATAATGTGTTACTTATATTCCCTTAGATTCATGATATGAGTTGCATCCCTTCCAGCTTATACTAATGCATCAAATTTGAGTATGAGGTACATGTTATTATAATAAAAGTTGATCATAGTCCCTTTGCCACCTATAATATGACATATTAGCCTAATGACATTTTTGTTCCTCCTTCCACCGCACAACTAGCTTCTAACCAAACCACCTCATCAACCACCATCAATAACATTTGTCCCCACCAAAATGATGAAGCATCCACTAGCTCATTTATCCCTTCATCACAAATTCAAGTGGAAGACCATTTGCAATCAAAATTTCAATGACTCTCATAGGGGGAATATTTCCTTATAACTTTGGATGCTTTCCCTACTCTATAATAATATGGGAATATTCAAAATGACCCTTATTAAGATCCTCAAATTGGATCCATTATCCCTTTTGGGATCCCCAATAATAAAACAAATTTCATCTATGGGGGACTTGATCAGCCACTTCTTTCTCCCATGACTATCCCATACATCAAACCATTCACCACTGACTTCTCTTATCTAGATAAATTATCCTTTGCCAAAGCATACCTTCACATATGTGCTTGGAATGGCTTTGGTTTTGTTATTTATAAGAAAGGTCCTCACAAGTTACCTATCATCAAAACCTAAAAACCTTGTGAGTGATTTGGCCTTGGGTTTAAACCACCAGAAAAACCCACCTCACCAAAAACCATTACCACCATCGAAGAAGATCTTCCATCCCCATCATTCTCTTCCCTAAAATCTAAGGATTTTGACATCATCCCTTTAACCTTTTTTGATCAACATTATTAGTTTAGTCCCCATAACATATCAAAAGGACAACCAAGTTAAATCTCTTCCTCTCAATCATCTAGAAATGATTTAATGTGATTCTCCCACTAACAACACCATCCAATGTTGAGATGATGACTCCATTTTCACCTACCTAGGTGTCAGGTATTCCTCTATCCATAAATATCTCCCTCCTAAGAATCAAATAATGCTAAATGAATCAACCATTGATATAAATTTGGGAACTTAGGAGAACCCTCATATAATTAAAATTGGCCATTATTTAAATTCTATGGAGAAAAAATATTACCCTTATCTCCTTCATAATCATTTCATAGCATTTGCTTGGTCTTATTAGGACATGCCTAGAATTGATCCTTCTGTCACTCTCCATAACATTGTCACTAATCTTGAGGTCAAGCCAGTATAATAAAAACTTCACTAGATGTATCCCCACATAGCTCTTCTCATCAAATAAGAAGTCGAACACCTCTTATCTATCAACTTCATTCATCCCATTGACTATCCATAATGGGTCTCTAACATTATTTCCATCATCAAACCCATAGGGGGACTTTGCCTCTGCATCAACTTTTGAGACCTCAATCTCACTTGACCTAAAGATGAATTTTCTCTACCCAACATTGACCAACTTGTTGATCTTACAACTGATCATGAAATGTTATCTCTCATGGATGGTTTATTGAGATATAATCAGATCTTGATTGCCCTTAAAGATCAACATAAAACTTCCTTTATCAACCCATGGTGAAATTCTTACTATAGGGTCATTACCTTTGGACTAAATAATTCTAGATCCACCTACCAATGGGACATGACCTATATCTTTCATGACCTCATCCATAAAATCATAGAGAACTATGTGGATGATCTCCTTTGGAAATCCAAACACCAAAAAGACCATCTACTTTTTCTCACCATCATATTCAAATGATTAATCCATTACAATCTCTGGCTCAATCCTAAGAAGTGTATCTTTGGGGTCTTATCAATAAATCTTCTTGGTTTTAACATTTCCCTTAGAGGAATATAAATAGATCCTAGCAAGGTTAAAGACATCTTATAAATGCCTCCTCCTACCAACCTAAAACAACTTCGCATCCTATGTCAGCCTATCCACCATTTCTTAAAAAGATACTTCTTTTAAATGAACCAAATAATGTCAAAAAGCCTTTGAATTAATCAAGGAGTACCTTCTCTCTCCACCTATCTTAACCCCTCCTAAATATGATTATCCCTTCCACCTCTACATATCCACTATTGACCACTCTTTAGGGTCAACGCTAGCTCATAAAGATGAATAAAAAAAGGAACAAACCATCTACTACATTAGTTACACGCTTATTAAATATGAAACTTGATATACCCATAGTAAAAAAATGTTTCCTCACTTTGGTCTTCATTGCCTCTAAAATCTACCATTATATTCCTAATCAAAAAACCTATGTCATCACTAACACTGACCTGCTCAAGTATATGCACTCCAAGCCATATCAAAACCAATGTATGGTTAAGTGGCTCATGATTTTAGCTGAGATCAATCTTGAGTTATTACCAAAAAATTATATTAAATTATATGTCATCTCTGACCAATTAGCTAATGCTCCTCTACCCAATACTCAACCAATACCTCCTACCTTTCTTGAGAGATCCATTGCAACTCTTTCCCATGAGGAATCCTCCAATCAAATGACTATGTTTTTTGATGGCTTCAAGTGCCAACACGATGGGGGTGTTAGATTAATCCTCATTCCCCTTAATTTATAACCTTTTCCTCTTTCCTTTTAACTTGACTTTGAATGTACCAATAATATAAATGAATATGAATCCCAGTTATAGGTCTCCAAACTACCTAGCTTTAGGGATCAAAACAATCAGTATCTTTAGAGACTCCAAACTTGTCATCCACCAAGTCAATGGATCTTATTAGTGTAAAAATGATGTCCTATTTAAGTAAAAATAAATTTTAGATGTACTCTTGGCATTGTTTTATCACTACACTATCCAATCGGTTCTTTGATCCACCGTTAAATTTGTGGACACCATGACATCTCTCATTCCCAAATTCCATCTCAAACTACCAAATCTAAACTATTTATCACCATTCATCACTTTATCACACCTTCATTCACTATTTTGGACCTTTCGACCATTTTTAATGTGGAAACATCTCTTTTTGACATTTTTTATGATCAAAATTTCAATTAACTTAACCTCAATCTTCTTCCTCATGACCTTTCAATGAATGATCAAAGAGACTTTATTCAAATTACTCTCATTACACCATTCTAGGGGAATCCTTTACAAACTATCCTTTGACGGCATCCTTTTCCATTGTGTCTATAGTTATGAGGCTTCTCATGCCATCAAGGAAGTGCATGATGGCATCTTTGGTAGACACTTTAGTGGCCTAGCTATCACCAAGTGTATCCTTCAGTTGGTTATTATTGGCCCACCCTTAATTAGGATTGTTGTGACTATGTAAAGAAGTGTGTCAAGTGTCATCAACATACTAACCTACATCATGTACCTCCCCATGGCATTCAAGTATCAAACTACTATTGGCACTTTTTCCCATGAGGTCTTGACCTTATTAGAGAAATCAACCCCCATTCTTCATAATGACATCAATATATCATTACTACCACTAAATATTGTTAAGCACAAAATATACTATGAGGGGGGGGGGGGTTAAATTAGTATATTATATATATTTTTACTTAATTTGATTTATTTTCTTTAACCACTTAATCACACATTCAAGATATACAATAAAACTAAAATAATAATTTACACCACATGAGAGAGAGAGAGAGTAGATTTTTATGTGGAAACCCAAAGTGGGAAAACCCATAGAAAACAATCTCAAGTATATGAATGATCACCAACTCAAAATACAAAGTTTTCAAGCACCAACTTGTTATGTTGTGGAGCTAAAAGCTTCACCCGAATGCAAACATGGAGGTTGCTGATTGTCACAGACACCAACATCCGCAGGCCAACCGACGTCGGTCAGTGGTGGATAGATAGAAACTGGCATCGGTCAAGAGTCGGCTAATGTCAGTCACCTCCAAATGGATAGGGACTGATGTTAGTCACCTATGCAGTTCCAAAACTATTTGTTTCATGAACAGTTAGTTTGTTGAATTGGCTATTTGCATGTAAAGACTAATTTTAGTCTTGAGCTGCTTGTCTAATTATTGTTTGCATGGGATCTATATAATAGACCCATGGGGATTTATTGTAAAGTGTAGAACTAGAAGAGTTCTTTTGATGGTGGAATCACAATGATTCTTCCATGGTGTGTAAGATCAGGTTGATCTACAGGTTGTTGCAAGATGAGGGAGAAGATCTACATGGGTAAGTAAGGTCGATTGATATGTAGGTGTGTGTGTGTGTGCAAGGTCAAAGGAGATCTATGAGTAGCAAGATTAAAGGAGATCTGCAACACAATAGGGAGCAAGATTAGGTGAGATCTACTTGGAGTACGTTGTGTACTTGTGTATTGGCAGTATTGATACTGACTGGTTGAGGTGAACAACTCTGTGTTTGAGTTGATTGTTGTGACCTGTATTGAGAGAAGAGAACTCTTGAGGGAAGATTATTGGTATGCCCATGAAGTGGATGAAAGAGTTTGATCTCTTTATTGTAATTTCCTTTTGGAATGAGTTGAATACAATTGTGTGTTGCCTCTCATACTCTATGCTATTTTTGAATTCTAGTTACGTTTTACTTCTGCTTAAATTTTGTGTTTAGTTGTTAATACAAACGTAATCAAGTGTGCTCTTAATTTTGACAAGTTGTGTCAGAGCTTTGTGAACTTAGGTCCTATCAGTTGGTATCAAAGTGAGGTTGGAGGTTCTCAGAGTGAGGTTCACTAACATGTGGTTCAGATTTGTTTAGTGTGTTTTGATTACAGGTCACTCTCAGGGGTTTCTGATTGAGTGGGAGTATAGCAATGGCAGAAGAAGGTAAGATGAGAATGGTGAAATTTAGTCACAAGTGTAGCACCATAGGGTGTGTGGTCGTTGGTCTTCAAGATTGATCTTGAAGAGGGATACAAGCCAAGATACAAATTAGACAATGTACTGGTATAGGTATAGGTGCAGCTATTTATCTCCAAGTGAGAGATTGTTAGGTTGTGGAGCTAAAAGCTTCACCTAGATGCAAACATGGAGGTTGTTAAGTGTCACAGTCACCAATGTTGGTAGGCTAACTGACGTCAGTTAGTGGTGGACAAATAGAAACTGGCATCGATCAGGAGTCAGCTGATGTCAGTCACCTCTAGATGGATGGGGACTAACATCGGTCGCCTGTGTGGTTCCAAAATTGTTTGTTGCATGAACAGTTAGTTTGTTGAACCAGTTGTTTTCATGTAAAGACTAATTTTAGTCTTGAGCCACTTGTCTAATTATTTTTTGTATGGGATCTATATAATAGACCCATGGGGCTGTATTGTAAAGTGTAGAACTAGAAGAGTTCTTTTGATGGTGGAATCACAAGGGTTCTTCCATGGTGTGTAAGATCAGGTTGATCTGCAAGTTGTTGTAAGATCAGGGAGAAGATCTACATGGGTAAGTAAGGTCGGTTGATCTGCAGGTGTGTGTGTGTGTGTGTGCAAGGTCAAAGGAGATCTATGGGGTAGCAAGATCAAAGGAGATTTGTAACACAATAGGGATCAAGATTAGGTGAGATCTACTCGGAGTACGTTGCATACCTGTGTACTGGCAGTATTGATACTGACTGGTTGAGTGAACAACTCTGTGTTTGAGTTGATTGTTGTGACCTGTATTGAGAGAAGAGAACTCTTGAGGGAAGATTACTGGTATGCCCATGAAGTGGATGAAAGAGTGTGATCTCTTTATTGTAATTTCCTTCTGGAATGAGTTGAATACAATTGTGTGTTGCCTCTCATACTCTGTGCTATTTTTAAATTCTAGTTATGTTTTACTTCTGGTTAAATTCCATGTTTAGTTGCTAATACAAAGGTAATCAAGTGTGCTCTTAATTCTGACAAGTTGTGTCAGAGCTTTGTGAACTTAGGTCCTATCACAACTTGTAGGAGCACCAACCCCTGTACCGACCACTAACACAACAACTATTTGTGAGCACCAACCCATAAGAGCACCAAGCCCTTGCAAATATTTGTGAGCACCAACCCACAAGAGCACCAACCCCTCTTGTGTATAAAAAAAACTATCTCTCAATATTTCTTCCTCAACAAATGATATAACTCTAAAATATCTCATGTTTTTCTCTCTTTGAAAATAAATACAAACCATGTACTCTTTTGGATATTATAAATGGCTTCTCAAGCCTTTATTTATAGATTTCCAAATGACCTTTGGCATTTACCCTTTGTGACCCTTCAATCCTCATGGAAAATGGATCCAAACTTTCATGACTCTTTGTATTATTGTAATTAAAAAGTCATATGGTGACCCTTCATAATCAAAAGCATCTTTTCTTCTTTTGTCTTTATCTTGGTGACTTTTCATATTTATCAAAGATGGCTTTTCATGAGAAAATTCATCCCATTCCTCTTTCATCTTTTACCCTGTGACTCTTTGACTTCTCCATGGACCCTCTTTTGACTTATACGTAACTAAAAATATATTTAGTAATATTAAATAAATATTAACACACATTAGCCAATATATGAATATCAAAAACACCATTAAATGAAATGGGACCTTTATCACTAATAATTGTAGACCTTTGCAATCAATGACAATATTTCCAACAATATCCACCTTTGTTATTGATGGCAACCCAAAATAAAACTACCACATCATAAAACCTATACATACTACCATCTAAAAAACATATAATAACTCCCCCTTATTGTAGAAACTTGTACCTATTTATGTACCTATACCTATTATTCTCCCCCTTTGACATCAATAGCAAAGGGCCTACCTAGAGCTAACACTTATCTCCCCCTCAATTGATGTTGAACCTCAATGGTAGGAATTAAAATAATTTATTGCCAACTTCTCTCATAGATACTTAAATGTGTCTTTTGGTAGTGCCTTTGTAAAAATATCTATAATCTAATCTATAGTACTGATATACCCCATCTTAACCTATTGATCTACAACCTACTCTCTCAAGAAGTGATATCTAATGGGAATATGTTTTGTTCTTGAATGCATCACTGGATTCTTCAAAATATTAATAACACTTATGTTATCACAAAAAATAGAAATAGGTTCATCATATTTTACCTTGATATCTTCCAAAGTTTGCTTCATCTAAAGCACTTGAGTACAACACAATACCATTGCAATATATTTTACTTTAGTTGTATAAAGTGATACTAAATTTTGCTTCTTGATTAGCTATGATACTATGCTATCACCAAGGAAGAAAGCTCCTCTACTTGTACTTTTTTTGTCATCTAAGCACCTTGCCCAATCTAAATATGTATAAGTAACCAAAGTGAAATCTCTACTTGTGGGATACCATAATCCATAATCCAATGTCCCCTTGATATATCTGAATATTCTCTTCACCAACTAAACATGACTATCTTTTGGAGATGATCGATATCTTGAAACCATACCTACTGCATGCATGATGTCTAGCCTTGATGTTGTCAAATATAAAAGATTACTAATCATATATCTATACAAATATTGATCTATAATAGGTGAATCTTCATCCTTGCTCACCTTATTTCCTATACACATTGGTGTACCAATAGGTGCACAATCCTCAAAACCAAATTTCTTCAACATTTCCTTGGCATATTTACTTTAAGATATGAAAATTTCTTTATCTAATTGAAATATTTGTAATCCTAAGAAAAATGACAATTCTCCAAGAATAGACATCTCAAATTCATTTTGCATATTATTAGAAAATTCTTTTATCATCTTTTCAATATTTTCTCCAAAAATGATATCATCAACATATACCATAATAATCAATTGATGCTCACCTTCTATTTTGATGTAGAGATTACTAACAATAAATTCTATTTTGAAACCTTGATCTTATAGGTACTTATCAAGTCTTGCATACCAAGCTCTTGGAGCTTATTTAAATCCATACAATGCTTTCTTTAATCTACATACATCACTACTAATATTTGAGAGAATAAATCCCTCAGGCTACTCAATGTAAACTTCTTCTTCTAGATTCCCATTCAAGAAGGTAGATTTGACATCCATCTAAAACATTTTTAAATTTTTAAATACTGCATTTATAAGAAACATTCTAATAGCATTTAACCTTGCCACTGGTGTAAAATTTTATTCACAATATATTCCCTCAATCTGAACATATCCTTTACATACTAATCTTACTTTATTTCTAGTCACTTCTCCATTTTTATTCAACTTATTTCTATAAACCCATTTTGTTCCTATCACATTGTGATCTTTTGGTCTAGGCACTAATTCTCAAGTATCATTATTTTTATCTAATTTAATTATTAATCCATAGCCTTAACCTAATGCTTATCATGTCTATCTTATAAAAAAGTTCTAGGCTAAATTTTGGATAGTAAAGAGAAATTAAATTTCTCAAATTCACTTACCATCATTCTTGTGGTGTGAATTCCTTCATTTATGTCCCTGATGATGTCACTTTAATTATGATTTCTCTAAACATACTTGGATGGAGTTTTGGTGTCATTTTTCTCCTTCTTCTCATCTTCATATAATTCTTCAAAAGATTCCTCTTCAATGATTTCAGTAATGTCCACTGGATCACTGATTCTTTGTGTTCCATCTTCTTCTATCCTGACAGTTGCACTTTCAACAATTTTCTTGGTTATTTTGTTATAAAATTTATAATATTTATTTTTACAAGAATAACCAAGAAATATACCTTCATCTACTCTAGATTCAAACTAACCAAGTTTTTCATCGGTTCTCTTTATGAAGCATCTACTGCCGAAAACTCTAAAATAATCAAATGATGCTAGTTTGTCTTTCCATAGCTCATAAGGAGTCTTGTCACTATTGACTCTCAATAATTATCTATTTTGAATATGCACTATTGTAGAAACTACCTCTCTCTAATATTTATCTACTATCTTAGATTCATTTAGCATTGTCCTCTCCATCTCCTAAACTATTCTATTTTTCCATTCAACTACTCCATTTTGTTGTGGAGTTTTAGTTGTTGAATAATGTCTCTTTATTCCATGGTCTTTAGAAAAGTCAATAAATTTATCTGACATGAATTATCCTCCTTGATCTGATCTTAGACACTTAATCTTCAAACTGGTTTCATTCTCAACTAATGCTTTGAATGCTTTGAAATGTCTGAAAGTTTCTAACTTTTTCTCTAAAAACATTACCCAAGTCATACGTGAAAAATCATCAATAAGCAACCTAAACAATTTCTCATCTTGAGTACTTTGAGTTCTCATATATCTACATATATTAGTGTGAACAAGATCTAGTATCTGAGTGGTTGAGTACTCTTTTGTTTTGAAACACCTTCTAGCTTGCTTCCTATGCTGACAAGGTTCACAAAGCGTGTCAGATAACTTTGTAATCTTTGGAAGATTTCTAATAGCTTGATTCTTGATAATGTTGACAATATTGTCTAAATTTATGTGCCCCATTCTCCTATTCCATAGCCAAATTTCTTCAATTTGAATCAAACAACATCTTTTCCCTTTGATGTCTGATAGCATATATAAATTATTGCCTATTCTCTGAGCATCTACAGCTAACACATCTAAATCATTTCTTCTAATTTCACAAACTTTTGCATAAAAATTTAGTGTGTTCCCTTGATCACACATTTTAATTACACTCAAAATATTATTCTTAAGACCTATATACAAAACATTTTCAATTTTATTTCTACCATTATCCAAACTTAGTGTACCTTTTCTAGTAATTTTAGTAGTAGTATTATCTCTAAATTTCAATATGTCACCATTAATCTTCTTCAAGGTTATTAAATTGCTCTTGTCTCTTGTCATGTGCCTCAAACATCCACTATCAATAAACCATAGCTTTTATTCATTTCTTGCATGCAAATCTGTCTGCACCAACACAAATTTTTTAGGTTATTTCTTTTGCCATGAACCTATCTGAACTTTCTTCTTGATGAATGGAGCCTTGAAACTCTAGTCCTTCTTAACTGACTCAAACACACTTATATAGTAACAAGCTATGTGTTTGAAGTTTTTTCACTTATAACATATTATGGCCTATTTATTAAATCCTGATAGAGAATCAAAAAAGTTGTGGCTTCTACTTGACTTTGTATGAATTTCCTTCTCCTTATTTCTAAAATTGTTAGTCCTTTTTCAACATTCTATTTTCTTATGACCATATACATTAAAATAAAAATATGACATGTTTATGTATCTCTGACCTGATTGCCTTTTGTAGCTCTGTTCTCTCCATCCTTCTTGTTTGAGATGTCCTCTATATTCTTAACTTTTCCCCTTTTTATTTCTTCTTTTGTAAGAGCTTTAGCATAGATCTTTCCTTTTTCCTTGTCTGTGAAAGTAGTGACCTCTTCTTTCTCTTTTTAAAATCCAATACCTATCTTATCTAACATTGATCTTTGATTTTCTAATATCTTACTCAAAGTATTAGTGTTATTCTCAAATTTTGAATCATTGGTTGATCTATCATTGATTACTTTATTTATTTTCTCAAGACTTACTTTTAAAGAATCAATTTCAATAACATACCTTTCACATTATTTACTTACTATTTTCAACTATGACATTAGATCTTCTTCATTATTCTTGGCTTCTTCAAAGTGTGCTTGTAGATCTTCAATTATTTCCTTTGACTCCTTTTCATTTTTCTCAATCTGGAGCTTTAATCTTCGATTCTTATTTTCGAGAGCTTTTAAATATTCTAAGGCACAAATGATTTCTCCTTCCAGATTCACTTTGACTTCATCATATTCTTCTTCTTGATCATCTATACTTTTGCTTGTGGATGCATATTCATGTATGGCTATGAATAGATTCTCTTATTCTTCTGAATCACTGACTCCACTATCTATGGCTGAGTTAGGATGTTTAAAATACAAACTCTTCTTTTAGAATCCCTTCTTGAATTTACCTTTGAAATTCTTCTTGTATGTAGAATTTCCTTCTTCATTTTCATCATTGCCCTTATTTGGGTATTTAGCTAAAAAATGGCCAATATTTCCACAATTAAAACATTTAAAAGGTAATTTTCCTTGATATTTACTTGTGCCCTTTTTTGGCTTGTGAATGAATAGAGATTTGTTGTCATCTACATCATCGATAGAACTATCACTTAATTCTTGAATATTATCCTTCTCTTTATTTAATGTCTTGAAATTAGCTTCTCTCTTTGAGGGTTTATCTTGTTCAGTCTGTATCTCATATGCTGTAAGAATACCATGAAACTCATCCATCTTTAGTTTGGCTAAATTATTCATCTCTTCAATTGCCAAAACTTTTGCATCATATCTCAATGGTAGAGATCTCAAAATGTTTTAAACCAAAGTTTATTCTTCTAAATTTTGTTCAAGACCTCGAATTTGATTAACTGTTTGATCAACCTGCAAAATTTAACTTGCTATATTTTCATCTTCTTCCATCTTCAAACTCTCAAACTATCTTCTGAAAGTCTGAAGCTTAGCTTGCTGAGCATTTCCATCACATTTGTAAATATTCTCAAGTTTTACCCAAGTTTCATGAGCATATTTACATTGCATAACTTTAAAAAAAATTGACTCATATAAACCACATAAAATAGCATTTAAATCTTTAGATTATTTTCACTTGCCTTCTTTTCTACTAGAGTAGTTACAAGTGTCTGTGGCTCTTCATATTCCTCCACCACTACTTTTTATATGTCAAATCCAAGGGCCATCAAATAAGTCTTCATCCTTATGCTCCAAAAAACATAATTCATCCCTTCAAAAAAAAGGTGCCTTATTTGTAGAAAATCCTTCATGTGATCTAGCCATCGTGCTTTTCCAATCGACCTTCAAGTTGTAAAACTTTTTCAAAAGAAAGCTACTCTGATACCAATTGTTAAGCATGAAATATATTTACAGGGGTGAATCAGTATATTATATATCTTTTTACTTAATCTAATTTCTTTTCTTTAACCACTTAATCACACATTCAAGTTACGCAATAAAATTTAAATAATAATTTTCACCACACAAGAGAGAGAGAGAGAGAGAGAGAGAGAGAGAGAGAGAGAGAGAGAGAGAGAGAGAGAGACTAGATTTTTACAGGGAAACCCAAAGTGGACAAAACCATGAAGAACAATCTCAAGTATATGAATGATCACTAACTCAAAATACAATGGTCATAAGCACCAACTTGCAGGATTACCAACCCCTTTACCGAGCACCAACACAACTATCTGTGAGAACCAACCCACAGAAGCATGAACCCTTCTTGTGTATAAAACACAACTATCTCTCAATGTTTTTTACTCAACAAATGATATAACTCTACAATATCTCCAATTTTTCTCTCTTAAAAAATAAATACAAACCTTGCACTCTCTTCTATATTACAAATGGATTCTCAAGCCTTTGTTTATAGCTTTCCAAATGACCTTTGGCATTAACCCTTTGTGATCTTTCAATCCTCATGGAAAATGGTGCCAAAATTTCATGACCCTTCATATCCTTACACTTGAAAAGTCCTATGGTGACCCTTCATAAGAAAAATCATCCTTTCCTCTTTTATCTTTATCTTGGTGACTTTTCATATTCCTCAAAGATGACTCTTCATGAGAAAATGCATCCCATTCCTCTTTCATCTTTTAGCCCATGACTCTTTGACTTTATGGACCATATTTTGACTTATATGCAACCAAAAATATATTCATTAATATTAAATAAATATTAACACACATTATCCAAGATATGTATATTAAAAACACCATTAAATGCAATGGGGCCTTTATCGCCAATAATGATAGACCTTTGACATCAATGATAATATTTGCAATATGATATGGTTATTATTATTGGCCCACCCTTCACTTGGTTGTTATTGGCCCACCCTTACTAAGGACTATTGTGACTATGTAAAGAAGTGTGTCAAGTGTCATCAAGATGCTAACCTACATCATGTACCTCCCCATGGCCTTCAAGTACAAAATACTATTGGCCCTTTTTGCAATAGGGCCTTGACCTTATTGGAGAAATAAATTCCCATTCTTCAAAATGACATCAATATATCATTACTACCACTAAATATTTCACCAAATGGGTGGAGGCCATCCCCCTTATATCTACCAAAGCCAAAAAGATCATTGACTTCATCATTTGCCACTTTGGTGTTCCCCATAAAATCATCACTGATTATGACAAGCTCTTTAAAACAAAGAAAGTTCAAGAAATTTGTGATGATTTTGGCATCAACTTAAGCTTCTCATCACCTTATCATCCAGAATCCAATGGATAGGTATAATATTCAAACAAAACCCTTGTAAAAATTCTCACCAAGGTAGTAAGTTATTCAAGATGGGATTGGCACCTTCAAATCCCATTTTTTCTATGGGCCTATCACACTAGCATCTGAACCTCTACAAGTGCTACACCCTTCTTTCTAATTTTTAGATCTAAGGTATTTTTGATTTGAAGTCCAAATTTAATTTATTCACATATAATTGCATGAGATCCTTTCTTAAAATGACTATCATCAAGAATGCCTTGCACATCTTAAAATTTCGTATGAGTATTTCCTTACTGTACTTAATCATCTTCATGTATATCAAGACTGAATTAAGTGTGCATCTAACAAACATTTGAAAGAGTGGGATTTCAACATTGAAGACCTCATCCTCAAAGAAAACTAACATTTAACCAATATGGAGAAAAGAAAAAATGGAAAATTTTATTTTAATTGGCTTGGACCCTATATCATAACCCATAAGTATGTATCAAGAGCTTATCATTTGTCTTCTCTTGAGAGAAAACTAGAACTTGAGCCTCTCAATGATTCACATTTGCATCCTTTCTATTTTTTAAATAGGGATCAAACTCCTTTGTATATCTAACTTAATCTCATCCCTTGGTTCATGATATTTTCCCTACCTTTCACATCCTTCGCCCCTTAGAGAATAATTGATTACAATATAGAACTGTGTGATTTATCTAAAACATTTATAACTTAATAATGAGTATGGGTGCCATGACTCTACCGATAGCATGGTTCTCATGGATACTTTTCATCTTTAAACAGATGAAATCCCATGATCAATTGTCTCTCAAACCACTCTCTCCATCTATCAATAACATTTTTTTCTAAAGTATTACCTCCCTATAGGTAGAACTTTAAGCCTAGAAATACTTTTCCATGTCTAAATGCCTATTCAAATATCATTTGCATTTCAGACTGCTCCCTTGTAGGGTAGTTTCCCAAAAATTAAAAATTGCTTAAAAATAGTCTGCTCCCTTGAAGGATAGCTATAAAAACCAAATTTTAGACCACTCCCTTGAAGGATGGCTAAGCCATAATCATTTAAATCATCTCACATTGATAAACTTTAGTAAATTATTAAAATAATAAAAAGTAACAAAACAAAACTATATCAAAATCAAAGCAAGTAAGCTGCACTCAACTCATATAAAAGTTCCATTTATAGACTCCCCACATTAGTCAATCTACACAATTTCACATTATGCCATAATCAGATCTTATGAATGGCATTAGCAGAATTCCCATATTGATCAATTTACCTATCCTAATAAGTCATGGACTTTTTTTTAAAGTTCCTTATAGTCAAATATAGAAGGGGCAAGCTAACCCACATCAGGTTATGCCTATCCTATTTAAAACCAAAACTATTAGCTATTTCATCCCCTCCTTTCATCCTTATCTAAAATTAAGGGATTATGAGCTTACTTTATATGAAGTGATCAAGATACCTTTTTTATCAATCAAATCTTTCTCTTGTGAATCATTCGACATGCTTTAATTCACTAAGTCAACCCCACTATGGTTTTTATTAGATCATTTCTAATTAAGAACAACGTGATTTTTTCTTTCTTTTTCTCCATTAGTTCATGTGATCATATGCCTCATGATTTTATCTCAACTTCACATTTAGTTTGTTATCTATAATTAATATGTTTCAATTATACTCTCATCATAAAAAACAAGTCAAATCTAAACCACATTCAAAACGTCAAGAACCACCACATTATTGATATCATGACCATCTAGTCTATGAACAGTATTATCAAAGTATTTATCTACACACTATATTTGTACATTATCCTCATATCAGTCACCCACTCAATCACCTCTACCTCAAAACGTTTGGTACCACACAACAGATCACATAAAACACACAGAGCACAACTTGCCAAAAATCAAAATAGTAAAAATGTATCCCCATTTTGATTTTTACCTTTCCAAAATTTTAGGGATTCTCTTAACTATCAACGGTCACATAAAACATTAATGGTCAACCTTAGGGGTAACCCTAACCATCGACAATTAGAGTCTCCTACTCTTTTGTCTACTTTTCCAACATAACTTTCTCAAAAACAATATGAAACTTGAATAAAACTAGTTTTTTCCTAAAGTTCTTCTTGGATATCCTATCCAAGGAACCATGTAGATAACATAAACTCACCTAGTGTAGATAGAGTTAGATCAGTCACCCCCTACCCATCCAATCACCCACCTACCTCCTCTTGCACCATGTCTACCTTGATGTTCATTATTTTTGATCCAACTACTTTGCATGTTTTATGATAATTTAGCACGGTCTTTTTGACCACAATGATCAATCTTACCATGTTGACCTTTTACCCTTTACACCATCTCATGCACCACCTAACCAATTGTCTTGTTCACGAGAGCAATTTCTTATCTATATACCTATGACTAATATCAACCCTATCTAGATGGCTTAGTAGGCCTAACCTGATCAACTATTACTAATGTTATAGACTACTTACCCTATCTCATCCTTCTACATCCCAGATATATTTTTTTACCAACATTGCCAACTTTAGTATTTTCATGATCTTTACTATCACTTTTAGTCACATTTTTTCACAAGTTTGCATCTCAAATACCCACCCATTTTTATGTCACCCACCTTGTGATTACCTTTTATCAACCCTTGACCCATTTTAACTTCCAACTCAATCATCTCCCAATTTAGGGGGAATACCTACTCCCACACTCAGGACAACAAGACCCATACCTTGACTAGAAATCTATTTTTATTCTATAGCTTATCATAATGTCACACAATAAAAAGGGGTAAAATATAGACACCTAGAAACTACACATGATAGCTTTTGATGTCACAACACTTTTGGGACCCTTGTCTAGTAGGATACCTAGTTCATTAGACTCTTTTTTTAACTTGACCCTATCAAAACCCAACCTAATTCTTCATTTAATTCACCCATATTTCACCAATGTTCTTTTAGTCTCTCAACCATCGATGATAAGCCTAACCATCAATGGTTGGCATGACCGTCAATGGTCAAGACCCTAAAATTAATTTAAAGATTTAAAGCATGGATAGCTAGGCATGAGATAAATAACTCACTAAATGGAAACTTTCATTTAAAATAAGATTTTAAAGCTATAATAATAGGCAACTCTATTTCCTATCAAATTAGTAACATTCTCTATTTCACTTAGCAACTTCCACTTATAAAAAGAGAAGACAAGGAAGTGAAAAGAGGGGGACAATAAAGTATTTTGCATCCAAGATATCTTGAAGTTATCCAACATCCTTTCATTGATAAATATCATTGGTAACCCAAAGCTATATCATAATCAAATTCAAAGGCCCAAAATACCATCACTCTAGCCAAATTACTCCAAAATTCCTTCACTAATTTTTAGGTATCTTGTGCTTATTTTCTTTAATCTATCTTATTTCTAATATTTATACCTTATCAAAGTTATTAGTACCTTATTTTCACCTTTTATCCTCATAACTAAACCATTTATTAACCAAGAATTTCCATTCAAATCATTCCCAGATTGACATAGGTAACTATCGATGGTCACCCAACCACCAACTATCAAACCTAACAGTCAATGGTCACCCAACTGTCGACAATCAAACCCAACTATAGATGGCTACTATGGCACATATTTCTAGTAAGATATTTTCACCCATTTACCCCACATAAAATATTTATTTTTGTGTTTCCATCTTCTTTCACTAAATTTTGTCTATTTCAAGTCTAAAGGAAAACATAAAATAATGATAGGGATAAGTGATTAGAATGAACCCAAATTGGTTTGCGCACCATATCCAGATGTTGTGATCACTCCTCTTTGGCTAGGGAGGAATACCTAAAAGTAAGAAATCACTACCACAAAATGTTTATTAGTAGATAAATGAGTGGGCTACCAAGTTACGCACTTGTTCTAGGAAATGTGAAACTTCCTTAGAGATGATAGTCCACTTTTGAGAGACAAAAGAGTAATAAATAACTAAAAGAGAGATAAAGAGAGAGTGAAAGAGAGATAATATTACCATTATTCAAAACCTAAGTGCAACAAAGAATAATAGGGTGTAGATGGTGTATTTTTTTGTGTTTTAAAATTTATTTGGGTAGGTTTTGACAAGGTTAACAAATCCACAGTCATAAATGTTGGTAGGGGATTTATCAATATCATGTATACTACCAATGTCAGTGGTGAAGGTGATTGATGTTGATTAGTATGTTGAGGTTGGTAGGGGAAATAATTGGCTAGGAGCTTATATAAGGCTTTATTGAGTCTAAGAAATGGTTTTGATCAGGTCTAGGAGATTGGGGAGAGTTATGAGAAAGAGAGTATCATTTGGGTAGATTTGGTCTGAGGTTTCATGTGTCAGTTCAAGGGGAAAAAATCAAGGAAAATTTGTAACTCCCTCATAGGGCTTCGATCAAGAGTGTATAAAGAAATGAATAGTATATATGAAGTGATATTAAAAGTAAATACTTAAAAGACCTATAGAATAAGTGATCTTATAGAATAAGTGATCTACTTAGCTACAGTGGTCACTGAATGATAAGTGTTAGATTGATGGTCCCTATCAGGCAGTCTAAACTGATGGCCTGATCAAAGAGAGAAAGTAGGTTTTATTGGTCCTCAAGAGCTTAGTTCTTGATCATGATTGACTTTCACAAGATGAAAGTAAGCCAAGATGTCTAAAGTTGAATGTTAAGAGCTCGAATGCAAGTAAGAATGAATTTTCTTGATTTTTTCTGACCTAAACTTTAGTTGGAGTTTGGCTTATATCATTGATGTCAGTGATCCCATCGATGTCGATCATGGGTTGATCAAAATCAACATCCCTAGAATAGGTAAAGCTTACTATTTTGGGCTATTTTCTATTTTTTTATGTCAAGTGTGTCACCGATTACAAAATTTTAAAATTACGAGGTTAAGAAGGAGGTAGTTGATTATGAATTTAGTTTTGAAGTGAGAATAAGTCTTTGATAGTTAGGATGAGGGGACCAAGTCTTGAGGTGAATCATTAGGTAAGAATTAGTTATAGGGTGAGGTGGCCAGGTAAGGTGGCAAAAATGGGATTTTAATTATCTTAATTAAGTATTTTTAATTAATTAAATGTGTGAGGGGTAAAAGCATGGGTTAGGGAGACTAATTGTTATTATTGAAAAATGGGCTTAAGGGGGGTTTTGAAATAGGGAGTTTTGCACATGTGTGTGATGTAATTTTGGTGTCTACATTTACCCATTTTTTTCTTTTAATTTTTATTGACAAGTTTTCAAGACAAAAAAAGAGTTAGATGCTCCAAGCATTAGATGAGCTATCCCCCCTCAAAATAGGAATCGATGAAGGAAAAATTAGAATCAAGTACCAATTTGATAAAAAAGGTAATTAGATGAGTGGTAAAGAATTGAGTAGCACTTCATATGCATATAATAATATGAGATATAGTTTAAAAAGTCAAGAATAAGCAAGGTTAAGGAGGACTCAGATAGAAACAACCAAAACACAACTTGTAAGTGATAGTTGATAGGTCAAAAAAATCAAAGTTATAGCTCTAATGGTTGATGTGTCCTAGTTATCTAAGGTAAGAAGTTCCCTTGGGAAACACAAAAGGTTTGAATGTGATAGGATGAGATTGGTTGCCATCCAAACCATCTAATTATACATACATGTGAACAATAGCCAACTATAGTAGAATAACATAAGTGATCAAGATAAGTACGACAAGGCTGGTGTAAAAGGGTCAATGGGTGAGGAGATATTCATGATTTTGAAGAAAAGTCATCATGGGTGAATATTTAAGTGATATCCAATTTTGTTTTTCATGGTTGGGGAGATATACTTGATCTTTAAATTGAACTAAAGTATGGGTAAAGTCTAAAAAGTTGGGTTTGCTTTTTGGGGAAAATATTATTGTAATGGTGTAGATGTCAGTGACATTATCAATATTGATAATAAATAGTTCATAAATTGTCACATTAGGGAAACATTTCCTATGTTGGTAGGCATAAGCACCAAAATTGGTGAATTAAATCAAGAATGCCAATGTTGGTAGCTGACCAAACCCAACAAAAGGGGATTTGGTAGCTGACCAAACTCATTTGTAACTTGTGATTGGAGATAAAAATAGAGCTATGAGAGTGACTAACATGGAAGAGCAAGGAGGGGACCTAGTGGGAGGAACACCACCATAGGAACTAGTTATGCCAGCCTGAAGGAGATAGAGAAATGAGGTAAGATCTTCTATGAGTTATTTTGAAACTTGATTTGGTTATTTGGAGTTTTTAGGATAATCTAGAGGTGGGGGTATAGAAAATGTTATTATAAGGGTCATAAATAGGGTAGGGTAGTTTTAGGATAAGTTGGGGGGAATTTTGGGTAGGTTTTTAGGTTAAAATTATAGTTTTGGGTTTGGATCATTCAGCCTTAGGGTTGAACTAATCACCAACATTAGTGAGGTCCATCGATGTCATTCGATAAGACACCAAGGTTAGCAGGTGTCTGTCAATGTCAACTAACACTTATGCCTAAAAATAACTAAAATTTGCATTAAATTTTATGTTAGTGACTATGAATAACTATCAAATTAGGGGAAATGGTCAATTTGGATCCCTAATGGAAATAGTCAACTAACCTAATGGCTGAGCTAGCCTCAGAAGACCCCATGTCAACTAAGTGCTACCTACATAGCTTGATTTAAGGCCTCAGGCCAATGTAGTTCTCCTATATCCTAGGAAAAATATAAGATATGGTTAAAAGGTGTGTTATGGGAAATGGGTAAAAAGGTAGGTTGATATAGGTTAAGAGGCCTAGTGATTAAAAGATAGGGCATAGTGTCAAGGGTCAAGGATATAGGCCATGAGGCCTAGAGTTGTGATAGAAAGGTAAGACTAGGGTGGAGAGAGAGAAGAGGTAGTAAACCCTAGGTCAGAGAGAGAGAGAGGTAGTGAAGCCTAGGGTAGAGAGAGAGAAGAGACAGTAAAACCTAAGGTAGAGAGAAAAGAGCAGGGTAGTTAGTTAGGTAGGTATATGGCTGAGCTAACCTTAGAAGACCCCATGTTGACTAAGCGCTACCTAAATAGCCTAAGTTAGGGCCTCACACCAATGTATTTATCATAAATATAAGGTAAAAAGGTGTTGGTAGGTTATATTATAAAGTACGTGACTTGATTTGTGTGTGTGTGGATGTAAGCAAGGATGGAGCTAACATTATGAGATCATATATCAAGGATTTTGACATTTATAAGAAGGGATGTCACTCTAAATGAGTGGGAACACATGGTATCTATGGGGTTAGGAAGAGTGTGATGATATTACTGAGTCACTCAAAATGTAATCCTTATGATAGCATTGATTGAGAGGTGGGATCACACCACTAACACCTTCCATCTACTGACTAGAGAGTTGACAGTGACCTAGGAGGATGTCTATAGGATTTTATAGCTACCACTCCAAGGTGAGGAGATCTTTTAATGATTAAGAGAGAAGCATTATATCCACATGGTGGCATTATATGGTGATCATGTTATCAAGGTGACTTATCATTCTATGAGTTTTGTGTATGAGCCACTATTTATAGCTGATGAGGAGCAACATCGATTGAGCATCTTGATGATGATTGAGATCATGGTGTATGCATTACAAGATACAAATGGTGGTGGATTTTTGATTGCATTGATAGGTGTGTTTACATACATGGTTGAGTAGTGGACTATTTTTACATGGGGTCTAGTATTTTTAGTATAGTTATATAGAGAGATGTGGGGTTTGAGACTATGATAGTGATATAGTTTATGTTTCAATCATATAATACACTATTGGGTATATGATCACCTCATGGTGACCTAACTATCGGGGTTAACTACCATAATTCTGGCTAGCTTCAGTGTTGGATTTAGATGGTGGAGAGAGGGAATGGCACAGACTCAAGTGGATGGCATAGTACATGACATTGCCTATTATAGATGCATGATTGAGGGTTTGATCCCTATAGATATTTTTTGGAAACCCTACTTGACATACCTAATATTTAGAGGATAGGCATAATAACTTGTTGGTTTGTAGAGCTCACTATGGGTTAGGGGGAGACAAGTTGGTGAGTTGGAGATGGTACCCATGGCATGGGTTAGGATGTAGTTTGGTCTATGATAGGATATACCACCTATCTTCCCTTGATATAGGAGGGATAACATATAGGAACCCCTGACATTGCCCAAGGAGATAAATGGGCTAGATTTTGAGGAGATACTAGTAGGGCTAGGTGTTGGAGATCTAGGGTGCACAATAATATATAGCTTGGTGGGTAGGTTTACATCCTGTGATGGAGCTTAGGAAGCCACCTCTATATTTTCAAGGGTTAGTGAGAGAGAGGGATGCAATCATACATGCATGAGATGTAGTTCTATAGGCTAGAGATATAGCACATGCATAGGTATTAGCCTTACAGGGGTAGGTTTTGATGTTTCAAGACTAGATTCATGTATTATAGGGCTATGTTATAGCAATACAAGGCCAAGTTAGAGTCTTATAGGGTCATGTGACCATAGTGATAACAGAGAGGGATAGCCTGAGAGTAGCAGGTTAGGATATTCCTCTTCCTCAGCCATAAGGACTAATATAGGTTGGGCCATCATCATATGCTATGGGACCTCCATAGACTATAGCTCTAGTGATATATACTACTACCCTATATGAGATTGCCTACTACAAGAAGGCCATCAGAGATTTTCCAAAGATTTAGTAGTATTATGAGTCTAGGGAGTAAGAGAGATCCATGTCACGTGCCACAACTTGTAGCTCATGTAGATGTAGATGGGTTGAGAGTGGTGATGACACTACTTCATCATGACCACATGGAGAGCCTCGATGATCCTGAGTTCTAGATTATGCCATTTTTGATTATATTTGTATATGTACACTAGCTTGTGAGCTGAAGATAGGAGATGTATATTTTGAGAGATAAGATGTTATGATGATGTATTGATGGACATGTTATTAATCCTATATATATATATATATATGAGATGTTTATTTATTTATGATTGTGATGAGGATATTGACATAGATGATGATGATATAGATGATGATTATTTAATGCTATGTTAATTTTGATGTTAATGATGATTATGTTAGTTGAGTTAGACTAGTCTTTCCCATATATGTGATGGTATATACATAGTTGGTTATTTAGTTTCATCTTAGCATTTTTCCATATTTTGTGATGGTGTATGCGTAAAATTAATATATTGGTTATGTTAGTTTATTTTAGCATTTTTCCATATTTATGATGGTGTATACATAAAATAAATTGAATAGGCTTTGATAGTGTTGGTATGACATTATTTTTAATCTTAATAGAGAGATCGACATGTGGTTTGGATGGGAAAATAAAGAGGTATAATGATCATGCACTGATGAAGACAATAATTAGAACATAAATAGGCTCATGAAAATGAGCCTCTTTCATGCCTTACATATTTGAAACATTATGTTTGTTAGAGAAGCATCATGTTTATCTTATATTAAGTGAGCTTCATTGTCCTTTAAATTAGTATGAGGGAAAAAAGTGTAAGATGAGGGAAATAGTTTGGGTAGTGTAACCTATGAAGTAGGGATTATATTCCCCTATTGTGGGTGACCCAAGAGCTACTATAGGTAAGTCCATGACTTAAAGATTTTTTTTGTGTGTAAGCTAATCAATGTAGGAAGACTACAATGGGATTTTTTATGGGTTAAGGTTATATAAATATGATCAATATGAGAAGCCTTTTTAATTTGTGTTTCCCTTTGATAACAAAGATTGGCCTAGCCATCCTTCGAGGGAATGGTCTAAGTGTTCATTTTTAATTTTAAATAGCTATCCTTTGAGGGAGTAGTATATTAATAGTTGCAAAGGGAATTTACATAATTGTCCTTCAAGGGAGCAGTCTACATTGAGAAGCATGACCTGAGAGTTTATAACTTGTCACATATCCTATTTTTATTTTTATTTATTTATTTATTGCATTTAGTCATGGATAAGACTATAGAGACTTAAGAGTTTTCCACTTTGAGAGGAAAACCATACCAATGTGTAATTTAACTAAGTGTGTAGGAGTAAGGGTGAAGAGGAAGGGAAATGAATGTAATATGGATGCTCAAGGGATGAGCTCAAGTTAAACATGAGGTGAAGTGATGCTTGTTTAACAAAATAATGGTCATAAATGTAAGGCCTTTAAAGGCTTGAGTTATGGCCTTCTTTTGAGAGAAGATAAGTGATAAGTTCCTGACCCATATTTGTTAGTTATGATATAGGGTCCAAGCTAATTAGGAGAAAACTTACCTCATTTTATTTTCTCCATGTTTGTCATATGTTTATTTTCTTTTAATATGGGATCTCCTATATTGAAATCTCACTCTTTGAAGTTTTTTTTATAAGCATGTTTGATACGCTCTTGATAGATTTAGAAGTGGTTGAGGGCTATAAGATGATGTTCATCAATTAATTCAAGTTGAGCCAAATGTTCTTGGTGAAAGACATCATTAGTAAGTATATATTGTAGAGAAATGTGAAGAGAAGGAATTTGGACTTCAAGAGGCAAAATAGCCTCCATCCCATATACCAATGAAAAAGGTGGAGCACTCATAGGGGTTTGAATGCTAGTATGGTAAGCACATAAAGCAAAAGGAATGTGTGTGTGCCAATCCTTGCCCATATCATTGACTACCTTCATGAGAATTTTTTTCCATGTTTTGTTAGAATATTTTGCCTAGCTATTAGCTTATGGATAATATGGTGATGAGAAGCTTAATTTGATTCTAAATGTATCACAAAGACTTTGAACAGTCTTATTTTTGAAAGATTTATTGTTATCTATTATAATTTTATGAGGGACACCAAAATTATAGATGATGTGATGGTTGATGAAGTCAAAAAATTTGTTAGTTTTAGTAGAAATGAGAAGAATGGCCTTGATCCACTTGGTGAAGTATTTAGTGGCAGTAATGATAGAATGATGATAGATGGATGAATGAGGGTTAATCTCCCCAATTAGATCTAAGAACAATTAGAATAAGGGCCAAAAGTCTTTGGTGACTTGTAATTCATGATTAAAGATATGGAGGTTAACATGTTGTTGACATTTAATGCAATGCCAAATGTAATCAACATAGTCTTGATGGATTATTGGCCAATAATAGCCAAGTTGAAGGATACACTTGGCAACTACATGACCATTGAAATGTCCACCACAAATCCCATCTTGGACTTCCTTAATATAAAAGGGAGTCTTAGTACTACTGAGGCATCTAAGGAAAATACCATCAAAACCTCACTTGTAGATATGTCCCCCTAGAATAGTGTAATGAGTGGCACATTTTATGAAGGCACATTTCCCATTATTAGAAATATCAGAGGGGATAATAGAAAAGGAAAGGTAAGCCATGAGTTGCTTGTACCATAAGTCACATAGGTTTGAGGTTACATTTTTGATAAAGAGGATTTTTTTGATACATATGAGGGTAATGTTAAGTGATGGATGGTGACATATATTCTCAAAGAAGAGGATGAAAAGGGTATGTGTGAAGCAAGTGAAGCCATCATGTCAGTAAAATTATTTGTAGATCAAGGAATAGTTTGTAAGAGAAAATATTCAAATGATTATAAGATAATATCTACATGATGTTTATACCATTTTAAAATTTTGTTTTTACATAGGCAGGAACCATTAACCTAGTTAACCACTAGCTGAGAATCACTAAAAATGGTTATGGATTTGATACCCAAGAAGAGAGCTATTTGAAGTCCTAAGATCAAAGCCTCATATTCAGCCATATTGTTTGTGCATTCAAAATCTAATTTAAATGACAAAGGTATAAGATCACCATCTAGAGGAAGAATAATGACCCCACACCCCCACCATGTTGACATTTAGACCCATAAAAAAACATCATCATTTGATAAGAGGTGTCATGAGGGAATTCAAGGTTAGAATGTTGATTTTTAGGTAAAGAGGTGGTAGCTAACTAGTCAGTGATTGTTTTCCCCTTGATATAATTTTGCTAAATGAATTTTATGTCAAATTTAGCAATAAGCATGAGCCATCTAACTACACATTGGTTTTGATATGGCTTAGAATGCATGTATTTGAGGAGATCAGTATGGGTGACCACATAGGTTTTATGATTTAGGAGATAATGGTGAAGTTTAGAGGTAGAAAATATCAATTCTAGGCAAAGTTTTTTAATATAGGTATATTGAGTCTCATAATCAATAAGTGTGTAGCTTATGTAGTAAACCATTTGCTCTCAATGTTGGTCATCTTGATGTGTAATCATTGCACCTAGAGAATGGTCTATTGCAAAGATGTATAGGTAGAAAGGCTGATTTTCCTTGGGTGGAATAACAACTGGTGGGGAAAGAAGATATTGTTTAAGTACATCAAAAGCTTCCTGGCAATATATACTCTAATGGAAGGTGACATCCTTTTTGAGGAGATGGTGAAAGGGTTGGAAATGATCTAATAACTGGGAGATGAATCGATGAATTGACTAAAGTTTTCCTTGCAAGCTATAGAGTTTTTTAATGTTAGTATGTGGAAGCATCTCTAGGATTTCTATAACCTTAGCAAGATAGATCTTGATACCATGAAGAGAAATGATAAAACCTAAAAGCCTACCATAAAGGACACCAAAGACACATTTCTTTGGGTTTAGTTAAATGTTATATTGGAGAAGATGAGAAAATATGGTTTTGAGAATTATCAAGTGATCTTGGTGAAGTTTAAACTTGTTAAATAAGTCATCCATGTAATTTTCCATAATTTTGTGTAGGAGATCATGGACAATGTAAGTGATGGTTCATTGATAAGTGGCACCAGCATTATTTAAACCAAAAGGCATGACTTGATAGGTAGTGAAGGTTGTCTTATGTTGATCCTCAAAAGTAACCAAGATTTGATTATATCTAGAGAACCCATCCATAAGTGATAGCATCTCATGGCTAGTTATTATATCAATAAGTTGGTTGATACTTGGCAATGGGAAATCATCTTTTAGACAAATAAGTTTAAGTCATGATAGTTAGTGTAAATATGGATTCCCCCAATTGCTTTTATGATAGGAACAATATTGAAAATCCATTATGAGTAGTTGATGGGTTGGATAAAGTTAATAAAAAGGAGGCATTAGAGCTATTCTTTGATAAGAAGAGTAATATGAGGGTGCATCTTGCAAAGCTTTTGCTTTAAAGGTTTGGAATCTTGATTGGTGACAATGTTATGTGTGATGATAGAGGGGTCAATGCCAGGCATGTCATTATAAGACCAAGTAAAGGCTTTACTATGGTTATTAATAAATTTGGTATAATTATCTTACTCAAAGGAATCTAAAGATTGGCCAATCTTGAGGATGTGGGGGTTATCATGAGAGGGTAGGTTGATGTTAATGGTTTATTTATTTAACATAGCTTGTGTTTCAGATGGGATAAATCATTAGGTATAATAATCATTTGCACCCATGTATGTGAGAATTGTATCATCATCTTGACATTGATAGTGTTAATAGTGGGAGAGTCTTCATCAATTATTTCAAGATTAATGAGAGGAAGGGACCTTGTTTCCTTACCTTGGTGATAGGTGAGAGGCCCCAAATGGATGGAATTTATTGAAAAAACTAAAATTAGGAGGTATAGATACGTCCAATTCAGTAGGTGATGGTGGAGAAGGTGGAGAAGGAGATATTGGTTCTTTGATAATTGGTTTGTGGGAAGTTTTAGTGAGTTTATTTGGTTTATCATAACCCACTTCATGCCTCTTTTTTGGAATTTTCAATGGTATTGCTAGTAGGATATTCAATAGGCATATAGATACCTTGTTAGTAATGACCCAAACCAAATCCTTTCTAGGTACACTGATAGAGATAGGTGTGCATGAAACTAGGGTTTCTTAAGAAAGAGAATTCATAAGTAAATGGTTGTGATGAAGGAGATGGATTGACAAAAATGGGAGCTTAATCAATTCCCCCATATGTGAAATTGGTTCGAAGGTTAGAGGGCCCATAATGGATGACCATCCCAATGTGAGCATCATAATTTGGGTGCATGTGAATCTTTCCATACTTTTTTGGAGTGTATAATATGTCAAGTGTTAATAAATGATATTCATCTAGTGACAAATGTTGAAAAGTTTCCTCCATGGGATCCTTTTCAAGAATTTGTGTTGCTAATATTTGTGTAACCGTGGCAGTGGATCTTGTAGAAGATATAGAAGTATTGTGCAAGGAAGATGATGTCTTCAATGTAATGAGAACATCATTGAGACTATAAGTTTCCTCCATGGGATCCTTTTCAAGAATTTGTGTTGCTAATATTTGTGTAACCGTGGCAGTGGATCTTGTAGAAGATATAGAAGTATTGTGCAAGGAAGATGATGTCTTCAATGTAATGAGAACATCATTGAGACTATAAGTCATGTTGCATGTTCTAAATAGAGGTGGGTCAGTGGGTATAACATACACTTATCCATCATGTTCAAACTTGACATAGTGGTGCAAAGTTGAGGCTACACGTGCCATGGCATGTATCCAGGGTCACCCAAGTAGTATATTATATTGAAACTCTCCTTCCATAACATATAATATCTTGGGAATAGTGTAGGGACCTACATAGATATGTAAGACAATAATGCCCCCCATAGTAGTTATAGTATCGTTAAAGGTGTAGAGTACCGCATCAGTTTAAGACATGCAATTATCGAGAAGGGATCATTGTTTGTAGGAATGGGTGTAAATAATATTACTACTAGCTTCCCCATCAATCATGACTCTCTTGACATGAGTTTGATCAATATATGCAGTAATAAAAAGGGTAGAATCTTGATCTTTATGGTGTTGAAGTCAAATTTCAAAATTACTGAAAGAAATTAGGGAGATATAATTAATGGAGTTGACCAAAGTTGTGAGAGGTTGGGGATCATTAGGTTGTACTTTAATATCTTTCAAGACACTAATCAAATCTTGACAGTGTTGGGATGAGTTTTGTATTAACTCATACACAAACATTTTCACAAGAGTTTGGTGAAGTTGTTTCACCATTGATCTTTGAATAATGTCCAAAGATGTTGATTTAGGGAGGCCTAAGATTGAAATATTGAGATTGGGAGGAGTGTCTTTAGAAAAAGGATGAGCCCAAGGAGTCACAATTTTTTCCTTACCTTTATCTTTTTGGTTTTGTGACCATGTGGGCACATTAACTATGTTGATTTGAAATATAGGTGGAGGTGGCAAAAGGGGTACATCCACATCTTTGGGTTTGAGTTTAGGTGGAATATTATGAGGCATTATGTATGCCAAAGGTTGAATAATAGGAAGGTTAATGGGAGTATCATCAATGAGAGTTTCAACATCAAAGTGTTGTTAAATGACCACTATGAAGGACTTACAACTCTTAGTATCATATTCAGGGGATGATGATATAAACACACTTATGTATCATCAAACCAAAATGGCCTCATTCTAAGAGGACTATAAGGCTTATGGGAGTCATATTTATTATGGAATATTGCATTAACTAATGTATGAAAAAGCTTTGAGAGCCTGCAAGTGGGTTTGCACTTGTTATGTTAATAGGACTGGACACCTTATTTTATTTAGGGGTTGTAGGGGTGATTTTACGTGGTGCCTTATTTGGTGGAGTTACATGTTTTGATGACACTTTCTTGGTGTTAGGTATCATGGTGTCATTTTTAAAAGGCCAGCTAAGTGGCAAAGGTAGTAGTGGAGGTAACTTAAACTTTTTGTTTTGTTTGGGTTTGAAATACTCTAGCTAAAGTAGAGGGTTGTGGTCTCAAAATGGATGGTAAAGTTGAGGGTTGATGAAGGCATCAATGAGATCTAAGAAACTTAAAATTTTTTTGTGATTCAAACCATGAAATTTTAACTTGTGGTTAAAGAGTTAAATCTAATTTCACTTGTGGATGAATCAGGTTAGAGGTGGGGCATATGCCTAAAGGCCTAATCTGATTTAATGTGGTAGATGCCTATGAGGGTGAGGATTCTAACATAGATGGATGAGCCTCTGGTGATTTTGGTGGAGAAACTATAACTTTATCAAAGACCTTTGGGTAAATGGTAGTGAGAGGATTGGTGGTAAATTTTGACATTCATTGTGTTAGATACATAGTTTTAACCTAGTCCCAAAATACCACATGATCTAACTTCATGGAGTCAAGAAATTATAGAATTTTCACCAACTGTGAGAAGGGATTATATGTAGTTAGCAAAGGATTTATGGTTGAATCCTTAGAAGTTTGAGGTTTTTGAGAAAGAGGTAAATTATTGGTTTTTGCTACTTCAAGCCAAAGATGAGAAAGAACTGCAATAAGGTCTTCTTCGATGGAGATGGGAGAAGAGACATGGTCTACCATGGTTGGAGGAGAGGTAGGCAAAGAAGGTTCCTCAAGAGGGTAAAGCATAGGTATTATGGCTTCCTCAACATGTGGTTAAGGAATGGGTAAAGTATGATCCTCAATAGGTAAAAGAAGGGGTAAGAGTGGTACAATTGTAACAAGCACAAGAGGTCTCTCATCTAATGTGGAATAAAATAACACTGACTCTTCTAGGTACAAAGGTGGAGTGGTTAGGGTACTACTCTCTATTGGTAGAGAAGAGGGTTTTTCAAGAGGGTATAATATAGGAATGATGTTCCCTTCAATATTTGGTTGAGGAATAGGTAGGGTGTGGTTTTCAAGTGGTAAGAGAATAGGTAATATTAGTGCAAAAGGAATTGGCATTACAAGATCCTTTGGTGGAAAAAGAAGTGGTAAAGGAGGATCTTCCTCATGAGGGAGTTGAATAGGTGAAATAGGCTCTTCTACTTTAGGAGGAAGAATGGGAAAAACAAATACTACTGACTATGGGAGAGGATTTGATAAAATGGTCGTCTCCTATTGAATGGAAGGTGGAACTAGAGGTAAAGGAAAAACCATATTAACATTATAGATATTATGATCACCAGAGTTAGTTGTGGTCTAAACAATATGTTTATTGCGTGAATCATTAGGAAAATGGTATTTGAACACATCCATACATTGATTAGGGGTGTATTAGGATTATCCAACATGAGATCACCTCTATCAATCATGTCTTGAATAATGTTCTTGAGTGTCTTATATCTATTACAATTGTGGCCTTTAACTCAATGGTAGCCACAAAACTCATCCTCCTTATACCAAGCTAGGATAGGATAAGAAGAGTCTAATTGTATAAGGGGTTTGATTTTAGGAAGGGTTATGAAACCTTGTTGAAATAGTTTTTCCAAAACATATGTGAATGACTCCACAATGGGAGTGTGTTGTCTTTATTCATACTATTGTTAGAATTGCTTGGTCAGATTTTGGGAAGTCAAGGAATTTGATTGGTTTGTGGTTGTGGAAGAGGCTGACTTAAAGACCACCGCATTGGCAGAGCCTTTAGATTTTTGGTTAGAAGGAGAATTTTTAGAGGAGGATGAGTCATTTGATTTGGAATTGGGATTCTTACTACATAACTTGATTTTGCCTTCATCTATAGCGTGAATCTCGAGTTTTCATGCCTTTGTAAAAGCCTCATCAAATGTGTATAAATTTTGTACTCAAAGGGTGGAGGAGATGTGTTTATCACATTCCCTTGAGAATAGCTCAATAATCTCAATTTGGGTTAAGGAGAAGCAGAGTTGATTGATCAAGCTTCTCTAGTGAGTGACAAAATCTGTAATAGATTCATCATCAAATTGTCTGATAGAATAAAGGTATGTTATAAAAACCTTTTCAAAATGTTAATAGAGAAATAGTCCAAAAATATTTGTGCAAGTTGGGTAAATTATAAAAGGGAGTGCTGAGGTATAAAGCTATACCAATCCATGGTATCACCTAAAAGAGACATAGGGAAAGTGTGAAGTAGTAACACATTATCATGCCCTATTAAATAACAAGCATGTATAAATTTTCACAAGTGTTGTTGTGGGTCCTCTTTACTCTAGAAACAAGTAAATTTAGGATAAGGATGAATAGGCACAGAAGGATGGATGGGTTCATTGCATATATGATCATAAGATAACACATTCTTTGAACTAGAAATGAATATCTCTAAATTAGACATCTTGTCCATCATCATCTTAATGAGGTCTGGAGGGGGATTAGTTTGGGGGATACATCCTAAATTATAGGTAACTTGATAAGAAGGAGAGGGAGAGTATGGCATAGCTTGATGAGGTTGTGTTGGGGAAACATAAGGATAATGAGTCATAGGCTAGGGTGCAGAAAGAAAAGGGGCTTGTCTTATTGGGTTAGAGACTAAGTTTTGACTGGTTGTTGTTATTATAGGTTATGTCATGGAATGGTTAATCTAGATGAAGTGTGAGTCATAACTTGGGTAATTATATGCATGAGGGTAGATGGAATAGGTATCACTAAATTTTAAAATGGGGTGTGACTTGACTTAACTAGTTGTGATTGTGAAAGTAGGGAAGTCACACTAGGGTTTAGGTGGGATTGGGAAGTTGGAGATGCTAAACTTTGGACATTCTTTATAGTTGGATTACTTGTCAAAGTGGTGGTTTGAGTAACCATGGGGAAAATAGTGAAGGTAACTAAAATTGAAGTTGCCTCTATTAGAGATGTTGACATACCATAGATTGGGTCACCTAGAGAATTATGGGTTTGGCTCATATCAAGATAATGCTGAAGGACTGCCACATTACGATCAAGAAATTTAGTAAAATCTTAATCTCCCTTAGGCACAATGGGGATTTAGTTGGGGTTGGGAGTATGCTCTATATCTGAAGAATGTTCCATGATAGAATTAGAGGTTAGAGGGGAAGGTGGAAGTGATTATCATCTTATGTAATTGACAAGAATTTTTTCTTGAGCTCACACTAATACCGTGCAAGAGGAATTATAAATAGTCTTACTACCCTATATTAGAGATAGAATAAGGGAAAACTAGGTTTGAGTGTAGGTAAGTGGGTTATTCCAGCTTGTTTTTTTGAGTAGATGAAAATTATATAGTCATTGATGTCATTCATTTGATCGATGTCGGTAGAAATGTTTTTCCAATGTCAATGGATTAACCAATATCATTAGGTAAAATATGTCAATGTTGATAGAGTTAATCGATGTTGGTCACCGTGATATCTTGGGAGATGGAAAATCTGATGTTTTAGAAAACCAAATGTTTAAACTAGGTAAAACAGTGAATGTAAGAGGTCTATGTAAGAAATAGTATTGATTTTATGAATCAATATGAAAATGTCCTTACCAACTCTATAATACAAACGGAAACAAAAAAGTAGAAAAAAAAATATAGACAACAAATATTAAGTCCTAGAGATCAATTTTTAATCTCGTATTGGCTTATGCCTCAATCAGATAGTAAAAAGAGAATTTGGTTATCAAAATTACTATAAAGCAATCTAGAGCTAGTTTTAGGTTAGTTTTAATGCTCAAGAGGAAATCTATGTTAGACTGGGTATGTGGCTTGCTATAGGAGATTGTTCTTCAAACTTAATGGACCTTGAACCAAGCTAGGCCGCTTAGCCAAAATATACCTTTTGTCTAGAGTTTATACTCCACCAAAGAATGGAGTGGGTTCTCCCCTTGGTGGTGAAATCCAAGTAGGATAGCTGGGTAGGGTAAGGTGATCCACTAGGTGATGAAATCTTAATGGGACTTTTCTTAGGTGAGTTTAGATGTTGTTTTTGTGAATGTGATTTGGTTGTGTAATATAGGTGCAAAATAATTTAATTATAATGCTTGTAATTAACTAGGTGAGATAAAATGCAGCAAGCAAATAATGAAATGCAATAAGTTTTAAACCTAAATTTGAAATGTTTAGATTTGAATAAAAACAAAGATGAAATAGGAGTACAGAATGAAATTCACTATCCTAATATGCATGTAAGAAGAAGTAAAGAAGATATTATTTTTAATTTATAAGGAAAGAATGATGAATTACTTTTAAAGGCAAAGAGAAAAGAAAGAAAATTTTAGTTTATTAACTTTAAAGAAAAAATAAAATGTTGAATTTTTTGTTTTAAGAGAGGAGAGAAAGAGAAAGTGAAGGAAATTAAGTTTCCACTATAATGCACCTATATGAATTCCTAAAACAAGAAATAAACCCAAAGAAAACTCCAAGGTCCCACTGGGCGTACCAAAAATGTTTTGCTAAATTTTGTCTATTTTAAGTCTAAAGGAAAATAGAAAATAATGATAGGGATAAGTGATTAGAATGAACCCAAATTGGTTTGTGCATCATATCTAGTTGTTTTGAGCACTCCTCTTTGGCTGGGGAGGAATATCTGCAAGTAAGAAAGCACTACTATAAAATGTTTGTTAGTAGATAAATGAGTGGGCTACCAAGCTATGTGCTTGTTCTAGGAAGTGTGAAACTTCCTTAGAGATGACAGTCCACTTTTGAGAGACAAAATAGTAATAAATAACTAAAAGAGAGATAAAGATAGATAATATTACCATTATTCACAATCGAAGTGAAGCAAAGAGTAACGAGATGCAGATGGTGTATATTTTTTGTATTTTAGAAATTGTTTGGGTAGTTTTTGGAAAGGTTAGGGAATACATAGTCATCAATGTTAGTAGGGGAGTGAATGATATCGGTTATAATACCAAGGTCAGTGGTGGAGGTGACTAATGTTGGTTAGGTTGCTGAGGTAGGTAGGGGAAATAATTGGCTAGGAGCTTGTAGAAGGCTTTTTCAGGTTTGGGAAATGGTTTTGATCAGGTCTAAGAGGTTGGGGAGAGTTATGAGAGAGAGAGAGAGAGTATGGTTTGGTTCAATCTAGTCTAAGGTTTGGTGTGTTAGGTTAAGGGGAAACAAGAAATAATTTTTTTTAACTCCCTCATGGGGGTTTGGTTAGGTGTGTATAAAGCAATGAATAATAGATATGAAGTGATAGCAAAGTAAATACTTAAAAGACATATAGAATAAGTGATCAACTTAGCTATAGTGGTCATTCAATGATAAGTGTCAGATTGATGGTCCCTATCAAGTAGTTCAAACTAATGGCCTAAATAGAGAGAACAAGTGGGTGTTATTGGTCATCAAGAGCTTAGTTCCTGATCATGGTTAACTTTTGGAAGATGATAGTAAGTTAGGATGTCAAATGCTAAATGTTGAGAGATTGAATGCAAGTAAGAATTAATTTTCTTGATTTATGCTGACCTAAACTTCAAGTTGGAGTTCAGATTATATTATCGACGTCGGTGATCCCATCGATGTCAACCATGGGTTGACCGATGTCGATGGCCCTATAATAGGTAAAGCTTACTATTATTGTCTTATTTTATGTTGCTCTTTATGCCAAGTGTGGCACCCATTAAAAAATGGTGAAAATTATAGGTTAATAAGGAGGTAGTTGATTAGGAATTTGGTTTTGATGTGAGAATAAGTCTTGGGTAGTTAGGATGAGGGGACTAAGCTTGAGGTGACTCATCAGTTGAGAATTAGTCATAGGGTGAGGTGGCTAGGTAAGGTGGTAAAAAGGGGATTTTAATTAACTTAATTAAGTATTTTAAATTAATTAAATGTGTGAGGGGTAAAATCATGGGTTAGGGAGACTAATTGTTATTATTGAAAAATGAACTTAAGAGGGGTTTTGACATAGGGAGTTACAAATATGTGTGTGATGTTATTTTGGTGTCTACACATCTGACCATAGGGCCTTTTTGATTTTTTGGACATGACCCCGACCCTTTTAGCATAAAATTTGATCATTTTCTCTTAACTATAGATTTATCTTTTTCTTTCTTGCATATATTTACCTTCCTATTATTGAATTCAATTATCATTTCTTCTTATCATTTTTAGCTTAATTATCATAATAGTGGATTGACAGCCCCATAGAAAGAATTATGCTTCTTGGATCTAGCTTATGATAGGCAATCCACTCAACCATCCATCTAACAAATCCTTTTTCTAGTGTTTGTCTTATTTGTAGTTTATTCTTCCATAGCCAAATAGGAGGTCCTACCTTCATCTAGATTCACGTGCATGTTTTATCAAGTATTCTTCTACACACCCTATTACTAGTTTCATTAATTTACTACTATAAGTAATAAATGAGTGAAATTAACTTAAAAAATAAATATTATAACTTTTATTAAAAGTCATGTCAAAATTGTCAGTGAAAATGAAATTGGCATGGAGTGTCATAAACCCAGGAGGAAAGATTGATGGATGCATTATAAAATTATAAATGAATATAACTTCATGTGTGATATATGGAATACATAATTTTCACTCATGTATATGTTTGAGCAATACATTTAATATTAATCAAATAGATCATGAACAAGACTATGAAGAATTGGTTAATTACATGAAACATCATACCATGTGTAAAGATGGTGCTTGACTATAGAAAAAGTGAGGAAGGTGTAAAATTAAGAAGAATTATTGTAAAAATATATATTAAATGTTTTTTATGTACATGAATAATAAAATAAAAAAATGTAGGTATAATTCCCCTTGGCCTTTACATATTAAAAAATAAAAATTATACTTAGATGTATTGAAAAGAGATAAACAATATGAGCCAAAAATAAATGATGATAGTATGTGTTAGATTAGGTTATTTACCTTATCTCATGTGCACCTAGGTGCTTTATTTTTCCATTTATTTAGTTATTACCAACCACTTATTTGTGGATATTTCATTTTTCTTATTTTTGATATTATGAGATATTACATATTTATATCTTAGACATTATGGAGATACTTTCTAGTTGTTTCTATCTTTTAAGTATAGTTATCTCTTAGTCTTATGTTTGATCTCTTAGCTTTATCTTTCAGTTACGATTGATCACTTAGTCAGGATTGATCTTCCTTGCCTATATATAAAAGTGTCATTCATTGTCTTTGACAAGCTTTTGAGATCTAATAAATGATATTAATATTCTTTGTTTTGTATATCTATATGTAAGTCTATGCTATAAAAGTTTTTTAAGATTATTATTTTTATAAGTGTGGTATTATACTAACACCATAGATATTTTTGGTGTGGAAAAATATAATTTTCATTCATTTCACATGGATTTTATCTCAAAAATTCATCAAATTATTATCCACAAGGAAATGGCCTTACTGAATCTAAAAACAAGAACCTCTTAAGGATCATATGAAGGACTATTGAACAGAATCAAAGGTCATGGTATCTCAAGTTGAAGTCAGCTCTATGGGATTATAGGATCACCTATAAGAGGTCAATAGCCAACTATCCCTAAAAACTAGTCTATCGTAAGGAAGCAAGGCTACCTATTTCTCTCAAGTTTCTAGCTCCTCGTTACCTTGAGTTACATGGCATGCTTAGGGTTTTATAATTTGTCCTTGGGGGGTGATTTTGAGGACATATTCTTTATTCATTTATTCATGGATATATTGTACATGAGGACTTTATGGGGCCTTACTTTTAGGAATCATAATATGGATATAAAAAATTATTTTTGGACACTAAATTCACTTGAGGGGGGTGTTAGATTAGGTTATTTACCTTATATCATGTTCTAAGTGATTTATTTTTTCATTTATTTAGTTATTCCCACCCATTTATGTGTAGAAATTACATTCATATTATTTTGTATATTATGAGATATTACATATTTATCTCTTATATATTATGGGAATATTTTATATTTGTTTTATCCTTTTTGAATAGTTATCTCTTTATCCTAGGTTTGATCTCTTAGCTTTATCTCTTAGTTATGATTGATCACTTAGCTTGATCTCTTAGTTATGATTGATCTTCCTTGTCTATATATTCAAGGCTTATTAATTATATTTGAAAAGATTTAGAGATATAATATAGGATATTTTTACTCTTTTTAACCACCTAAAAGTGACACTTGAGTGATATGAGTTCTACTTGAAACTACTTATCCCTAGATTAGCCATATACCTATTATAGAGCCTATTTTCATGATTATCCATCCTTTTTGTGAGACAAACTCATCCCTAGTCATCCCTAAAACATTTATAAACCATAGTTATTGTATATTGGCCCTTTGTGCCTAGGGTTCTGACAATTGGACACTAGTATCATAATAGAGATAGTAGTGCCACATGACATTATTGTCCCAATATTTGTGTTTTTGTCCTTCCCTTTTTTTTCAAAAATGAATATATTTTCAAATATTAAACCTCATAGGGTTAGCCTAGACCACTTTTAGCACCCACACAAACAAAATAATATTAAAAATACATGAATTTTAGCCCTCTAACAACTAGATGGAAATTATATGAAAATTACATATATAGATTCAAAATAAGTTATTCACAATAAAGGTTATCAATCTATATTGTACCCTAATTTTGTATACTACCATCTAAAACATTCCTAAGCTTAGATTACTCAAATTCTTAGTCTCAAGCACATTCAAATCACTCAATTAAATTATCACACTAGCTTTACATGCACTTGCACTATCACTTAGATTGGGATAACTACATTGGGCTTGATCCCTCTTCACAGTATTGGTATGTAGGCAACTATCATCATAAAAGGGTGTTGAGGATTTCCATTGTACCCAACTAAAAAATACACTTCTATGCTTGTATCAACTAGATGTACTATCAATATGGAATAGTAGAGTTTTCTCATAGATTTAGTTAAAACAAGACATATACAGGGTTTCAAAAGTCATGCATGTAAGAATAGGGCTTATAAATTTAGACACATGTGTACCTATAAGTTTGAGATAATCATGAAAAAAATACACTAACACTAAAATAGGGACACTAGCACCACATGGTGCTACTATATAACATGATTTTTGATAATTGGATCCTATTTATGACACTCAGACCAACCTTTGCATCACTTTTCAACCTCTAGATCATCTATCTCAGTTATTTTCTAGATAAGTTCTTATTTTTATTATTTATTATTATTTTTAGAAATGTCAAATTAGGTCAATTCTATAACAAATTAGTTGCTGTATTTTATTGCATATATCTACCATGGTTTACTATACTCATCTCTTTAACAACATATGATTTAGATTAACTAAGTCATAAAAGTTTAAAACATTTGGTGAACTTCACTTACTTTGAACATATTATTTCAAAAACCTAGTGCACCATTAGGGTTTCCTTTCTTCTTTCCAACATCTAATCAACTTTAAGTTTGCATCCTATCATTATGATTATCATGATTGATGTCATTATGTACTTTATGGTACAACATCTTGTGGTTTGTTTAGCATGATTATTACTCACCATTTATATAAAAATGAACATATATGTCACTCCTCTCATAGATCATGTTAGAGATAATATTATTTTACACATTTGTACTCCCTATTACGATTCCCATTTTTATAATGATTATTGTTACATGGATTAATTTGAATTGCCTCTAGTTATTACTCAATGATAGATGGATTAGAGGATTCCTATTATTGTACTTCCACCTAGATTAGTTGATTATCTTCACTCCCATCCTTCTACAACTCACCCTTGTAAAATAATATATCCTATGTTTTTATTTTTTACTAGATGAAATAGGGTTCCTCCTTAGCTTACATAGGGATAATGTAATACCACCATCCCTCCTCATCCCTAGTACATAATGAGACCCAGAGATCATATTAAAGCACTTGATATTATGGATCAATTAACAAACACATTGGCTAAGATATCCATATTAGAATTACTTCAATAGGAAACCATTTTAAAATATATTATTTTTCAAACACTCAATCATACATATTTGCCTTGTGACACAAAACTAGATTAATTTGCATTTATCATGAACATTATCAATGAAATTAAGGATTTTATATATTTTTCCAATGAGGATTTTCCATCACAATCAGTTATTGATCAAAATTTACTAATTTTTAATCATGCACAAATTAATACCATCTCTATTAAACAAGTTTTAATTGATAGTGGCATATGAATTAACATATGTAACTTCACATTTTTATAGACTATTGGGGTTGATATAACATACATTATAAAGACGTATAAGAATATCAAAGATTTTGATGACATTCATAGATAAACATTGGGTTTTATTGCATTGGATATTATGGTAGAGCCAAAAATACTACCTACATAGTTTCAAGTGATGCCTAATCATTTACAGTATAACTTATTACTTAGGAGACCTTGGATATATGCTATGGAGGTCATAAAATCTACTTTACACAAATGCATCAAGATTTACATGAAGGATACTTATAAACTTATCCATAAGATAATAATCCATTCAAATATTTTAGACTCATTGATCTCAATACCCCTAGTACATATTCATATGGGAAACCTCATGTTCTCATATGTTCCCCACCTCAAAAGATTCCAAATGAGAAAATATATACATATGAGGTTGGGGAATCCATCAACATTATTCATGCACCTCTTCCAAATGTTCTTATAGCATAGTTACCTTTACCCATGATAGAGGAAGACCCTCCAAAAATATAGATATCCCCACCTAGGGTGGATGATGAGAATATCACAACACAGTTACCATTACTTATTAAATTAGAATAATTATACATCCGTAACTTTGATACAAATTCTCAGGCCACCACATAGGATAATCCAAAACCTATTAGCATTTATGACTATTTATGTGGATTATTTTTCAAAATAATGGGTCGAGGAGAGTACAAATATGATTTTTAGTAATTCATACATTTTCCTACACCAAAAACACCACTAATTAATAATCTTATAGCTACAAACTCCCCTACTCAAATATAGTCAATTTTAGATCCATCTAATACATATATAGACCCAATTATAAACATTTATGCAAGAATTTCATTTTATAGACCAAATTTTCACCCTAGAGAATTCAGTTAGACGTTCTCAAATTTGGGATAAAATGGAACTATCTCTAAATATAGGCATATTGCTGCAAGAAATAGATCTCTAGGTTATGGGCTAGTTACCTTGATCTAACTATTCATGCTTACACACTACACTAGAATAATAAATTATTGGGGTGAAAAGGGAAGAAGGAAACAACACATACTAATGAAGGTGATACACTAGATATATCTCCACAAATATGCTTGAAACTATCACTATGAAGATAAAGTACTAAAATTAATCTCAACTAAAGGTTCTTCTAGCATAAGTGTTTATACATAGAGGTAAATTACTATGTATTTATAAATGTGAGTGAATATGAGTTCTAATCTTAGACACTACTAATCTTCTTGACACTTTAAATAAACATTCAAAAGCATTTACACTTCATGAGACCTATTAGAAATGATATTACTTATTGTATAAACCCTAAATTGGTCAAGCAACCACACATATTATGTCTTTTCACAAAAGACTCTGATTGGAGAATATGAACCTTGTTCACATTATCCATGTCCTTTTTTTCACTTATCTTGGTCTAGTTTCATTCTTGAGTCACCTTTTTGTCCATAACTAGTCATTTAGAACCTTTTGACCAATCATTCCACTTGAGACAGGTAGTGTTCCCCATGATAATTCTATCCCCCTAGGTCCTGAGCCTATAGGATAGGAGTGTTGGGATTGGACTATAGAATTAGACCCTAGGGTGTCCCATTTTTGGTGCTCCTATCCTTTTGCATTTTGAGTCCAAATGGTCATTTCTCTTCACTCAAGAGGTCTTAAACCCTTCTTAACCCCTCCCTTAAGTTTTTTTGGTATTTTAGATGTTGGCTAATGTGAATAAATCTCTTAAATTCAAAATAAAGAGTCTCCTATATAAAGTACTAGACAAGGCATTTTATATCGATCACTTACTACTTTGACACAAAATATAATTAAAAATCAGTCAATAGTATAGATTGGCATTCTACATTACACATAAATTTACATGTTTGATCAAGGTAGGGCCTAGGAAAAATTTCATCGTTGCATCTATCATATGCATTGATTATGCACATTCCCTAAGGGATAACTACATTTTATCTGAGACCCTATTTTAAGGGTTAATATAGGTAATGATTAGGATAATAAGGGTTCTAGATCATGCGGTCATACTTTCACTAACCTAATTTTCCCCCTTTTTGATTTTGATGTATTTATTGTTTCATGTGTGTAGTTAAACCTAGGGTATAAATATTAAAATAGCTATAAAGTGAGCTTTGTCGACATTCAACATCCAAAATTTCATAAGCTAACTCATACAGGGACAATGAAAAAATCCTAAAAAACTTAGATCTATATGACCAATGTAGACAATGATAGGAGTGGATATTAGTGCCAAAACCTATAGTGTCCTATTTCAAATGCCCCTATCTTTTCACTAAATGAAATCTAGATCCAAGTTCTTGACATCTTCTCAGTCTTACACATCAGGTTTCAAGCTTTGAAACAATCATCTTAGTCTATTTCTCTAGATAAGTTACTTATTTCCCTATGTAATTATTTTGATCAAAATATATATTTTATTGTATTTAATTAAATTTCTCCCCTTAATTGAGAGCCTTTATTTTTTAGGAACTAGAGCCTAGTTTCTAAAAAATAATTAAATATTTAGTGAGCCCAACTTACTTCAAATAAATTTAAAACCCTAAGTACCCTTAGGGTTTTTCCTTCATATTTTTGTGCAAAATTTTAAATTCAAACTTTTGATTTTTATATAAATATTTTTTCATTTATTTTATTCAAATTTATTTTATAATTTAAATTATTGTAATAATTTTCAAAAAATCTAAAACCCCAACCCAAAACCCTAGATTTCCAAACTAGGTCCTCAAACCTCAAACCTCAAACCTTCCTTACAATTTTTAGATAAATTTTTGTAATTTTTACAAATTGTTTGGAGTGTCAAAAATATTCTTAAAATCTCTATGTTAGTAGTTATTCTTTCAAAAAAATTAAATTTTAAATTTTTGATTTTTGTATAAATTTTTGTGCATTCATCTTATTCAAATTTATTTTAGAATTTAAATTATTGTAATAATTTTCAAAAATTCTAAAACTCCAACTTGAAACCCTAGATTTCCAAACTAAGTCATCAAACCCCAAGCTTTTCTTAAAATTTTAAGATGAATGTTTTGGATTTTTTTCAATTTGTTTAAAGTGTCAAAAATATTTTCAAAATCTCTATGTTGGTAGTTATTCTTGCATTTATTTTCTTAATAGTAATTTTACATATTCTCTTTGGTGAAATCAATAAAATGGCTACTAAGTCATTTCTTCCCTCTCATCCCATAGATAAATTTCTATTTTTTTCTCATAATTATGATAATGAATGGACAAATTTTCAAAATTGCACATTAGCTAAAAATGGGGAAAATGATTTCATTTACAATGAAGATAATTACTATTGTTGTAATGAGGAATAGGGTGATACATATGAAAGTGATAGTGAATAAAAAGTAGATAAATCTTATTCTCTCAAACCTATCTCTTTTCTTGCCTCTTCTAAAGAAAATAATTGTGATAAATGGAAAAGGTATTGTTCACCTCATTCTCTTATGCACAATGCACCAAATGAACAAATTAGTAATGTATTTATGAATGAATATCTCATTGGTGATAATTTTATTCCAATTGAACCTAATCCCTCTCTCTTTTACTACTTAAATGTTTAAATTACAACAATATAAACATAATAAAATCAAATTGCCAATGCATAATTCAAATGATCAATCTCATGTTCTTAACTCTACTTTGTCATCTCAAACAATAAAAAAATAGTGTCTAAATGATAACTCTCTTAGTCTTACCTCTCATATTTCAAATGAAAAAAATGCACATAATATTCCAATTTCACATGATAATTTATTGCATATTAGAAAATAATTAACATCTTCTCTTACCTTTGTCCCTAGTGATGATGGAAGTGATAATGAATATGATAGTGAACATGAAAATTAATATAAAAATGAGAATGAATATGCAAAAACTCTTATTATGATAATGCATGAAATAATGATGATTAATATGCAAATATTGAAGAAGAAAATGCATCTCATGCTTCTAACTTTTCTCTCATTCCTTCTCTCAAACATAATGCATTACAAAATTTTGATTCCACTTATATACATGATTCTATTTCAAATGATGCACATGTTAATGATAACATCACATCCTCTACTAAATTAGAATGTGATTCACTAAATAATAAAGATACCAATGAATCTCCCAAGCTACCCCTAATATAGTAGCACTTGTTTCTCACTCTTAACCCAAAGAGAATGGTAACCCACATCACTCTAATAAGGTCCAAGTTACCATTTATCTAAAGGTTTAAGTGATCACGCCCCCTCTCTATGATCCAATTACTAAATGTAGCATTCCCATGGCTAAAATAAATGAGCAAATTCAATTATTAAATGAACCACCTCAACATACTAATATACCATCCCAAGAGATTATTTCTTTGATGCATTTAATTAGTGAATTACAACACCAAGTAAGTCTCCTTACCTTTGAAAAAAAATCTTATAAGTCTTGGATGGATGCCAATGAATTACATGGTAACCCTCTTCTGAAGACATGTGTAAAAGCTTCTTTGCTTAAACATTTCTATATCCCATCATTGCCTCAATTTGATGGAACTAGAGATCAATTCATACATCTTCAAGCCTTTTAGAAGGATTTACCATCTCATGAAATCCCATTGATTCCACTCAAATTGTTCCAACACACACTAGTGGGTAATGTACAAAATTGGTTCTTTCATATACTCCCTATTTGTTCATTACATACATATGATTACTTAGAGAAGGAATTTTTTAGATATTACATAGAAAACATGGTCCCTCATGTTACATATGAGAAACTTATCACATTGCATCAAAATACTTCAGAGCTAGTTAGTGATTATATCTTAGAATTTAAGACTCACATGTTAAGATTTATCTATAAACTAGTAGATTTAGAGATTCAACATATCTTTATTAAGGTGCTTCACCAACCTCTCCTAGAGAATATATTATATCAATCAGAGTCATTTTTTAGGTACTTATGTTTTAAAATAATATCCTTGGAGAATAAATTGAGATTGATTGAGTTAGATTTATTTGATCAGATTACTCTAGATTTCACATCATTACCTCCATCTAAAATTCCTAGCACTCAACATCCACCATGTCCTAAATAAGATAAGAGATTGTAACTAGAAAAGTAACCAATTAAGAACAAAGAGCCAAATTATAGAGCACCACCTATAGTATGCACTATAAAGAATAATAGTAGGGCACCACTATAGTTTGATTCAAAGTGGGATAGTCCATATGTCATATTGTTATCACTACTAGATAGGAGGTTAATCATATTGCCTTCTACTCATCGACAAGATCCACATCTCTTACATAGATAGCCACATCGACCCTTTTGTAACTATCATCATATATTTGGACATAGAGATAATGATTGTTATGGAATCAAGGATTTAATTAATAGATGTGTTGATAATGGCATCATAGAATTCACATAGGGGCAATAGAGATCTCCTCCATCATGGAACCATAGACCTCATTTATCCATAATTTATTCATCCCAGGACATTACTTCCTAGAAATCATCTATTACTCATCATGAGATTAATATGGTTTCTAGGATAAATCCTCATATGAGATCTCCTATTTCACCTACTCAAAAGGTTTGGAGACTAGTACAGTGACAGTAGCCTACATATAGTAGTGTAGTTCAAGGAATACATAGTGTAGTCCCATATACATATCTAGATCTCATGTAGAAACCCACTACGGTTAAGATTAGATGAACCCACATCATAGAATACTGCTCCAGATAGATATTCATTATGGCTATTTTTTTATAGACCTTTTTTATGTAACAACCCACTACAATTGAGATTATATTATCCCCCATCATAGGTTATAGTTCTATCTTGATTTATTGCTTATTCATACACATCACAACAGAGGCCATAAAGTGTTATTTCATGTATCAATCCACTATGATTTTTGATAGTTAAGCCTCCTTCACCCCACATAGTTTTATTTATACATCCATTGAGATTGTATCTTACAAAGACTCCATGTATAGCTATAGTTAATGCACCATAAATAGTATTAGATATAGAGCATATTCTTACATAGCATGAGCAATATGGGCACTTGTTCAATTGGCCATCAGGGTTTAGATAGTGATATAGCATAGATTAATAAGACACACATTCATAATGGTATCAGTTCATAGCTTCACCTAGTGGGTAATGTTGGAGCCTGTAATGTCCCCAAAATTATGATAAAGTGATTTAATTAATTTAATTAATTTAAGTTTTCCAAAAATTAATATTATTTCAAAAGGATGACTTTAATTAATTAATTTTAATTAAAATGGAAATAATAAAATATTAAATAAGTTTCTTCTAGAAGTTGGAGTTGGTTGCAAGTTGGCTTCTTCTAGAAGATTCCTTGGAGCCTTTAAAAGAAGTTGAGGGCAAAGAAATTGGGATCATTGTTGAGTAAAATTTTTGATGCATTATTGTAAATCTTTAACTTGGATTCAGCTAAATCTCTGAGGATGAAAACCTTCAGTAGATTGGAAAAGAGTTGGATGAAAACCTAGCTCTTTTCAAGAGTGGATTCATGATGGAATTCACATTGGGCTTATTCGATAAATCAAGTGCCTTGAATAATTTCATAATTTAGCTATCTAAATAAATCAGGGTTTATTTTAATTTCCAAAAGATATATGAGTTTATAGTTTGAGGTTCTATTGGGAGAGTCTTCATATATCTATTGTAAGGGGTTAGATCTTTAATATATATAATCACTGCATCATACATTTGGGAATAAGTATTATTAATAGTTGGGAAAACTGACCATTTGAAGACTAAAATTGATTTTGAATATTGATCTTCTACCAATTCATGTTAAGAAAGAGTTTGTGCGGTAGACATTCAACATAATAATGGACAAGCATACCAGATTTCATTCCTTTAAAGGGATCCATTGGACACATCATTGCGCAGGTCAAACACATCATTTAGATGGCAAAGATCTTACAAATAAGATGGGGGATAGAAGGGACAAAATACAAGGGTAGGGACAAGTCTGAGTCATCACATATTTGGAGATATATAAGACAAAATGTGGAGCAGTATAAAGACAAATCTGATGTGTCTTCCTTTGGACCTGCATTTCATTGCTATGTGGAATTAATTATTTTAGTGTTACATTCAAATCAGAGGTGACTGCCTTGGTTGGATAGACAAGGCATTAGAGTTTCTATTGTTTCTTTTGTATCAGTACTGCACCAACTAGAGAAAGGCAGAGAGAAAAATGAGATTTGAGATCTATTGCTAGTATATTGGCCTGGTTTTGGCATTGGAAGAGAGGAATGTGTGAAGATCTAGGAGAGATCATTTCCAAACCTACATTCTATTTCCAGCAGCTTCCATTTCCTTTAGCATCCCATTATTCTATCTTGGAGACCTTGTTTGTTGATCCTTCATACTGAGCTATTTTGTAGCTTATACTATAATTCAGTCCTTGGCATATACATTCCTAGGTGTGAACATAGTTTTCATCTATGATTTAGAGTTTATTCCATACTAAAAAATTGTTATTATTTCATTTTATTTTTGCTAGTCTAAGTATAGTTTGTGTTTAATGTACTCCTATCATAAACATCAATAAATACTCTTTGTTTTAGATTAAGGTAAAAGTAGGTTTTGAAGGGGCCCTGAAACCCTGTACAAATTCAGAAAGATAAGCAAGACAAAATGCCAAAAGAGGCAACCGCACCGAAAAATGGTAACTAAACCAGGTTTTACTTGGACCTGAAACCAACCAAAAAAATCAATAAAAGCATCCCAGGTTTTACAAGGACCTGAAACCTAGAAAGAACCAGGCATACAACCTGAAAGCACTAAAACAGTGAAGTTAGAACTGCAACCCATCAAAATAATGAGCAGGGCTCTTCCACAGCTTAAGATACTCCATTTTCCCTAAGCAGGGTGCTGTGGAATAAACACCAACCTCTGAGGAAACAGAGTTTCCCCCAAGCAGCCACAAAAACTTTGCAAACTAGAACAGGATGGCCATCCAACTCGGGTAAGAGAACCCACCCAAATTCCAAACTCAAACTGGCAAAATGAAGCAAAGTAGAAAAAACATGCAAAAAAATAGATCTACCTTAAGATCTGCATACCAACGTACTACCCAAAGCAGACAGCACCACCAGCAAAGACCCTACCTCCAGACCCGTCACCATCGCCACCCGACCCATACACCCAAGCATCTGCAAAGGTCTCCCCCACTCCCAGGGGAAATGCCGCCATGGCTATCCAGATATCTCCAAAAAGAAATAGTGACCCGCTCAGAACTGAGTAATGGTCGGCACGACAGCCATCAGACAAAAAATAGAGGTAGAGGAGCTGAAATCTAGGTTTCACATGGATCAGAAACCTCAAACCCCAGAACCAGCATCAGCAACACCCAATCCATCCACCCGATCATCTACCCATTCTTCCCCTTTGCTAAGCTCAGAGGAAACGCTGCCATGGCAATCAAGATATCGTCAAAGTAAGCACATCAAAATGAGCCACAATCCCAGTCGATAGAAAGCGATGGCTAAAAACCAGATCTGGTCTCCAAAGGCCAGGCAACCTTAAAAAACATGGTTCAGAAGCGAACCACCTTCCACACAATGCACACCAGCATAGAGGAAACATAGTTTCCCCCATTTGAACACTATTACCATCGCTGACCAGATCAGAATGTCAGTCCAACTCAGGCTGAAAAACCAACCTGGGTTCCATCCACAATACTAAAAAATGAGGTAAAAATAAAGATCCACGCTAATAAAAGATAACCCATTACAATGCCGCACAATAACGAGCCTCCTCTTAAGTGAGCGCTCCTCCCTCCACGGCCATGCAGATGATCTTCTCCTTCAATGCCGTCGTTCAGTCCTCAGTCTTCACTTTGTGCTACAGTGGCAGCAAGACAAGGAGTGCAGCGGCTAAGTCTCGCTGCCCACAAGGTAACAAAATGGCCAGAGATCCTGACCCTTCACCCCACGGTGACCATCATAAAAAACTTTTCGGCCCCCCACAGGATTCAGAAGACCTTCTCCCCGCGGCGGCCTCCATGAGACCCTGTGCGGCTCCCCCACGGGATTAATAAATACTCTTTGTTGTTGATCTTTTCTGAGTTCAAATAACCTGGTATCAGACTATTATTAATTCTTGATCGGATCCTTCTGTGATATCAATCATGTTTGAAGGAAGAATTTCATAGTTTGATTTCTATTTCTACTTCTATTTTATACCAATCTATATTTCTATGTTATTATGCCTTGCGATTGATAAAGTGGAACACCTATCAAACTAAAATAACTAAAAAATCTTAGAGTTTTTGGGAAAGGGATCTTTCAGAGCCAAAGGACTAGCCAACCTTTGTATTATTGGGCCACTCTCAGGGAAGTGATATGTATAGAGTGATATCTTACATTACCTTCTACTTAAAACTAACATTCCTAGTTCCAAATAATGATACATAGCCAAACCAAATTATCCAAATCTTGATCTTACCAATATCCTAATTCACCAATCTTAAACCACAACACTTTACGAAATCAATTTATAAATTACAAAACAATAATATTTTTTAATAACTTATGATTCAAAATCAAAGATAGCATCACACCTATCAATAATAATCAGATCACATATCCCAAATACCATCTTACCAGAACATATGCAACCTAAACATCCAGTGTCAAATAAACTATTTATTAATTAACCATTTGAAATAAATATACTAATATATTCTAAAATACATAACACAATACAAATGATTCAAACTCAAACAAATATCCATATATATATATATATATATATATATTGAGTTTTCAAAACATATACACCGTACCAAACATAATCAATCATGAATGGGTGTCATATCCTCATTCTCAGTCTCACTCTCCCAACTAATACTAGTCCCATAATCCACTCTATTACTCAATGGCCCTAGACCTCCTCAAGATTCCACATACCTCTTGTGACAACTCTCTCACTCCAATAGTTGACCACATCCTCATGCAAGTCTGCATATAACCTCTGAAGGTATGTATACTCATCCATGATCCTTATGTTAATGGATCCAAAATTAGGTGGAGGCATGCTATGCCAATCCAAATCAACTCTTATCTCATTTATCTCTCCTGCCACCCTAATGTATGTAATTTTCATTATAGCAGCCCTATCAAATACATGGGCATAGACACTGATCATAACTATCACTCACTCTATCAATCCATCCTCCACTACATCATCAGGTATATGCTTGTGAGCTCTCAAAATGTTGAATCAATGATGGTCTCCTAATACTCATCATCTCCACTTCCTACTCCAACCTATGCTTCATCATAAGCACCTCCCACTCTACCTACAAATAAAGTATGGCACTACATTAGCTATATACTTTAAAATAAAAATAAAAGCACAAATGTGTACATAATTCAAATGAAATTTCTTCTTACCTCGCATCATCTAAATAGGCTTAGGATATTCATACTCTAGAGTGTCCCCTCCATCAATAGGGTTTAATATATCCCACAGATGCCTTGTCCATCATGAAATATATGTGTCTATACATCTAACATCATCCACATTAGGAATATCTATAGCTGCATCCTACACATCCAAAGTTAATGGTGCTAGCTTAGCCTTAGTAGGTCTCACATGAGTTCCCACCCTCATAGGTGATGATGCAATTCTCACTCACACTCATTCTACTTGAGGCACATCTTGTGGTACCCCAAAATGTCTACTCATGTGGTAATACCGAAATAACTCATATACTCCAACCCAATGATCATGTATCTAATAGCTAAATCTCATTTATTTTAACTACACTTCACCCTCAACCCACCTAGGAAATCCTTTGTAAGGCCTTCATACAATGTCACTAGCCACCAATTTATCTAGTACCCACCTATAATGATCTACCCTAGGGGATTAGATAGCCAATGTACATGTCCACCAATTTCTAAATGGATGTGTAGGTTCCCACTTTTCCCTTGATAATCCAATTGGATGCATAACTACTATGTGTTCATAAGTCCAATAATATAATAAGGTCATTATACTCAAATCACCACTACATGCCTCCTGTGTAAACCTATAGAGATCCTTGTATAGGTGGGTAAGCATAGTCCTAACCCACAATAATATAGTGTTATATACCTCCAAACTATGCACAATATTATGCATCTTATATGCAATAAGCACTCAACTCCCATCCATTACAACAAATGATGATAGAAAATTAGCCAACCACTTTCATAAGCATATAACACTAGACTACACAATAACTAAAAGTATTACATCACTGTCACTCCCTCTCTAATGTATACCTAAGTGTACACCATCAAAATATAAGGATGAATGATCAATAACATCATATTCCATATCATCTTATAATGTCACACATCATCCACTAAACAATAAATGCAAAATGCCATACACATCATCTAGAGTAATAGTAATATCCCATATACGAAGCTAAAAAGTACATGTACCTATATTCCACCTCTCACATAAGGTATTAATTAGATATCTATATCACTCCACTGTGCTTAGGTCACACACATGACCCAACCCTACCCTATCCATAAAATCTTTCTCATTTTCAAATAATGGTAAAAAACTCAATGTCTCCATCACCTAACCCCTGTAAAACTTTCTAATTTGTGCCTCACCTTAAAAACACCAAAAATAGAAAATATATCAATCAGCAATGCAAAATCAAAATAAAAAATAGAATAACAATCAATAACAAAGAAACATCATTGAAAAATTAAGCCTCTAGAATAACAATACTAGACAAGAGTTTTATAACCTAGATAGGAACATTGAAACTTGGATAGGAGCACTAGATGCATGACACAAGCGATGAAACTAGTAAAACAATTTCTAATCTAATTTAAAGAGCCCAAAACAAACAAAAAAAGCCTAAAATTAGAAAAAAAAACAAGTATTTTTATTACTTAATATGGTCACATCACCACCAACCTAAACATGGGTTGTTAACTACTCTAACTAGGTTACGACAAGTGCTCATCTCCTCAACATCTCTCTCACTTCAGAGTTTCAAATCTCAACCTAGTCAATGCATAAATGGATCAAGAATCAATCCAATTTCTTATATTACCCAAATATTTCAATAAAATAAAAATACCATTTTCGCCATAATTAAAATCTCATAACTCCATTTTTTAAACTTTTTTCTTTCATACCTTTGTCATCACTCAAACTTTGATATCTTACTACCTCATCTACCTACTATAGAATGAGAATAACTATATTTCTATTATAATTAGAAACACAACTTGGCCATCACCAATAAAAACTTGTTCCACTTTCAACAAATCAATATAATCAATAAAATAACCTCTCAATATATTCACAACATACCAACCTTATTTCTATTATTATGACACTAGTCATAAGTTTTGGCTCAACCACCTCTTTCACAAATTTCATCTTTCTCCCCAAAAGAGGGACATCATTCCTACTATTCTTATTTCTACACTTACCTAGCATGTCCATCCACTCATAAATGGATACACCATGGTTCATACACATCTAGTAGTCAAATTATTATATTCATCTCAGATTGATCAAGATATACAGTGATTTAGATTATATGGGTCACTCAACATTACTCAAGACATTCAGAGGGATAGATATTTAGTTTATAGATACATAGAATATTTATATATAGTTGTTTAGATAATATGGATACACATTGATTTCAACTTATAGATACATGTACTATTTAGATACAGTGGTTTAGATCATATGGATCCATAGTGATTTCAGCTTATAGATACATAGACCATTCAAATACAGTGGTTCAAATCATATGGATCCATAGTGATTTTAGTTTATAGATAAACATACTATTTAGATACAATGGTTTAGATTATATAAATTCAAAGTGATTTTGATATAGATTCATACTTAGATACCAGATTTGGGGGCATGTACATTACTACACATCTCACACATACAACTTCATATAGCATGACATAGTTTACAGAATTAGATAGAAGACTTTAAGCATAGTTTAGAGCATAGTATTTTGGTCTCTAATTTTTCACATGAGGCATGGAAAGATATATCATTTCACATGTGGTTATATAGTATAATAGATTATATAGACACATCACTCACATACCAGATTTGTGAGCATGGTATAGACATCCACATTCCTCATCACTCAAGATTATATAGATGGAATGGTAAGGCATGCCATTCTCTTCTTGCACATTGACCAAAGTTTTATATTACACCTAGTTGTACCCAAGTTTTCACCAAGTTATATCGTACATCCTTTTGTAGTGGTTGGTCCACTGTATCACCCAAACCTAGACTACACATGATTGTGCAAGATAGAGCACAAACATTGGTTTTAGGCCTTAGAGCATTTATGAATTCCAATTCAAATATCCAAAGTGGGGGTGTGATAGATTTTTCACTTCAAAACATATAGATTTTATACATACATCTATATTACATGATTTTATATGGGACAGAGGATAGACATTGGTTTTAGGCCTCTAAGCATTCCTCATTATCAATTAGACTCATCATAGGGGGTAAGCATTTCCCTCCTTATCCATGTTACATGGATTCCAATTTCAAATTCAATATAGGGCGTATACATTTTATGGATTATTTATTTCTCTAAGCACTATTTAGCACTTCATCCACCCCCTTATCTACGAAGTGAGTTGGACCCTTTTGTAACACATTCATCTTCACGTAGGTAGGTTTAGGAATGCATTTTATGCTATTTATTTTACTCTAGTACTTCATTTCATTAGATCACTCAAATAAAATGGGGGTAAATGTATACACCCTAAATTGGTCAAGAAACCACACATATCATGTATTTTCATAATCCTTTTCACAAGAGACTTTGACTAGAGAATATGAGCCTTGTTCACATTATCCATGTCTTTTGTTTTACTTGTCTTGGTCTAGTTTCATGATTGAATCACCTTTTTGTCCATAACCAGTCATTCAAAACATTTTGACCAGTCATTCCACCTTAGCCAAGTAGTGTTCACCATGATAATTATATCCCCCTATGTTTTGAGCTTGTAAAATAGGAGCATTGGGGTGGAATTATACCATTGGACCCTAGGGTGTCCTATTTTTTATTCTCCTATCCTTTTTCATTTTGAGTCCCAATGGTCATTTCTCTTCACTCAAGAGGTCCTAAACCCTACTTATCCCTTCCCTTTCTCTTTTGGATGTTGACTAATGTGAATAAAGTTATCAAATTTGAAATAAAGAGTCTCTTAAATAAAAGACTACACAAGGCATTTTATATTAAGCACTTACTACTTTGGTACGATACATAATTAAAAATTAATCAATAGTATAGCTTAAAATTCTAAATCACACATAGATTTTCATGCTTCATCAAGGAAGGGCTTAGGCAAAAGTTCATTATTTCATCTATTATGCATGTTGATTATGCCCATTCCCTAAGGGAGAACTACATTTGATTTGAGACCCTAGCTTGAGGGTTACTGTAGGTAGTGATTAGGACAATAGGGGTTATAGATCATGTGATCATACTTCACCTAGCCTAGTTTTCCCCTCTTTTGATTTTGATGTATTTATTATTTCATGTGTTTAGATAAACCTAGTGTCTAAAAATTAAAAAAATCATACAATGATCTCCATTGACATTCAACATCTAAAATTTCATAGGTAGACTCATATAGGGACATCAAATAAAACCAAAAAAACTTAGAACTCTATAACAAGTTTGGACAATAGTAATAGGAGTGGATAATAGCATCAGACTTTGAAGTGTCTTATTTTTGGTGCTTTTATCCTTTCATCCAATGAAAGGAAGATCTAGGTTCCTAACATCTTCCCAGTCTTGCACAATAGTTTTCAAGCTTTGAAATAGTTGTCTTGATCTATTTTTCCAAATAATTTACTTCTTTCCCTATGTAATCAATTTGATAAAAAATTGTATTTTACTTTATTTAATTATAATTTTCCCCTTACTTCAGACCCTTTATTATTTAGGAACTAGAACCTGGTTTTCCAAATTTAATAAAACACTTACACAATTCATTCAAGAGCATAATGGAAGCAAGGAAAAGAAATCATCACTTTCCATCCAAATAGACTACATGACATACTTAGGAAAAAAATTTAGAGACTAAACCATCTTGAGAAAACTTTATTCAAATTCAAAACAAGATGTCAAACTAGCAAGGCTTCACCATAGTAATTATGGATTTTTTACAATGCCAAAATGACTTCAATATATAGAGTAATAAAAGAAGAGAGATAAAGAGTGAAATTGAGTAGTCATAATGCCAAGTGTCAAGTATTTAATACTAGTTAAAAATTAGGATAAGGATTTATATAATAGATCATGAAGTTCTTTTAAATAAGTGTTTATCTGAAATATGGCATCTTCTTGAAATTGGTGTTAGGACACTTCATTGTCCTTCTTGAAACTATTTTATTGATGAGGAGTCTACTTGTCTATCTTGAACTAACTTGGAATTAATTGAAACATGTAAGTTGACTTGAGAAGGTGGAAACATGATTGTTTTAAGTCATTCTGGACCCCTATAACTGATGATCTTCTCTTTGGCATTTGTTATTCATGTCCTTGTAGTAACTCATTATCCCTCTAGGCCTAGACTCTTAGACTTGTCACTAGGGTGACTTAAAAATATTCTAAATAATTCATTAAATATATGTGAAACACATCATCATAGCCTATTTTTATTATATTCTATCATATAGACTTCAATAAAACTCAAAACCATACGTTTGATCTCAAATTTGGCAACTACCATGTTTCTCAATGTTCTGTCTAAGATTGTCTACAAAAATAAGTTTAGAAGATGGGTATCCATGCATAAATTTTGTGATAATGTGGTTTAACTAGTTATAATTAATCTCTACACACCTTAAACCATGACTTTCACTCATTTATTCCTTTTTACACCTTCAAATTACCTCAAATCTTGTTGAATACACATAATTTGACTCATCTATACAAGTGATGGTATGGAAACATTGAGTGGTAGGGAGAATGGAAGAGTTACAATTATGTAAAAATAATATTTAAAGATAATTGACCCCTTTTTGATGCATTATTCTTCATATCTTTCTCATTGGGCTCTTATGAGGGTTTTAGGTCACTTAGGTTCTCGACAATGATTCATAAAGGTTAATCCCTTAACCCTCAAACCAATGCCACTAGTTTCAATTTCATGACCTCCCTCAAATATCCCTAAGTTTTTAAGACCCCATACATATTTTTTATAAATATAGGAGTGAAATAAGTTGTCTCTTGGGTAGTTATCTTGTATTATGGACACCCCTAAGACAAATTGAGGCCAAAAATGACCAATATGAGATGTTATCTACAAAATGATGTGTCTTATCAACCCTCCACTCTTCCATGAAATATATTACATTTTTTGGTAAGATCACATGATCATATGAGTGAATTTAGAAGCTTGAGGTTCATGTCCAATTCTTAGGCCTTGTAAGCATAAACTAGGTTTTCTGAGTATGTGGCCACCTATGAATGGTCGTAGTGGATGTAGGGGATTATAAAAAATTATTAACATTCAAATCAACCCTAAAAATAATCTCAAAATTATTTAAGACTCTTCATTTCATCATTTTACCATTAATGCACTAGGTTTATAGGTCATTAGTTATGGAGTACCTTCGGTCTGAGATAAAATAGTCAGAAGTTTCGCTATTATTTTGGCCTAAAGGATACCATGCATGCATATTTTCAGTAATAATGACATTATATACTAAGTTTAAATCCCTAACCATTCTTCAATATCCCTCAACATCTCAAATTCTCAACACTAGCTTATAAACCTATGACTATATGTAGGGTTTTGGTTAATTGAGTATGAAAACCTAGATTGGATCAATCCTTAACTAGTTTTCTTTGCCTCGAGGAATTTCATTGAAATGTTATTTTATCACCATGAGATTGATTTCTACATGGTCATCTTCATCTTGTACTTATATCAATCAACCAAACCTGCATCCGGCATTAGCTTAGGATAATCTATCTCCTCGATCAAATTATAGGTACTTATTATAGAAATCATGAGATTCCTATAGGTTATGTTACAATTTTGAACATTGTAATTCACACCTTTAGTTTCTCTTGAGGTCACTAGGATCATTTTATTCTTGGATAAACTCATTTCTTCTTTGAGACCTTGTAGTCATCCCTTTAACATAAATGTACTAGGTATTACTTACAAGTTGCATTGTTTTAGGTTCAATATGGCCTAAGGGAACTTTATTTATTTAATTATTTCCATCATGATTTTGACTATGTTGAAAACCCATTTTACCATCATCTTGTCTTGACCTGATCATCTCCTATTATGTTAAGATGTTACCTCAACACCTAGGTTGTATGAATGATGCCATTAGGCTTACATAGACCTCATAGACTTCCATCATGAGATATTTTATTGCGTATAAAAGAATCATTTCTATTATGAACTAAGGTAAACTTTCCAATTTAAAATTTTCTTCAACTCTATAGCTTTCACCTAGGTTTTATTGTAGGTAATGGCCTCACTATTTTGAAAACTTAGCACTCTTCTTAAATTAGTAAAATATGTTATAGGTTATGAAGGTTATGGATACCTATTATAGATCTTAGAACATAAAAATTGGCTCTCCCATAAATCATTGACACCTCCAACCATTGAGACATACATACTCAATATGCATTCTAGCTATAAATCATAGTGAATATATATGACCATTATGACCTCAAACCAGATTTGCCTACATGACAACTAGGATTAGAAATCACATTTCACTGATGTTATTCATTTAAATTTGATTTTCAAACTTTCACTTCACACCTTTGCATGTAACTATCAAAACGTTATTCTATAGAGCATGGTATTCACTTCTAGCACAAGGAGATGGTTTTGTCTATCGTTATGTGACTACTATACCCAAAAATATTAATGTTAACATGATATGAGTGGGTATGATCTAAAATTATAAATACATAATTTTTTTTCACATAGACAAATCACCAACGCTCAACTAGATGAGGAAAACTAATCCATTAGGATTGTATAGGTAGTTTGGATGTATTAACAATATTAATGATTTTTTATATAAAACATGAAACCAATCATAAAACTTTGACCATAAAATGGAGGATTATAAATAAAACTAACATACACTAGGTGTACTTGCTCCAAATCTTCTTCTTCAGTCCATACTAAGTGAAAATTGTTGACCCTTTATGAATTGTCCAAGGGAGCGATAATAGAGAGGAATTAGTTCTAGTCATTTTTAGATTTATTGAAGCCACTTGAGCCTTATCATATAATTTTGAAATGGAGTCACTCATATAATATAATTGACACTAATATGCCCTTGAAAAGACTCCAAAATCACACCAAACACAACAAGAAAAAAACACAAAAAATAAGACAACAAGGCACACACAATGTGTTATCCAAGAAATTATGGAAAATAAACAAACAAATCACACCAAATAATGTGTCTATCACATATGGAAAACACACACATATCCTAATGTATACAATAATTTATAACATTTAAGGTGAAATACAACATCTTCATTGCTTTAACTAGGATCAAAGACAACGCTTCTAGAATATTTTATTCTTCATGAAAACAAACCATCATAGAATGAATGTTTTTCAATCAAAGCTTGCTTATGGATTTTATTAAGTGACTTACCATCATTATATCTTAAAATAATTTAAAGTGTGTCCCATAGGAGTCTCATGAACACTCCATCTATCTTTCCTAGGGGCTTGTTTGATTTTTCATCTTGCTTGATATTCATCATGTCCACTTAACACTCCTCAATCTGATCACTAGAAGTCATACAACCTTTCCCAAATTTAAATGAATTTGAATCAAGATATACTTACTATTTGGAGTCATCAAGGCTATATTTTTGGTGATCATTAGGTACTTGATTGACCTCATCATTAGGTCTATATTCATTTTAAAGAGTTACAAACCTGCTTACCTCTTCAAACTCCTACAGTATGGCATTAAATTATTGTCACATATCATATACCATTTCTTGAGGTTCATGCTCATGATTATTCTCTTCCTTGGAAAGAATAATAAAGTGCTCATTAAGACTATCATGATTTGGTACATCTAGAATAGTAACATCATCATCCATGTGTAAAATGTAGTTGACTCATATAGCCTGTTCTAGAGTGTCATTAGAATTTTCCCCAAGAGATCCATCACATTCTTCATGGAGTATGTAAGTACCAAGACCAATTTCTTCAATTTGTTCATATGGATCAAATCCATACTACTTAACTCCCCAATCATCAAGGTACAAGTCAGCTATGTCATTAATAAGTATTATAGGTTCTTGATCACTAAGTGATCTTATTCATCACTAATATTGAAATTCATGTTTGATGTATAAGGTACATATAGCTATATATCATACATGAAATTTAGATATAGGTTCGCATTTGATTAACACCTTAGCACCATACCTAGTCCTAAATGCCATATATGACCAATTTAAAGTCAAGTATCCTCCAATCTTAGTATTAAAATCTATTGAAAAGCAAAGGGAAATGTGAGGTGGTACATACGTAACCAAAAAATCTTTAGGAATAGTGAAATTAGGAAAATCATGAAGAACAAGTTTCAAACCTTTGATTATGCTAATTGTCTTAGTAGCAGACCCATCTAATTGTAACACTCCTTTGGAATGAGGTTTATAATTCAAGTTCAACTTATCAACTACTTTATTAGATATAATTAAAGTACTTCATCCATAATCAATCAAATAATTATGGACCAAAGCACCTCCAATGATGATATATAGATAGAATGGTGGAGGATTGTCTACTTTCTCAATTTTGTTTAGTTGTCCCTCATTATGATTCAATGTGTTTATCAAGGTTGCCTCTTTCCCACTAGGTTGTTCAATTTCCATGTTGAGTTTGAATAGGTTTTATGGGAGTAGGTATACTTGTCTAGGTATTGCTAGTGTATCCTATACTGATACACTTACATGAGACTTCATCATCTACTCTACAATGTTAGTGAAAGAACCACTAACCTTAGCTTTTCCACTAGCAGGAATGATGTTACCTATACCTTGATAATTCTAAGGTGTAAAGTAACTCTTAGCATTCTAAATTATTTAATATACTTTTGAAATTTGGATCTCATTAGACATACCTTCCCTTTGGAGTGTTTGAAATCTCATTGATAGACGACCACCATCCCCTTGAATCTCTTCAATTACCTTCATTTTTGACCTTGTGTTTGTAGCTATAAGACTTGAATATGTGCTTGAATACCCTTGGTAATTCTTATAAAATGAGTCATCTAAACACTAAATTACTAAATTAGACTCCACTTGAGCACTCTCTCCATTGTTATTTCCTCCACTAGGTACCTCATCTTGAGTCATGGTTGGCATTGTTCCCAAATTTTCCATAAAGGCTTGATTTAAGGAATCATTGGCATAAGTGATGGATAATGGGGTTGATCCCATGGAGGCTAACCCTTATTATCTTAATAAAGGTTTTTTGGAGTAAGAAACAATCATTTTTAGGTGGAGGGAGCATTGGGATTATAACCATTATATGGTTTTGCTTGAACTAGTTACCCTTGACCTTGAAGATGACCTTGAAAGGGTAGTCTATTACCTTGATAGTTTATATAGGACTGATTGTGTTGATAATGTATTTTTAAAGGCCTCACTTTTTTATATTTTATGATCCTCTTGAGACCTAAAATCTCTTTCTCAAGATCCCTCACTCTTTCTACCTCATTAGATTTACTTGATGAACTAGGGGTAGGTGGATTATATTTTGGTGTAGGGATGGGAGAAAAAACAAGTGTAGGGGTTTTAAAATTAGGTAATAGAGGCATAGGGGGTTTTGGATAATTATTACTATCCTAAATCAAATAATTCTCAACCCTAATGGCCATTTCATAGGCATTAAGCAATGTGTTACCTCTCATAGATTGTACCATCATACAAATATCGCTATCAAAATCCATATGATAATAAAGGAAAGTATGATGTGTATTAGGTATTAAAATTATTTTTATCCTATCCCATGTCTTATGAAACCTTGCATTTAATTCTTGAATAGCTTCTTAAGTTTCTCTCCTTATGTTGGTCAACTGCTCAGTCAATGACAAGTTGTCAATCTTATCCTCAAACCTTCTCCTCAAATAATCACCCAAATCATCCCATGTGGTTATAGATTTAGGAGACAAAGTAATATACCAATAAATATATTTACCCTTGAAAGAGATATCCAACAACCTAATAGCTATATTCTCCTCAATGATGTGATGGATATTCTAAAAGTTGGCAATGTTTCTAATATTCTCAATAGGAGTAATGGCAGTCTCAACATATGAAGTGTCAATTTTGAGGGTTGATATGGGAATGACATTATAGTGGTGAACTACTAGAGGACTATATCCATTTAAATCAATAAAAGGTAGGTGTTTTTCCATGATGGCTTTAAGATTTTGTAAGATTGGGAAAATAAAAAACTTTCTTATAGGTTTATGATCAAGGTAGGATATTATTAGGTAAGGATGGTGTTTGAATCATAATCATTGAGAGGGGGGTTGAATAAATATTCAAAAACATTCAATAAATTACCCATAAACCTCCATGAATCATTCAAAGTAACATAGTGATCTAATAGTGCATTAAGAACCAATCAAATGAGCATGAAATAAGATAACACACCACATATGTGTGAAACCCTCATGGGGAGTAAAACCTAATGAAAAAAGATTTGAAAAACTATCCTATAAGATAATGTATCAAATTTAGTTGAGCACCAACCCCAAATTTGTCAATCACCCACTCCATTTTAGCAAGCACCCACTTATCAGGAGAATAAAACCCCCAATCACTAAGTACCAACTTGGTCAAAGGACACTTCTACAAGCACCAACTTGAAATTATGTTTCAACTCCATCTTGACAAAGCAACAACTCAAACAAGACAAATTTTTCAAGCTCCAATGTGCAAGGAAGCTTCAACTCTCTCAAGCACCAACTCAATCAATCACACTTCTTTCTTCTCATCTCTTTATCTATTCTATCTGAACTCTATCCACTATCATACATTAGGAACACATATTTGATGGAAATTTTATATCCTCTCAATATGACTATCACTACTTCAAATCTACTCCATTTTATCTCTCTCAAAACTTCCTCTAAGCTTATTCGTTCAACTAACCCTCTTCAAGACTAAATAGGTCATATGACCTTGATATTCAATTATAGAACACCTGTATGCTCATCATGAAATGATTATTTTCTCTCTTTTGAGGGTTTATAACATGTTACCCAACCTACTTTGGCTCATTTATTTATCAATCAGTTTTATCACTTTATTCATTCACAAATAGGCCTAAAATGTCTTGCTTATATACAAGACTCTTATTCACACACCTCTTGGTCAGCTGCACACACTCACCACCTTTTATTTACTTCACAATAAGTCTTAACACACATTAAAAATATGAATCAATCATAATTAGTTATCCATAACATGTAATAATTCTTATTACTCCTTTAGGTCTCATGAAGACCTAATTACATTAGGCCTTCTTATAAACATGTTACCATTTAATCCCTTGGATAACATTACACCTTCATACATGGCACAACCCTTTAATACAACATCCAAACAAACATTAGCCAGCATACTCTAAACACTATAACACATTTTAGACACAACCCTTTCACAAAACATCTAGATATACCTTATCCAACATCCTCTAAACTCTCTAACACCTTTTAGATCCAAGTCCTTCAAGAAACCCCTCAATAATACTTAGTTCTATTAGGTTTGTTTACACCAAAAAGTATGTATTTTAATATTGAAGATAAAAAAAACTTAAGCCACTTAAAAATGATAAATAAATTATTATACAAAATTGACATGACCTTAGGGTCATTACCAAATGCATTATATGCTTTCATTCAGATCTTAAGACTTTAAGAATGGCTCTACAACTCACTCACTCACTCAAAATTACTAGTTTACCTCAAAGAGCAGTCATGGTGACTTAGACCTTAAACGACTATTTAAACACTTGTCATGACTCCTAAGGCATTTAAATGTTCCTATGATATTTCCAAACATTTATTATATATAAATATCATATATTCAAATGGAAAATATTGGTCTTACGGACCAATTTCTTGACCCTATATCACATAGTCTAAGTTAAACTAGACAAGCCATTTTGACTTCAACATTTTCATTTATTTTTTTGAAAACAAAATATTATTAAAATAATTAACATTAAATATAATTTTCAAACAAAATATCCATTCTCTTGGTTTCATCATTCTATCATGAAAACACACTCAAATTCATCTTCTCTCTTCTGCCTGGGTTTTACACTGTTTACATCATTAGGTATGTTTGCAACTGGGTAACTTGGAAGAATGGTTTATAATATTTGAAGGGTGGAACCTATATATAAACCATCATGAACATGAAGTATCAATCTCTATATTTTTCTTCCATCCATTTTCTTTTCTTGACCAATTCAACTTTTGACTGCTATAGTAAATTCTTCACAAACAAGTCTCTATCTATGTATTTTCTCTCATATGAATAACCATCACCATTTGGAGGTACATGGGAGAGTTTAATAAAATATAAAATATATTTATTTATCATTTTAATCCATTGTTATCTTATTTGAGCAACATCTTCTACATCAGGTCCTTATTAGGGTTTTAGGGAGGTTTAACATAGGTTTTGGTGTTAATGATTGTTCATAAAGGATTTCCCCTTAAATCAAAAACTAATGCATGAATATCTTAGATAGGACACTTAAAAATATCTCCTTAATATATCAAATTCCCATCTAGAGGTTATATGTGATAATGAACACTTGAAATTCCTTCTCAATTTTGCATACCTTCATTTTGTGTGATCGAGAGACCTCAAAACCACTTTCCATGCCTTTTCCTATAAACCATGACCTCATACTTCATGATAGCTCCTAAAACAAATTCAATTACCTATATAAATTTTATTATTCACACATTAACCTTTAAATCTGATCCTCATGCCTAATTAGTCTAGGTAGGGCTAAAGAATAGTCTAGGTATAAACCAAGACTGAAGGGCCTACCTTCAAAGACTCACTTTGAAACACTTTTACATCCACACCTTATTCTCATGATCACACAACCTTTATAGCCTATCACATGATTTAGTTCACTCAATTCATCATGTCACCAATTCATACCTTCACCATGCCATGATTAGGCTCAAGCTTTCAATGCACTTGACACCTTGACCTATTCTTTCCATGTCATGACCTCAATAAAACATCAAAAAAGTAGGTGATTTAACTTATTCAGGAATAATGGAGTTTTATTCCTATTTTATTTAAGGGTTTGGATTAATAAATCAGTACAAAATATAGAAATAAATATAGCCTAGTTTGTGTAACTATTTATCTTTTTCACCTTTCTAAAAATAGTAATAACTAGGAAGAAATATAACTTAGAAAATAGACCGAGATGGCTGATACATAGGTTGAAAATGGATGTGTAATATTGGTAAGGAGTCATAAACCTGAATCTGGCTTTTATTTGATAAAAAGTTAGGAGTGCCAAAAAGTGGATGATTCAGTGTCTAGTGTTGTTGTTCATTCCTACCATCATTGTCCAAACTGATCATAAAGACTTGAAACTTTCTAGGTAGTTATGATGTGCCTATATGAGCATGCCTATAAAAAATTTAGTTTTAGTAGTTGATAGAACTCATTATGGAGCTAATTTTATCTTCAAACTCTAACCCTCCATCATGATTGATAAAATGATATTTGAGTCACTTTGAGAAAGAGGGGGGGTTAGTGTAAAAGATGTATATTTATCTAACCTAATGTGTTTTGTGAAATAGTGTGATGCAAATGAAAATAACAAATTGATATCATTTGAGGTGGATAGGGACTGGTATGAGGATTTGAGTATGTTTACAATTATATTTGGTGGCTATGTGCAAATAATATGCAAGTTTTCCATATTTATTTATTTGTATTCTTTATTGCTTTGTAAGTTTGGTCACCTCCTTTGTAAATGAGATTTGAGTGGGTTTTTATAGGGAACAATTGGTCATGGGTTAGATGTATTCGTGTTAGGCTAACCTAATTAAAGATAAGGACTAGATGAAAATTACCATTGGGGTTCAAAGTACAAATGGAAAAGATTTCCAAAAAGTGGATGCTTTGGTTTCCAATGTTATAGTCTAAATGGGGATCTCTTATCATACATGCCCAAGACCTGGGGGAATATGATTAACACAAGGAATGTTATCTAACTAAGGTGGAATGACTATTTATAATGTTCCAAATGACTAGTAATGAGCAAAAATATATCTGTAAGGGTTGTAAGAGGATGTGAAAAGGACCTATATATGGGGTGTTGTAACCCAAAATCAAACTACCAATTTGGACATTTTATATGACTACATTTGCACCCCCTTTATTCTAGTGATGTAGAAAATAAAATTACTAAGATAAAGGAAAAATAAAAAGCATACCTAAACTTACCTGCAAGGGTGAACCCCATGAAGATGTGTAATGTTAAGTGTGCATAGAGAGATCATAACATGAAGGGCAAATATACAAGAAAAAACAAGGAGTAGATCGGTTCTTATTAGACACACTATGTCTAAAATGAGAACATATAAAGGTTGGGTAAAAGAGAGAGGAAGAGAAAGGAATGAATATACCTCATCGAGTATGTGAACTAATACAAAACATGTTGTGATTTTTGAGTGATGCTGAGTGATGTTGGGTATGTGTTGTACCAAAATTAATATTGTGAATGGAGCTGAGTGATAAATTCCCTAAGGGTGGATCAAGAATACAAAGGCTAGAACTTTAGGTCCATCGTCACCCACTATGTAGTAAATCTATGTGATAATGTGTGTATTAATCAATGTTTGGACTGTGTGTCTAATTTGTCTGAGTAGGTGGATCAAGAATACAAAGGCTAGTTACTTATTTGTCTCCATCATTACTGACCAAGTGTGAACTATGAACTAATACTAGTATGAATGTGTGTCATATGAGATGGCTCATGAAGCCCATGAATGTTCTATAATATGACAATGTGGTATGGATAGTTGAATGTGTTCTAAAAACTAGGCCAATCTTGGCCACTTTGAAAGGTGGAGATTAGGCTTGCATGAAAGCCACTCTGAAATTGAGAACTAGGCTTATATGTAATAGACTCTAAAATGATGTCAACCACCTACAGATGGAATAAGTACTGCAACTATTAAGAATAGCTTGGTAATACATTGAACTAGAGAGAAAAGAAGGCAAATGTGTTTTGCATATTATGCCCAATCACTAGTGTTTATAACATGTATTTTGATCTATAAGTTATACCAACTACCCAATCTAAAACTAGAAGTGAGAGCCATCATGCCATGTATAATCCCCCTTATATCTTCATAATTTGAGTAGAACTATATTGAAACTACCCAATCTAAACTGGATTGTAGTTGATAAAATTGTAATTGACCTTACCTTTCTATTTATTTATAAATTTTTTGGGTTTTTGGCTATTTGGACAAGAGTGCGAAAAAGTGGGAACTTTTCTATCTAGTATTGTAGTCTAAATAGGGTGCTCTTGTCCTTTACTATTTTTGATGATTGTTTTGTGTTTGTCACTATTTTTTTAGTTTATTCTACATGTTTTGAATTATGATTGTTGTTCTGAGTGTTCTAAAAATAGATTTTGATCGATAGAGGTATATATTCTATATGACAAAACCCTTGTTTATTACCCTCTCTTCTAAGGGTAGGAATGAAGAACCTACAATGACTAACCTTAGAAGAAATATCCCTACAAGTGTGTTATGCAACAAAATACATGATATAGTAATGATAATCCAAAATATGTCAATATATATCATAATTTGTGTTGGAGATTGTTATATCAATAGGGGTATGTTATATAGATGTAAAAATGTAATAACATGTGCATTATACTAAACTAAAATTATAAATTTGGTTAGTTTTCAAGGAAGAATAGAGCATGATGTCCATCATGCCATCTAAGAAAGCAAGATAATGCATGATATGGATCATGGCATTACAAATAACTAAGAATAAAATAAGCATAAAATGCAAAAAGCAAGAAGCATGTAAAAGAGGCCAAGGGGCCAAGAAAACAAAGGACATGAGCACATGTCACTCAAACTGGGAAATTAAGGATACAAGGCATGTTCAAATGCCGATATACACATAAAATTGTAAACAAGAAAAATTGGCATGCGTGATACAACAACATATAAGAGTATAAGTAAAGGACATTTTCAAACATCCTAAGGCATACATAAGTAAAAAAATAGGAATTGAGAAATGCAATCACATCTAGCTACTCAAAGTAAGAAAGGAAGGCATGTAAATGCTAGAAATACTATTGCATATAACTAATCAAAGTAAGAAGTGAAAGTATGCAAAACATGTATTACAAGATAGGTAGATTCTAAGAAATACACAAGTGATATTTACTAGTGAGTGTCGATATAATAATATATGTAATCTATAGTAATTAATGTATATCAACATGATAACTAGAGTATGTGGTGTAGGATTGACACAACCTGAATGCTGTAGTCATGCAGAAGATGCCCTTGATGGGTAGATATGTTGATGTATGTCTTGAATGTAGAAGTAAGATTCTCCCTCAATTGGTGGAGTGAAGTAATCAAGGATCTAGGTGTCACTACACACATTCAAATAATATTAATTGAAGCATGGTAATGTAGAGAAATTGAAAAATAATAATATATAACAACAAAATGTAAGTCTAGCATGGTAGGAGAAATGTAAAACATGGATACTGCATATAATTAAAAAGTTTTTGGTGTTTTGAGTTATTTGAATTTTCATGTATTTTGACATGTTATATTGTTTTTGGTATTTTTAAATATCATATTGTTTCCATTATTTTTAAATAAGCTATGTACAAGTAATCATAAGGAAACTATGTACAAGAAAGTAAAAAGAAACTATGTACAAGTAAGCTAAGAAATTATGTATAAAAGAGATTGAGAAGAAACAATATTAACTGATGAGTCTCATAAGAGATTCCCTATCATGGTATCCTATATCAGGGAGAGGGATTGTGTGTGATTTGAAGCATGACAGAAGGGCTAAGACTGTGACTTTGAAATCTATATATATTGTAAGTGCTATGAATTCTCTGTAGTGGAAACCAACTGTGGGGTCCCCCTATAACTATAAGAAGTGGATGAAATGGTAGGGATCTAAAGGACCCATCTGGTAGTAAAATAATATCTTTTAAAATGTGCTCTATGTGTAAAGGTAGGAAACCTCAATGATACTACCCTGGGTGTGAATACTATAGCTAGAAACTATCTAGAGTCTTGAAACTATCATTGATGTAGTGGTCACTCTAAAAAAGGCCTGTGTGAAAGTGTGTGAACTGTCTATGCTAGCGAGGGAGGCCTTGACTATGTTTGAATCTCAACTGGAGGAAGAACTATAATTGGTGGATTAGTTGGAATTGGTGACTACTGAGTAGGTGATGGCTCTGAAGTGGGGAGTGTTAACTCATATAGAAATCCACCAACTGTAATAGCCTAATTAACATGAATGTATTTCATGCATATATGAACTAAAAAAGTTAATGCAAAAAATTTCTAGATCCATGATTGACCAAGAAACATGTCAAAAACTCTTTCACTAGGAACAATTGTAAATGTTGTGGCCACATGTCTTGGACTAAATTGTAAAGGAAGTACAATCTCACCCAATGAATTCTATATGTACCCACTAAATCTACTAATAACTATGTCCATTGGGGTGATATCCTACTCTGAATATCCCAAATGTTGAAGTAATGTCATAGTGTACATGTTCACACTAGATCCATTGTCTATGAGAACACTATGAATGGGATGGTAGTCAATGTAAGTTATGATAAAGAGTGCATAGTAATATGAACCATCCTCAACTATCTCTTCCTTTGAGAAGGAGATCAAAGGTCTAGCTAAAACTATGTAATTACAAACATCAATCATGTTGCTCAAAGGATGTGACTCAACTAAAGGTGCCTAATATGTAGCTAGTGGAGGGTGTGCATGATATGTATGGTGAACACTTGATGTGTCCCCTTTTTATTTCTTATAATGTTATGGGAAAGAATCTAAGAAATTTTTTAGAGCCTTATCATGTGTTTGCTTTGCCTGGGGAGCCTCAACTAGAGTACCAAGATAAATAAGGTTTCCATATATCAAGTCATGTATCTTATGTCACAAATTTTATGTATCTATTTATTGTATGTCCTGGTGCCCTATGAAATTCACATAATGCATTATGATCAATCCATGTGAAAGAGGCTTTATCATATCAACTTCAAGAATAGAAGGGAGAGATAGGACATTGCATTCCTAACTATTGTAAGACTCTAGCTGGAGATACTAGTATATTGGTAAAGGATCATTAAGGTGACACTAATAAAATAACTTTCAAATGGGGATCTGAATCCATATTAACTATAGGTTGATTTTGACTTTTGTTATCATTAACCTTTACTTTGTATGGGACTTTATTGTTACTCTTGTTTATTGTTTTTGATATGCTTGTATACTTGAGTTTGCCCATTTAAATTATTTTGAATTTCCTTTCCTTTAGTGTATGAAATAACTCTATGAAGGAAGAAAACATTTTGAACATTATTGATTGACTCATGCAAAGCTAGCATAAGACTCTATTTGAAAAGATTTTTAATTCTTGATTATCCATGGGGTTAGTAATTTTAGATAAGATAGTCTATATATCTAATAAAATCATTTGTGATATGCTCATTTGACCTTTGTTTCTATTGTGTAACTTGGGCCTAATAAACCTTTTCACATATGTTAATGTTGAAATTAGCTAGGAGGATGTCAGATAAAGAATTGAATGTTTTGACTGACTGATTTGGTAGACTATAAAACCACTATAAAGCATAGTCATTTAAAATCCATGGAAATAACTTCATTAGTAACTAGTCATTTGGTACATATTCCAAGAATGATGTGTGAAAATATCTCAAGTGTTTCTCTGGGTCACCCTTCCTGTCATATAGAGTGAGCTTGGTTTGAACAAAACTTGGTGGCAAGGGTGTATAAAAAATATGGCATGCCAATGGTGTATGAAGTGGAGTAAAAGAGTCTAAATCTTATGTTGGTCTAAACGGACCTTTGTCAAGATGTATCACCTTAGATTTAAGATATTTAATCTCTTGCATAAGGGTAGCCATGTCAAGAGGTGAATATGTACTAGTCATAACTGGTGGTGCCACATAAGAATGTTGGGCTGCTATAGGGGGTTATTGAGACATATTTACCTCCATAATGTCATTTATTACTAATTATTTTGAAGGAATGGAAGACCCAACTTGCTTATCCTTTTTAATTTCCATAATATATTCTAAGATAATGGCATGATCTTAGGTTTTTCTCTTAAGTCTCTCTCTCTCTCTCTAAAACTCTATAGAATCAAATCTTTGTTGATGACAACATCATCATCATCAATAATAGGTTAAATTGGATTATCAGCCCAATGTGGTGGAGCATGAACATCTATGTGTATATCATCATTTTTATTCTCATACTGATCATTTTTAGAATTATCCTCATGGAAATTAGTGTATTTTCATTATGTAGGATCTATAGTAGGAAACTGAGCTAGTTATTTATCCATGATATATGGATGGGTTAGAAGAATCTAGGTGAATTCAAGAGGGTTGCTACTAAGTCTTGCACTTAATCTTGAAGAAATAGATGTAATAAGCTTAGGTGGCATAAGGAAAACAACTTGAAAAATGAAAGAGAAGATTAAATAAATGTAATTTAGGATTTGAAAAATAGTGAATTGGAATACGCATAAAAAGGATACGAAGCTCACTAACATGTAAGGTGATACCTCAAAAGCATAAGGACATAGTATATTCAACTAGGGTTTGAAATAAATGTTTTTTAAAATACCATGGTGAATTTTAAAAATTAAATGTGAATTTTAAATACTAATATCAGCAAGGAAATTTCCTTAGGGTTTCTAGGGTTTTTGTGCACAAATGAAGTAAGTAAAGTTCACCAAATGATTTAAATTATCTAATAATAATGAAGTTTTATTTATATTTTAGTTAAGGGTATAGTTTAATAAATCAATACAAAATATAAAAATAAATACAGTCCTGATTTATGCAACTATTTATCTTTTTCACCTTTCTAAAAATAGCAATAAATATGAAGAAATATAACCTAGTTGGAAAATAGATTGAGATGGTTGATACAAAGGTTGAAAATAACTATGCATGACTAAGAAGGTGTCATAAACCTAAATCTATCTTTCATCTGATGAAAATATATGAGCATCAAAAATTGAATACTTTGGTGTCTATCACTATTATCCATTCCTACCACTATTGTCCAAGTTGATCACAGAGACCTAAAACGTTTTGGATAGTTGCATTGTGCCTATGTGAGTGTGCTTGTGAAATATCAAGCATTGGTAGTTGATGGAACTCATTATGGAGATTATTTTTTCTTCAAACCCTAACCCTCCATCATGATTGATAAAAAAATATTTGATTCACTTTGAGAAAGAGGGGGGGGGTTAGTGTGAAAGATGTATTAAACATGAAATCCACACCCCTTATGTGGGCACACTGCCTACATACCAATATTCTGAAGAGGGATCAAGCCATATGTAGTTCTCCCACCTAATTTACTTTGTGTAATAGTGTGATGTGGATGCAAATTCCAAATTGATAGTATTTGAGGTGGCTAGGGACTGGTATGAGGATTTGAGTATGTTTGCAGTTGTTTTGGGTGACTATTTGTAAAGAATAGGGAAACTTGCCTTAGTGTTTTGTTTGTATTCTTGCTTGCTTTGTAAGTTTTTTCACCTCTTTTTTAAATGAGCTTTGAGTGGGATTTTACAGGGAATAATTGGTCATAGGTCAAATGTATTCATGTTAGGCTGACCTAATTAAGGATAAATACAAAATGAAAGTCACTGTTAAGGCTCAAAGTGCAAATGGATAGGGCCACCAAAAAGTGGACACTCTGGTGTCCAGCGCTATAGTCCAAATTGGGTACTCTTATCCTATAGGCTTAGGACTAGGGTAAATAGGATTGGCATGAGAAATATTATCTAGATGAGGTGGAATGACCATTTAGAAGGTTTTGGATGACATGTAATGAGCAAAATTGTGTCTAGAAGGGTCGTAAGAGCATGCAAAAAAGACATATGGATGGGATGTCACAAGCCACACTCAAACTACCAATTTTGAAATTTTATATGAATATAGTAAGCATAAAACATCACAACATACTCATATCACTACACCATTCTATTTCTAATGACAATAATCTTTCAATTCCTCATATAGACCTAGAACCACATGACCAAGCTTCATATGATTTGATATTTCTCTCAATGCTCATTGTCACATCACATACCTTTAATTATTCATTTCACTATGATTCCTTCACATGGATCACCCTTCCATAATATGTACCTTGAATGCTCACAACATTCATGATAACACCAATATTGATTACTAATCACCTTTGACATTATCATGTTGCCAACTAAGAACACACTCTTAACAAGTTACTCATATCCACAATACTCACTCACTAATCAACACTCTATTTATGATAATATCATGATAAATCACTTGAACAAATAGACCTTTGACATCAATGACCATTATGACTTTACACGATTCACCCTTTTGACATTAATGACAACAACATGCCAACAAACTCCCCATTTATCATTGATGGCAAACACACTGATGGAAAACACACTACAAAAATGAAATCAATTCAAAAAGGTATTTTTCCCAACTAATAATTCTCCCCCTTTTGATATTAATGAAAAAGGTCTTCCACACACTTCTATATGATCCTTATTCCTAAACTTCAACAAAAACACAATGAAATGTTGACAATAACTCACCTTAGGCTCATACCATTTATTGTAGACAAATTTTAGAACACTTGAACCATACATCAAGAAACCATGCTTCTTATCATTATCTTTACACTTAATAACATAGAGATACAAATCTCCCCTATCTCCATGCATAGTTTTTTAGCACTACTCACCTACTTTTGGACCTAATGAAGTATCTTATTATCCCCCTCTTTTTTCATATCTTGTGCTGATCATATGAGTCATCAGGACTCATAGATCATTCTCAGCATGTATATAATAACCTTGTCATTGGATCATAATAGTATCACTTCCCACAACACACGTATGCTTTTTCTCTTATTATACCTATGGCAGATCTTTAGGTGCACTTTTAGACTTCTCACTTCATTTTATAGTGTTATGCCCTCCTTGGACCTATTTTATCAATAGTTACATTATATAAAATGTATCCTTATGCTTCACATTCCTCTTACTTTTATTATATGACAATCAACTAGACAAGCTTTCATCATGCTTCAAATCTACCAACAACATCCAACTTGTCTCTATGACTATATTTGTCTTGTATACCAATCCATATTCTGTATGTATCTAGACAAAATCTTATTCTTAGACTTGCATTCCATACCATGACTCTTTATGAACTAATCTCTAGAATCAATGCTCATAATAACCAAAAAATCCTTTCGCCTTGTCATATACATGCAATATACAAAGAAATCAACTCATACCTTCAAACACAGACAACCTAGAATCATCTCAATATAAATACTTCTTTGACTATAACCTCACGCTTCTAATGATATAAGAGTGTATTCATGAAGCCTAATGGAGTCACCCCTTTCCACAGGGATCTCAAAACATCATGAACTCATGATATTCCTAGATCTCCAAATCACTATTTGCAATCATCTTGCAATTATGAGACTGATAGTCCCTCTTAGAATCCACTTAGGTTTAACTGAAGCATTCATCTCATCCACCTTATCATCTTTATTCTTCTATTTTACTACCTTATCAATATATGTAGATAACAAGTGTTCTTGAAATTCTTTCATTCTGATCCTTACTTTACCTTAGCAAATAATCCTTCTTGACTCTTGGGATCAATTTTATTAGTCCTATCTTTCTTTGGAATCCATACCAATGTTTGACCCTTCTTATGCATTCTAGGAGATCCATATACCTTGTTAAGTCTTGAGGGCCTTCCAACTCTATAAGGACATAATCTTGCAGTGTGTCCCATATTATGAGAATTTTATAAAATAAAATTATTGCACTTACCTCTTGAATGATCACTCCTCCCATGGTCCCATGATAAATCATCCCTTGAGACCATTCTAAAATCACTTGATTTATGACCAAAGTTATGACAAGAAAAATAATAACCATTAAAATAATTGGAATGCCTTATTACATTGGGCTCCCTGATAGGTCTCTTCAAGTTGACTTTCATATTGCTACTCTTGACTTATTAATGATCACTTTGAGTATCAGATTTGAGATTTTCTACATAGGTATTTGAGGTCTGACTCTCCTTTTTCTCTTTTTTATCTTCTTTGAACCCAAGCACTATCTTGTCATGTGGAGACTTTTGAATAGTCAAAATATCACCAAGAAATTTAGTAATCCTTTCAAATCTATGATGTGTCTTCAAATTTTTTGTTTCCTAATCTAATTTTACTTTTAAGGACTCCATTTATATTCCAAACTTGATTCATTATTCTTCCTTCATCTTAAGACTTGTAGTGATAATTACAATCTAAGTTTCCAATTGTTTGATGATCTCCTCATGGTCATTTTTGTTGTTTATTAGTCTCTCTTCAAAGAGATTGATTTGATACTCATAAATTTTAACTAATGATATTAGTTTCTGATTCTTCCTTCTTTGGAACTTTAACCCCTCTAGATCACTCACCAATTCTACCTCTAGGTTTACTCTAGCCTTTTCTTTATCTGATTCTTCATCATCTATAAGTTTTTTCCCTTTTGAGAAACTCTCATTGTTTATTTTTATATCCATGAATAAGGTTCCATTTATATCATGGTTATTACCATCATTATCACTATCATATGTGCTAGTGTCACTTACATTAGATGAGCTACTTTATGTTTTGGTATAGAAACTTCTTTTATTCTTGAATGAACTTTTCTTGCCTTCATCCTTCCTAAAATCCTTTTTGATCTTGTTAGGATTATATATCTTCTTATCATCACCATGATATTTATCATGTTATTCTTCATTCTTAGTCTTATCCTTGTTAGGACATTTAGAGGAAAAGTGACCAATTTTATCATAGTTAAAGGATTTGAATGGTAATTTACCCATATACTTACCTAAACCTCTCCATAGTTTTTTAACAAACACGGATTTTATATTATCATCATCATCAATGTATATTTCATCATCTTTGGCCTTCTTACCTTGTGACATTTTCTCAACTTTGAATACAACTTCCTTCTTGGAAGGTCTTCCATCACTTGTTCTCATTTTATAAGTAGTCAAGATTCCATGAGGCTCATCCATCTATAGTATGTTAATATATTTGATCTCCTCAATAGCATACACCTTTGAATTGAACTTAGATGTCAAGGATTTCAATAATTTTTGTGATACTATTGATTGTTCCCATTTCTCTCTTAGACCTCTAATGACATTTACCACTTCATCTACTCTTAATAGATAAGATGCAATGGATTCATCCTCCTTCATTCTCAAGGTTTCAAATAACTTCAATGAGTTTGTAACTTTTCAAACTTAACTTTGGTCTCCCCTTCATATATGGTATGAAACTTTTCCCAAATCTCTTTGGCTATATTACAATGCATGACCATTGTAAATTTTACCTTTAAAAGACCACATAGGATGGCATTCATTTCCTTAGAGTTGTTCTCACTTAGCATCTTACCCACTACATTAGTTGGTGGTGTATAAAGTGGAGTGAATCCATAAACAATAGATTTCCATATGTCATAACCCATGTATAGTAGGTAGGTCCTAATTCTAATTCTCCAAAATGAATAGTTAGTCCCATTAAAGAGAGGGGGCTTATTGGTTGAGAAACCTCCTTGTGTTTATTGACTAGACATGCTTTTACTTTCAATCAATTACCCTTAAACATCCATGAATCATTCAAAGTAAATTAGTGATTTAACAATGCATTAAGAATCAATGATATGAACATGAAATAAGATAACACATCACATATGTGGGAAACATTCCTAGATAATAAAACCCACTAAAACAAATCTTGAAAAAACTATCATATAATATAATGTATCAAATTTAGTTGAGAAAAATTCTGACATGGAACAACAACCATAAATTCATCAATCACCCACTTGATTTTAGCAAACACCCACTTGCTAGGAAGCTACAACCCCCTATGAATAATCACCAACTCAGTCAAAGGAAAATTATTAAAACAAAAACCTACAATGAATATCAAACTCCATCTTTACAAATAACTAACTCAACCAAGACCAATTTTTCAAGCTCCAACCTACAAAGAAGCTTCAACTCCCTAAAGCATGAACTCAATCAATCACACTTATTTCCAATTACCTCTTTATTTATTATATCTTATAACTATCCCATATAATACATTAGGAACAAATATATAGTGAAACTATGATAGCCTCTCAATATGATGATCACTTCTTTAGCTCTAATCCACTTTATTTCTCTCAAAACTGCCTCTAGGCTTCTTCGCTCAACTAGCCCTCTCCAAGTCTAAATAAGTCATATGAAATTGATATTCAAATATAGAAAACATATATGTTCATCATGAAATTATTATATGATATTTATTGAGTTTTTAAAACATGTTACCCAACCTCCTTATTTTCCTTTATTTATCAATCCATTTACTTACTATCTTCATTCACAAATAGGCTGAAAATGCCTTGCTTTTACACAAGACTCTTACTCACGCACCTCTTGGTTGGAAAAAAAACTCACCACATGTTATTTATTAAAAAATAATTCTTGAAAAATGTTAAAAATATGAATCAATCATAATTAGTTGGCCACAACACATCATTATCCATATTCCTCACTTACGTCTCATGAAGACTTAACCACATTAGGCCTTTTTATCAACACGTTACCATTTGATCCATTGGATAACATTAAACCTATATACATGGTAAAAAAATTTCAAAATACATATAAATAGACCTTATCCACCAGTGTTTAAGATCCATAACACCTTTTAGGTTTAAATCATTCATGAAACCCCTCAATAGTACGTAGTTTTATTAGGTCTGTGTACACGAAAAAATATATCTTTCAATATTGAAGTTAAAAAAAACTTAATCCACTAAAAAATGATTAAAAAATGCATATATAGAATATAAATGAACTCATGGACATTAAAAACTAATTAGACACTTTCACTCAGAGTTTAAGGCTTCAATAATGCCTTTGTAACTCACTCACTCAGAATTGTCAGTTACCTCAAAGACTAGTCATGGTGACTCAGACCTTCAACACATGTGTATACTTTTTTCATGAATTAAGTTGCATGTAAATGGTCATATTATATCTCCATAACATTATTATATAGTAATATAATATGGTTAAATGGAAAATATTGGTGTTGTAGACTATTTTACTGGCCCCATATCAAGCAATATAAACTGAACCAAACAAGCCTTTTTAGCTTCAACATTTCACCTCTTTTATTGACCTCCAAATATTATTAAAAGATTAAAAATGAATTAAAACTCCTATAAAACATCTCCATGTACTTGGTTTCATCATTATATCTTAAAAACACACTCAAATTCATCTTCTCTCTTCTACCTAAGTTTTACACTATTTACATCATTAGGTCTATCTGTGACTGGCTAACTTGGATAACTAGTTTATAATATTTTAAGTGTGTAACTTATCCATAAAACATTATGGTAATGAATTATGAGTCTCTATCTTCTTCTTCCATCCATTTTATTTTTTTGACCAATGAAACTTTTGATTGCTACAGTAAATTCTTCAAAAACAAGCCTGTATCTGTGCATTTTATTTCTCATCTCACTAACCACCACCATTTAGAGGTACCTAGGAGAGTTGAATACAATATATAATAGGTTTATTTATTATTTTAATCCATATAATCTTATTTTAACATCTTCTACATCAAGTCCTTATTAAGGTTTTAGGGAGGTTTAACACAGGGATTGGTGTTAATAAATTTTCATAAAAGACTACCCCTTAAATCCAAAACCAATGCCAAGATATTTTATCTAGTACCCTTACCCATATCTCATTAACAACTCATATTCCCATGCATATTTTACACATGATAATGAACATCTAAAATTCATTCTTAGGTTTGTATACCTTCTTTCTATGCATTTGAAAGACCTCAAAACCACTTTCCATGCCTTTTCCTACAAACCATGACCTCATACTTCATGAAAACTCCTAAAAAAACTTTACTTACCTATATCTATGTTCTCCTTCACACATTAACCTCTAAATCTGATCCCCATGCCTCATTAGGCTAGGTAGGGCTAAATAATGGTCTAAGTACATATCAAGTCTAAAGGACCTACCTTCAAATAATCAGATTGAAACACTTTAGAGTGAATCGACACCTATTTATTATGCTCACATTACCTTCAAAACCTATCACATGCCTAGGTTTACTCACCTCATCATATCAATAGCTCATACCTTCACCATGCCATGATTAGGCTCAAGCTTCTAATGCACTTGACCCCTACACTTGTTATTTCCATATCATGAACTCAAAAAACATCAAACAATTAGAAATAATACATCAAAACACACTCATATCATTGCACCATTATCTTTATAATGAAAACAATATTACACAACCTCATACAAACATTAAACCACATGACCAAGATTCATATAACTTGACATCTCTCTCAATGTTCATGGTCACATCACATACCTTTGTCCATTAATTTCACTATACTTACTTCACATGTCTCACCCTTCCATAGTATATACCTTACATGCTCACAAAATTCATGATAACATCAATCTTGATCACTAATCACCTTTGACAACATCATGCTATTAACTGAGAACACACTATCAACAAGATAATCATATCCATAATACTCACTCACTAGTCAATAATCTCTTTATGCTACTGTCATGTTCAATAACTTAACCAAATATACCTTTGACATCAATGACCATTATGCCTTTATGTGATGCACCCTTTTGACATCAAAGACAATAACTTGCTAACAAATAATTGTTTACAAATTAATATGATTTGAGTGAATAGTAAGGAAGATCTTGGAAATCAAAAGGAATACCTTTAGTATGAGATCTTGTGCTTACCTTAGGCATGAAATAATGCATTAGTATTTTTCAAAGGGTAAATTATTGGAGCCACTAGACACTATAGAAAATAGACTATTACATCCCCTTATTATCAAGACCAACATCCACCTTGAACAACCTTCTTGTACCATAGGTCCCACAAGGCATGCCAAAACTATTATAGCCCAAATTTTCACCCTAGAGAAGTAAATTAGACCTTCTTAATTTTGGGATAACATTTAACTATCTTTGAGTATAGATAGATTGCTACAAGAGATATATCTCTAGATTATTGTCTAGCTCTCTTGATCTAATTATTTTGAATCACACACTACACTAGAATAATCACTTATTAGGGTGAAAAGGGAAGAAGAAAACATAAAATTTAACCTATAATAATTAATTTTAAACACCAAATATATCTCCATAAACATTCTTAAAACTTTCACTATAAATACATATTACTAAAAATGATCTCAACTCAAGATTCTTCTAGAATAAGTGTTTCTACATGACTATGCATTTCCATAGGTGAGTGAATAGGTTGTCTAATATTAGAAACTAATAAAATTATTCACACTTAAAATATAAATTAACAAACATTTACACTTCATGAGACTTGTTAGAAGAGATATTATTTACATAATGCATACAAGAGCATAATGAAATCACATAGAAATAATCATCACTTGTCATCCAAATAGACTAATTGACATACTTAGGAATGAAATTCAAAGAATAAACGAGATTGAGAAAAAATTATTCAAAGGAAAAACAAGATTTCAAACTAGCAAGGCTTCACCATACCAATTGTGGATTTTTTATAATGCTAAAATGGCTTCAATATATAGAGCAATAAGAGAAGAGAGAGAAAGAGTGACATTGAATAGTCACAATGAAAAGTGTCAAGTATTGAATAATATTTAAAATGAAAGAGGAGATATATAAAATATCATGAATTTATCTTAGATAATTTTCTATCTAAAACATGACATCTTGTTTAAATTGGCATAGGGACACTTCATTATCCTTCTCGAACCTATTTTCTTGATGATGAGTCTACTTATCTATCTTGAACCACCTTAAAAGTTATTTAATCATGTACAATAAATTTTTAATTTGGAAACATGATTTTTTTAGTTCATTATTCACCCCTCAAACTCATGATCTTATCTTTTCCATTTGTTGTTCACTTCTTTGCAGTAACTCACTAGCCCTCAAGGCTTAGACTCTCACACGTGTCACTAGGGTGACATACACATATTAAAGAGAATTAGTTATAGAGATTTAAGACACATCATCATAACCTATTTGTATTATATTTTATCATATAAAATTCAATAAAACTCAAAACCATACTCCTCATCTAAAAATTGGTAACTACCTTACTTCTCATTATTTTGTCCAAGATTGCCTACAATAATTAGTTTAACATAGGGGTCTCCATGCATAACTTAGGTGATAATGGGGTTTTAGGAGTTATAATACATATCTAAACACTTTTTACCATGACTTCACTCATATAGTATCTTATTCACCTTCAAATTACCTCAAATCCTATAAAAACACAGTATTTCACTCATCTATATAAGTGATGGTATAGAAAAATTGAGCAGTATGGAGCTTGAGAGAGTGCCAAGTAGGTTTAAATAATCTTTCAAAACAATTTATCCCTTCTATATGTATTAATATTCATATCTTTCTCATCAATATCTTTCAAGGGTTTTAGGTTGTTAAGGTTTTTAATAATGACTCATAAAGGTTAATCCCTTAGCCCTCAAACCAATGCCACTAGTTTTAATTTCATGACCTCCATCAACTCTTCCTAACTTCTCAAGACCATATGCATATTCTCCATGTTTCAATTAATTTTTACTCATTTCTTAATTTTGAAAGCAAGTAATGAAACTATTAATAGGGTGTGTAGAAGAATACTTAGAAAAGTGCATGCATGAATCTAGACAATGATGGGATATCCTCTTTGGCTAGGAAGGAATAACCTATATATAATAAAGACACTAGAAAAAGGGGGTTTTTAGATGGATAGTTGAGTGGATTGCCTAGCATGGGCTAGATCCAAGAAGTGTGAACTTACTAGGAGGTTTTCAATCCATTATTTATAACAATTAAGTTGATATAAATGAAAAGAAAGGAAATTTACATTCAATAACTAAAAATTAAATGCATGTAATATAAGGTGAAAATAACTTTTTTATTAAATAAAAACACTAATTATAGTAAAAGTGGTTTAATACTCATACTAATATAGTCAGGGTTATGTTTAAAAAATTAAAAGAGCCTCTATGAACAGGCAAGAACATAGAAAATAGGGTCTAGTTGGGGTCAAGAGGGTGAAAATAACTTGATATTATTTTTAACCCAGTGACCATCGATGGTTAGGTGAATTGTTAGTTGTTGGGTAACCATCGACAATTGAAGTGACAATCGGTGGTTGTGTTAATTGTCAATGGTTGACTATGTAATTTTGGAAATGATTAGAAAATAAGGTGTAGATTAGGTATTTGGGAAAATAGAGGTTTGTTATAGAGCCAAGTGGAAAATAATATATTTGTGGGGCTAATAGGGTAAAGAGGTTAGAAATAAGATAACTCAATAAAAAAAAATGAAAGATACCAAAAAATTGATAGTGGAAGGCTGAAGTAATTTGGCCAAAGTGATAGTACTTTGAATTTTGAAAGTGATTTTGATAGATTTATAAGTCTTTAGTAATGCTACTTACTGGTAGACAGGATATTAGATACTTGTATATAAGAAAGCCTAGATGAAAGATTGTGGATTGTTGATCTATTTCACTTCCTCCTCTTCTCTTTTTGTAGCATGAAGTTGCTAATTAGGATGGAGGAATTTACTAATTTTATAGGGGGATAAAGTTTCCAATTCATGATGTTTTAAATCTAGTTTTAAAATCAGGTTATCATTTTAGGGAGATACTTATCTTGCACAAAGTTGTCAATACTTTAAAATGTTAAATCATGTTAGGTGACCTAACCATCGATGTTTAGTTGATGATCAGTGGTTGAGTACCTAAAGGAAAATAGTAAAGAAAGGGTTTAAAAAGGGTTTTGATTAAAGGCATGTCTAAAAGGTTTAAATTTATTAAATTGATTAAGGGACTAAGTCAAATAGGAAGTCAACCAACTCAAGGTCTGATAGGTATCCAAGGTGATTTTACATCCAAAACTATCATATTTAATTTTTGAGTGTCTACATTTCCCCCTTTTTTTTACGTAGCTTTCAATTAACAAGCTATAGAACAACAAAAATTGATTGTTAGTCAAGGTTTTATTACCTTGACTGTGGCAGGAGGTGTTCCCCCTCAAATTAGGAATTGATGAGGTGAAACTAAAATAAATTTAGGGTTTGATAAATGGTAAATGGTGAGTCATAGGGTGGGTGACATAAAATTTGACTAAGTGTGATAGCCAAGATTGAGCAAAGGCTAAAGTTACCAATATTGATAAAAATAAGTTTGAGGTCTAGGGAGACATATGATAGGGGTAACTAGTCCATAATGGTGGTCATAGTTGATCGGTACATTCCTACCAAGTCACCTAGATAGGGTAAACATTGTTTGTAGGTATTCATGGTAGGAAGTGATCCTATGAAACAACACAAATGGTCAAATTGTGCATAATGTGGTGCAAAGTTCCAAAAGTTCAATATGGCAAGGTTGGTCAATGCAGTCAAAATGACCAAGGTGTGGTTACCATAAAATGTGTAAATGTTTAGGTCAAAAACAACCAACATCAAGGTGGACATAGGGTAATGGTTGGTTGGTTGGGTATGGGGTGGTAGGGGATGTCCTAGCTAACTCCATATGCACTAGGCAAGTGGATGTTGCCTACATAGTTTGATGGACATAATATCCAAAAATAAATTTAGGCCAAATATAGATCTTCCATAAAGGTCAAATCCTAGGTGGGGTGGTGTTGAAAAAGAGTGAAGAACCTAACCATCAATGGTCATGGGTTTCCCCAGGGTCGACCATCGATGGTCACCTTGACTATCGATGGTTAGGTAAACCCAAAAAATCCAAGACACAAAAAGTGAAATGGTAATTCATTTTTACAATTATAATTTTATTTCATTATGGTCAGAGAATTTTGTCCTTTTCCATGTGCTTAATTAGGTGTTGGTGATTGATTAGTGGATTATGTGCATGGAGGTTGACCTGAGTAGTGACATGATGGAGGGTGGATGAAGACATGGTTATGAGGTTGTATAAGGGCTTCGACCATGCCAATGATCACTAAATAAGGTAGGAGTTGTCTTAAAATTAATAACATAGTTAAACTTAGAGTTATGATGTTGAATTTGATAGGGATATGGTGAGGTAAGTGTTTTAGGTAGGGTTTTAAATAATTATGGATAAAATGATGCCCTAGTTATGGGGTAAGTTGGATTGAGGAAAAGGGGTAGGTGAAATTGATAGGTTAAGGGTGTGTTGGGATTTTATAAGAGGGTTAAGAAAGTAATTGTGGGAGTTAGGCATTTTTTTAGGGTTTTTGGGGGTGGAGGGTTTGAGTTGAACTGTTAGTGATAAAAAATAGTGACCATCGATGGTTTAACTCAACCATCAATGGTCGAGCTCAAGAAGAAAATGGTCCATAAAGGACTATCGATGGATCAAGAAACCATAAACAATCAAAGGGGTAAAGATAAGTTGTGTTAGAAAGGTAGTTTTTAAAAGGTTTATGATTTTTTTTAGGGATTTCGGTGGATAAAATATTATTGAAATGGCTGGGTACAAGTTGTTAGGGGTTTGTTGAAATAGTTTAAAGTGTGTGTAAAGATTTTACAAAATGAGTGGGAAATGAGTGTGATTTAAATTGTTTTTAAGTTTGTTAACATTAGTACTTGTGAGTTATTGTGTAATGGTGGTGTAATAGTTTATATAATGTGTAAAATGGATAGACAAATAAGAGATGTTAAAAGTGTCAAAAAATATGTTAGAAATTTTAAAATGTTAATGTGTTGGAAGGTTTATAAAGTGTTGTGAAGTGTGGAAGAGATAGGTATATTAGAGTATGGTTTATGGAAAAAGGGTTAGAGAGGATGGGGGGTACGTGGGTAGATTTTAACAAAGATAAGTTAGTAGGTGGTCAAAAGGAGATGTTAGGGTAGGTGTCAGATAGAGGTATAGGCTTGTTTGAGAGATATAGATAGAGGAAAATAAGATATATGTAATGGGTTGGGTTAGAATAGGTTGAAAAGGTAAGTGTAGGGTGGTGCTTAGTTGGATGTGGAAAAATAAGTTATTTCTAATGTGATTATTATGTAGTTACATGATCAAATTCAAATGAGGGACCGATTCCCTAAGATCTTTTTCAAAGTTTAGGATGCGATGACTTTGGATGAGTGGAGACACATAGATATGGTTGGCCTCGGAATCATGATTCATTATCAACACCTACCATAGGATGCATCCATGATCATCATGCTCATAGAGAGATGGGACCCAATGATGAACACCTTCATGTTGCCTACTAGATGAGTATTCTATTAGAGGATGTGATCAGGATCATATAACTACCCATTTAGGGGGAGCCAATATATCATATTGAGAGTGAGGAGTAGTAATACTACGTGGATCTCATATATGGAGAAAATTGGGCTCATACCAAGTGGCATGTATGTGGGTTTAGGAATGGGCCATTGTATAAGAGGGTTCTAAGGGATAGATGCTTGTTGATGATGATGATGATGGTAGTGACTTGTTTTCCATTGCCAGATTCAAGCCATGGATGATTTCCATACCTACTACTAGGGGTATTGGTGGAGATGCTACTGGGGAGGACCATGTTTAGATGGGTCCAAATGCTATTACTCTATATTTATAAAGAGCTTTAGACCTTTCAAGAATATAGACATTTGGGGATCAGTATCAGTTTCATGCTCCACTACTAGGCATTCAAGTACATTTTGGTTGTTAGACCATTGGGGCTACCATGGGATGGATTTAATTAGGAGATCTTTCTAGTGGGTTTTACTAGGTGGAGATTTGACAATGCTTTTTGTTGGTTGATTATTTTGTTGATCAGCATAATGATAAATAAAATAGGTCTGATCATCCAAAGTTAGAAGATTGGTCGTCCAAATGTGTAGGTTCACCACATCAAAAGGGGACTAATCTCTCCTCTCATCAAGGGGAGGTTCCCTATAGATATGCTATATATATATATATATATATAGAAAATAATACTCAAGGGTAGGATAAACAATCCATCTCTCTTTTTTTAGAGATGATGCATGTGAATTAAAGGAGAAATCTCAAGGGAAATGATAGAAAGCACTCCTCTTCTTTTAAAAGTAATATTCATCAAACCACAAGAATACTCTTGGTAGTAATTGCAAAATGTAACCAAGGACAAGTAACCAACAAATTGAGATGTAGCACAAAGTCTCCACCTGAATTTCCCAAGGGTGAGATACGAAGGACAATGAAGGCACAAATGCATCCCAAGGTTCTTTACATAGAAACAAAAAGAAAACACACTAAAGGCAATTATGGGGGCACAAAATCTCTCTACAGTTGACTTCAGGACACCTTCCTGGCTACTTTCACTAATTCTACTTGTTGAATTAAAGGAACAAAAAATATATTAAGGAAAAAGACATAAGAACAGTTTCCCCAAAAACAAAGATATCACATCACAAAGTCTAAAAAGTCACTTGCTTTCTTATTCCAATAACAAAATATGATCAACAATCTGAGCTCAAAGTCTCAGTAATACCTTTCAATTTGGGCTGAGTTTCATTTCTGATTATCAGAGAGAGATATTAAAATAATAAAAGAGAGTCCCTTATATAGCCTCTTCAAGAAGGACTCAGGAACCGTAACACATCATGCTACATTGAATTTCGTTAAGGAGACATGCTAGAATTTAGGGGCATTTACCCATTTGCTTTTCTCAATGCAGAGAAATGGGTCACACTATTGAAAGTTTGCATCTTTCAATATCCACCTGGCAGTTTGCTTCGAGAAACATATCTGATGTGCAAATGTTTTTGATCCTTCCTCATCGTTCCTCCTTTTTTGGTTAATTGAATTGGGTCCTTGATTTAATTTGATGCTCTATTCCGTAGTCACTTCTTGCTGATCTTGGCCTTAAATCCTTTGAATGCATTTAGGTCCGTAGATTTAAACCTACAAGGATCAATGACAATTTCATTGTCGTAACTTTGACATCTGTAGGCACGTCACTTTCCTTTGCAATTCCTTTGCCTTTGTCATTTGGTCTTTCACGAAGGGGACCTGCCCTTCGAGGCCTTGAGAAATGGTCCGCTTTGGGTCAGGGAGAGCCCCCCTTAAGGGTATCTACCCTTTGGGTGGTCCTTGGATGGCCTTCAGGATTCTTTCTTCTGGTGGGTTGCTAAGTTCTTTGGCTCTTCTTTAAGGCTTTTAAAAATCAATGGCTATTTTACGAACCTTGAAATTGATGTTCATGCACCCATCACTACGTTTGAATTTACAACAGCTAGTTCACCATTCTTGACTTTGACATCTTTGGGTGAGTCACCCCTTGGACTTTCTTTGGCTTTCTCCTATTTCAGCCTTTTTTGGTACTTGCTTCCTTTAGATTTCTTGTTTTGCATCCTCTTGAAGGGAAGGTGAACCATCAGCTTTGGGGAAGTGTCCTTTAATTTGGTAGTCGAGATTCCCCCATAAGGGCACCTACCCTTCGGGGTCCTTTGGCAGCCTTTTGTATTCGGAGTCCTTTGGAGCTTTCTCATGGACTTTTTCTGTAGACATTTTCCCATGGATAAAAAGTCTGTAAGAATTGTTTCATCTGCTTTGTCTTTGGCCTTCAGAAATTATTCCAGGCTTTCCTCCCACAGCTTCTCCAAATTTCTTCAAACTTTTTATCTGAAGGATTTCCTTCGAAAAGAAATCCAAAAGAATTTGCTTCTTGCCTTAGGATTTATTTTTTGGTCTTTTCTTTCTTTCAGAGGGAAAATTCTGAAGGAATTATTTCGAGCAATTTCCCTAAAGGAATTGTCTCTTTGCCTTGTTCATTTTCTCGAAGGAATTCACTTTGCTCTTTTAGCCTTTGAATTGGTCCATTTTCCCCCTTTTTGCCATCCGTAAGGGATATTTGATCCTTTGGCTTTGGGGTAATCCCTTGAACCTACTGATTGAACCAACTTTGGTTCAATGGTTCAATGGTTCATCCCTTTGACCGCTTGAACCAAGACTCTTTGAAACAAGCCTCATTGAACCCATTGAACCTTGAACCTTGAACCTATTGAACCTTTGAACCAAAGTGGTTCAATAGTTCAATGGTTCATTCCTTGAAAATGACTAAGTGTCATAAACGTGTTCTTTTGATTGAACCTGCCTATAGAAGCTTTTGAACCTGCTGAACCATTAGTCCGTTTCTTCCTTATTCTTTATAAACTCTTTGATCTTCATCGCACTGGTTAAACCTTTAAACCTATGAACTCGTTGAACCCATTGAACCAAAATGATTCAAGGTTCAATGGTTCATTATTTTTATTTGGCTAAGTCCTTTTGATCTTTTTGAACCAAACACGCATTGAACCATTTGGTCATTGAACCTATTGAACCTTGAACCCGTTGAACCTTGAACCTTGAGGTTGAACTTTTTTAGTTGAACCTAGTTGTTGAACCAACTTTAAAATAACCTAAGTGTTGAGAGCTTGCTTCTTTCCTATAGAGTCCATATAAATCAACCTGTGAAGTCTGTTGAGCTTGGCCTACAGAGTCCATAGATTTTCTTCCTACAGAGTCTGTAGATTTAAGCCTCCAGAGTCTATAGATTCAAGCCTGTAGAGTCTATAGATTTAAGCTTGAAGAGTCCGTAGATTTTTGAGAAGCTTGAAAAATGAGGAATTTTAATTCTTAGAACAAATTTTGAGAAGAGAAGCGATTATTTTAGTCTGTAGGACCAAAATAGTTCAAATGTTGTCCCAAAAATGAGTGATATTTTTGGGGGACAACATCTAGCTCCAGTTGGGGAACTTCTATCAATTGTAAAAAAAGAATTGAAGGGAGTAGAATCCAAAATCTCTAGTGTCTTCATGTGTACCATTGGGCTATGGAGTCATGTTACCCAAAAATGGAAGGCATCAAAAATGGAAATGAACAAAACAAAATAGAATTAAAAACTATACAAATATACATATGTATAAATACAATGATCTGATACTTCAAGAGTTGAAGTGTTTCAGATGCTGCCCATTGTGAGGTAGATAAAAGAGTGTGCCATCTTGATATTTCAATAGAAATCTATTTTCACCATTGTGTCGATGAATTATAAATGGGTCTCTCCAAAGGCAGTCAAACTTTCCATGCATCCCTTTTGGTTCTTTCCTTTTGTCCCACATAAAGACTTGATCCCCAATCTGGAAATCATGATTTTTGGCCTTTTGGTCAAAGAGTTTCTTTACCAAACTTTGATGAGCAGCAATTTGGTCCACCACCATGGTTCTCTGTTCATCTAGCATAGTCAGGCACATGATTCTCCTATCAAGAGAACTTTCATATGTCTGATCTTCAATTGTCTTTGCCAATTTCAAGGCTGACATTTCTAAGGTGATTGGTATTTTAGCATTGATACCATAAAGAAGTTGAAAAGGAGACATACCAATTACCCTCTTTGGTGTAATTCTGTCTACCCATAGAGCATCAACCAATGCTTTATGCCATGTCTTTTGATTGTCATCTACTAGCTTCTTGATGATAGTTACCAGGTTCTTATTGCTTGATTCAACTTGTCCATTCCCTTGTAGAAAATAATCAGAAGAATGGGAGAGTGTAATTCTATACTGGAAATAGAATTGTGTAATCTCCTAGGATGTGAAACAAGTTGCATTATCAGTAGAAATTTTGGTTGGAACTCCAAACTGGGAAATGATATTCTCCTTGAGGAAATTGCATACAACTTTTGAAGTAGCATGCTTAGTTGGGATTGCTTCTACCCACTTGGTGAAATAGTCAGTTACTGTAATGACATAATCATGTCCAGCACTTGAAGATGGGTTTATAGTCCCAATAAAATCAATCCCCCATTACTTGAATGGTTTTTCTATGATCACTGGCTTGAGAGGCAAGGTAGCTAACTTGGGTCTTCCAACAAATTGCTGACATAGTTCACATTTTCTCACCCACTTATATGCATCTTGGAAAAGATTTGGCCAGTAATACCTGGCTCATAGAATCTTTTGAGCAATCATAGGAGCAGAAAAATGTCCTCCATAAGCTAGATTGTGGAAAGATTTCAAAAGTTGGCTTTATTTCTCTTTGTCTACACAGCGAAGGAATACTCCATCTATGCCTCTCTTGTACAAGCCATTGTCCCAAAGGATAAAATTGGTAGATTTCAACTTGATAGTCCTCCTTTATTTATAATAAAAATGAGCATGACATTAACCATAAGTAAGGGAATGAGCAATACCTAAATACCACTCATTGGTAGTGGAGACAAAAAGGACTGTTGGTGTATCTTCCACTTTAGCTTCTTCATGTTGTGTATCTTTTAGCTTGTTGTCAGCAATTAATTGGCATAGGCCTTTTCCCCTAACCAAATTTATTAGCTTGATGTCTAGATTGAACTCTTAGATCTTTGAAATCTAATTGCCTATTTTTGTGCCAAACTCCTACTGAGTTAATATGGACTTGACTGTAGTGTCAGGAACTAAGGCACTAGTGTGTGAATTCAGAATATGGAAGTGGAAATGTTTGACTGCTTTCACCACTACATAAGCATGCTTCTCTACATTTGAATACTTCATCTCATGAGTTTTGAGAGGGCAACTCATGAAAGAAATGGGAGATGCCATACCTTCCTTGTCCTATTGAACAAGGATTACTGAAAGTGTGTGTTTAAAATCATAGTTGTATATGATGAAATCTTTGTTGTAATCTGGATAAACCAAGGTAGGGGCATGAGTGATGGCAGTCTTGATATCTTGAAATGCTGACTTGCCTTCTTTAGTCCAGCTGAAGGTGGTCTTCCCTTTCATCATGTTCACAATGTGTCTAGTCTTCTCAGCAAATTCAGGGATGAACCTTCATAAGAAATTCACCTTTTTAAATAAAGAGTAAACAACATTTTTACTTGTAGGCAAATTAAGCTCTTGAATAGACTTGGCTCTTTCTGAAACAATATTTATGCCTTCTTTAGACACAATGTGTCTAAGGAGTTTCCCCTCTATTACTCCAAAAATAGACTTCTTGGGGTTCAAGGAAATACCATTCTAGCAGTAGCGCTCCAACACTTGTTGTAAGTGGCGTACATGATCAGAATGGTGCTTTGATAAGATGGTTAAGTCATCAAGGTATACCACTATGAATTTACCTATCTCATCTTTGAAATCTAGGTCCATTTCTCTCTAAAAGGTGGCATCGGCATTTATCAAACCAAAAGGCATTCTTCTATATACAAATGTACCCCAAGGTGTGGTGAATGCAGTCTTATGTTGGTCTGATTCACCAACCTCAAATTGATTGTATCCTAAGAAGCCATCTAGCATTGATAACATCTCTGAACCTATCATCATTTGAAGCACTTGATCCATGATTGGCAAAGGGTAATTATCTTTCAAAGATGACTGATTTAGATTCTTGAAATCTACACAAATGTGAATTTTTTCACTCTTCTTCCTTACAGGCACTATGTTTGCAATCCATGTGGAATGATGGATTGGGAAGATGATTCTAGCATTTAACATTTTTTGTATCTCAGATAGAATAGTACCTGATATTTTTGAATTATACTGTCTGGATTTTTGCTTATAGGGCATTGAGTTAGCCTTGAGAGGAATGTCATGGCAAATTTCATCAGGTCTGAGAGACTTTTAGGTCGTCATAAGAATATGCTAGGACATCCATGTATTGATAGAGTAAAGTGGTGAACTTGAATCTTTCTTCGGGGGTGCAACACTTAGCAATGTTAACCATCTTAGGATTTTCTTTAGTAGTTAGATTTACTTGATCAAATCCCTAAGAGAAACTTGAATCTATTTGTTGTTGTTTGATGAATCTATCATGTTTGTCAAATAGTTTCTCAAGAGAAACTAGGCCTTTGAGAATTTTATTTCCTTTCAACTATAAGAATTCTTCATTTATATCTGAAGTGGATTTAAAGGCTGATTCATACTTCTAAGATTCACTACCTTCAAAATGTAGTTGTTCAAAATTGTCTTTTCATTCCAAGAAGGCAATGATTTGATGATCATCATTGAATACTTGTCAATGATCAACATTGTCAGGAACACTTGGTCTACAAACTAGCTCAATAGTATACCTGTCTTCTTTTAAATTTGAGTGAGGAACTAAGAGAGTTCCTAAAATAGCAAGTGCATCAGCTCTATCATTAGATTCCCTAGGTATGGTAGAAATATTGAAAGCATCAAAGCTTTCAATTTGGTCCCAAACCAGGTTGCAATAGTGGCATAATCTTTCATTCTTGGTTTGGTATAAGTTCCTCACTTGACAAACCACTAATTCAACATCCCCTTTGGCATGAAGAAACTTGGTGCCTTTGTCTTGAGCAGCCTTCAATCCAAGCAACAGATATTCATATTTAGTTGTATTGTTAGTGTTGCTAAATTGTAATTTGTAAGATGAAGGAAACATATCTCCTTGAGGAGATATTAACACAATTCCAACTCCTGAATTGGTAGAGGAGCAACTGCCATCAAATTCCAAAGTCCATACCTCATCAGACACTCATTTTTCTTTAGACTTTCCTTCATTAGAGAGGGACAGTCCTTCTTCATTTGTATTGCAACCTACTAGTTCTTCTGCTATTCTAGTTGAACTGATTTTTGGGTTGACACTTTCAAGAATTTTATCAGGCATTTCATGCACTTTGTCTGGAGATAGAATGTAGTTACCCATACCTGAGGATTCAAAAACAATTTGAGCTTCAGGGGTTGATATTTGGGTGACCACATATTTTACCTCCTTTTTAGAGAGCAATCTCTTCATTACACCTTTGACAGGAATTCTTGCCTCAAACATGTCCATGCTTAGTTCTCCTCCTATGTCCTTGTAGAAATTTCATTCAAACAAAATGCCATAGGATGTTGGGACATCATCCACCAAGACAGTCATATTAATTCTCTTGTCTAAAAATGTTGCAAATGTAAATTGGGCATCTTTGATTTGCCCCAACAATGGTACTTGCTTGTTTTCCATGGAGGAACATGTCTCAAATGTCTTAGATAGTGTGAGGCTAAGAGATTTAGCTACTTTAGTAGGCATGACATTGTCAGATGTGCCTAAGTCTATAATACAGTTACTTAGCTTGTGACCATTTATTAACAGGAAAACATAGAAAGATTCTATTTTCCCAGGGGCAGCTGGAGGAGTAATGACAAGATTATTCAGAATGGACATGTATTTTGGGGAATCAAGAAGTACCTTTTTAGCTTTTTGTCCTACAGGGATAGTTTGGTTCTTGACATATTGGACCAACTTATTCAATTGATTAAGATTGGATTACAAATATTCAAATTTATACATTTGTATTTTTGTCTTTTTGACATGATCAATTATGTCAAATGGCTGAATTGAGCTAGGTATAGAGGAAGGTATTTCAACCTTTTGAGTTTTAGGAGGGATGGGAGGAGGGCTGGTTTGTAAAATTAAAGTAGAAGGTGAAGGTGAAATTGATGTACTTGTCTTTTGGGTGATCACCAGATCCTTTGACTAGAAAGGTAGAGTACTTCCACGCTTAGCAATTGTAATTGATGGTTGAGGTTGCTCCTCTATCTTCTCTTTATCAGCTTACTGGGCTAATTAGTTCTTGGACCTAGTAAACACTGCATATGATCCATCAAAAGCTTCTCCTTTGCTTCTAGATTCATCCTGGTAGTTTAGGAAGCCAATGTGGGAGTCACCAACTAATTCTTCTTGATTTTCTATAAGGAGATCAGCGTCATTTTCTTGATTGAATTCAGACTAGAAAGAAAAATCTGATTCTGCTTTAAGATATCCCATTGCTGAATTGGTTGGAGGAGATTTCAGGGCATGTTTACCTTGTGGGGGAGGAAGATGATTTTGTTGCCCTTGATTCTTGGTAGTATTGCCCTGATAAGACTGATTTGGAAACATCCTTCTTGGCATATCTCTATATGAAGGACCAGAAGACATTCCTTACGCCATTTGATTTTTGAGAGCAAGAAACTCTTTTGCCAACTTCTGCACCATTGGATCTATGGTGCCTGTAGATGAATATTCAAAATATGATGGTCTATTTCTATTTGGATCTCTTCTTATCTTCCCTACTAATATGAGATCATCTTCTACCTCAGTGGCTAAATGTTGAGCTGTAGCAAGATCTATTTGACTAGCACGTCTCAAAAATAAACTTACTTCAGATAACTGAGAATTAATGAAGAAGCATTTGAGATTCTCAGTTGTAGGTCAAGCAATTACAAAAAATTTGTTCCTTAGTTTATCAAACTTGGCTATGAAGTCCCTCATTAGTTCATGAGGTTATTTCTTCATCTATGTAAGTTGATCTAGAAGTGCATGTGCATCTTCTGCAAGTTTGAATCTAACTTCAAACTTAGCTTTGAGGGTATTCCAATTAGTTACTGACCAAGCCTTTAGATGATAAAACCAATCTATAACAGCACCTTGTAATGTTTCTATAAATAGCTTGACTGTTACATCTTCAAATTCTACTCCAATTACACCACAGGCTATACCGAAGGCTGCAATGTGTTCATTAAGATGAACTTTCCCATCACCATAGAATTTGGAGAAATTCTTCCTTGAACTACATGGAAGCTCATGTAGAGGTGGAGTAAGATTGAGAGGACCAAAAGAATTACCCCAGGGGCCTTGAACTACCATTATATGACTATGAAAAGGAGGAATAACAAATCTTAGAGGGGTAATTATTGGCAAAGATTTATCAACAGTAGAAGTGGATACTTTGTTTGGAAATGGAGATCTGACTTTAGTAGGAGGAAAGCTCTTGGTTTGTTGAAGGCGAGATGGTGAAGGAAACAGATCAAAATTACTTTGTTATACCAACTTGAATACAGGGTCAACAATACCTTTAGCCCTTTGGATTCGTGTATACCTTGAATCTGCCAGATTGTGAAACAAAAATGGAAAAGAATTGACAAAAATGGAAAAGAATTGACCTTGCTTCAGTTTGAAGCTTGAGGCTTTAAACTGTGCATTCTTTCCTAGTTAGTGTGAAGGTGAATGGTAAGGTTATAATAATAATGGGTAAAACACATAAATGAAATGGAGTCTATAATGGATAATGGTAGAGACTGATTTCATCTGAAACTTGAGGTTTTAGAATGCACATAACTATCTCCCTAGCAGAGTCACCAAAAACTATTGGTTGATTATTTTGTCGATCAACGTACTGATAAACAAAATAGGTTTGATCAGCCAAAGTAGGAAGATTGGTCATCCAAATGTGTAGGTTCACCACATCAAAAGGGGACTAATCTCTCCTCTCATCAAGGGGAGGTTCCCTATATATATATATATATATATATATATATATATATATATATATATATATATATATATATAGAAAATAATACTCAAGGGTAGGATAAACCAACCATCTCTCTTTTTTCAGAGATGATGCATGTGAATCAAAGGAAAAATCTGAAGGGAAATGATAGAAAGCACTCCTCTTCTTTCAGAAGTACTATTTAGAAAACCACAAGAATACTCCTGGTAGTAATTACAAAATGTAACCAAGGATGTAGTAACCAACAAATTGAGATGTAGCACAAAGTCTCCACCTAAATTGGCCAAGGGTGAGATACGAGGACAATGAGGGCACAAAGTCATCCCAAGGTCCTTTACACAGAAACAAAAAGAAAACACAATAAAGGCAATTATGGGGGCACAAATTCTCTCCACAGTTGAATTTAGGACACCTTCCTGACTACATTCACTAATTCTGCTTGTTGAATTAAAGGAATAGAAAATATATTAAGGAAAAAGACATAAGAACAGTTTCCCTAATAACAAAGATATCACAACACAAAGTCTAAAAAGTCACTTGCTTTCTTATTCCAATAACAAAATATGATCAACAATCTAAGCTCAAAGTCTTAGTAATGCGTTTCAGTTTGGGTAGAGTTTCATTTTTGATTATCAGAGAGATACATTAAAACAATAAAAGAGAGTCCCTTATATAGCCTCTTCAAGAAGGACTCGGGAATTGTAACACATCATGTTGCATTGAATTTTGTTAAGAAGACATGCTGGAATTTAGGGTCATTTACCCATTTGCTTTTCTCAATGTAGAGAAATCGGTCACGCTATTGAAAGTTTGCATCTTTCAATATCCACTTGGTGGTTTGCTTCTAGAAACATATCTGATGTGCAAATGTTTCTAATCCTTCCTCATAATTCCTCCTTTTTTGGTTAATTGAATTAGGTCCTTGATTCAATTTGATGCTCTATTCCTTAGTCGCTTCCTACTGATCTTGGCCTTAAAGCCTTTGAATGCATTTGGGTCCATAGATTTAAACCTATAAGGATTAATGACTATTTCATTGTCACAACTTTGACGTCTGCAGGCACGTCACTTTCCTCGGCAATTCCTTCAGCTTTGTCATTTGATCTTTCCCAAAGGGGACCTACCCTTCGGGGCCTTGAGAAATAGTCTACTTTGGGTAGGGAAGAGCCCCCTGCAAGGGTATCTACCCTTTAGGTGGTCTTCGGATGGCCTTCATGCCTCTTTCTTTTGTTGGGTCACTAAGTTCTTTGGCTCTTTTTTAAGGCTTTTCAAAATCAACAGCTATTTTATGAACCTTGAAATTGACGTTCGTGCTCTCATCACTACATTTGAATTTCCAACAACTAGTTCACTATTCCTGACTTTGACATCTTCAAGCATGTCACCCCTTGGACTTTCTTTGGCTTTCTCTTGATTCAGCCTTTTTTGCTACTTATTTCCTTCATATTTATTGTTTTGCATCCTCTCGAAGGGAAGGTGACCCTTCAGCTTTGGGGAAGTGTTCTTTAATTTGGTAGTCGAGAGTCCCTTGTAAGGGCACCTACCCTTCGGGGTCCTTCAACAGCCTTTTGTCTTCGGAGTCCTTCGGAGCTTTCATGTGGACTTTTTTTGTGGACATTTTCCCGTGGACAAAAAGTCTGCAAGAATTGTTTCAGCTGTTTTATCTTTGGCCTTCAAAAATTCTTTTGGGCTTTCCTCCCGCAGCTTCTCTGAATTTCTTCAGACTTTTTCTCTGAAGGAATTCCTTTGGATAGAAATCCAAAAGAATTCATTTCTTGCATTAGGCTTTATTTTTCAGTCTTTTCTTTCTTTCGGAGGAAAAGTCTGAAGGAATTCTTTTAGACAATTTCTCTAAAGGAATTGTCTCTTTGCCTTGTTCATTTTCTTGAAGGAATTCACTTTGCTATTTTAGCCTTTGAATTGGTCCATTTGCCCCCTTTCTACCCTCCACAAGGGTTGTTTGATCCTTTGGCTTTGGGGTAACCCCTTGAACCTACTGATTGGACCAACTGATTGAACCAAGTTTTGTTCAACGGTTCAATGGTTCATCCTTTTGACCACTTGAACCAAAACTCTTTAAAACAAGCCTCATTGAACCCGTTGAACCTTGAACCTTGAACCCATTGAACCTTTGAACCAAAGTGGTTCAATGGTTCATTCCTTGAAAATGACTAAGTGTCAAAAACTTGTTCTTTTGATTGAACCTGCCTATAAATGCTTTTGAACCTGCTAAACCATTAGTCTGTTTCTTCCTTATTCTTTCTAACCTCTTTTATCTTCATTGCACTGGTTGAACCTTTGAACTTGTGAACTCGTTGAACCTGTTGAACCAAAATGATTCAAGGTTCAATGGTTCATTATCTTTTTGAACCAAACATGTCTTGAACCATTTGGTCATTGAACCTATTGAACCTTGAACCCGTTGAACCTTGAACCTTGACGTTGAACTTTTTTAGTTGAACCTGGTCATTGAACCAACTTTGAAATCACCTAAATGTTGAGAGCTTGCTTCTTTCCTACAAAGTCTGTAGAAATTAACCTATGAAGTCTGTTGAGCTTGTCCTATAGAGTCCGTAGATTTTCTTCCTGTAGAGTTCGTAGATTTAAGCCTGCAGAGTCTGTAGATTCAAGCCTGTGGAGTCCATAGATTTAAGCCTGTAGAGTCCATAGATTTCTGATAAGCTTGAAAAATGAGGAATTTGATTGCTCTAAACAAATTTTGAGAAGGGAAGAGATTATTTTGGTCTATAGGACCAAAATAGTTCAAATGTTGTCCCAAAAATGAGTTATATTTTTGGGGGACAACACTTTGATTAGTGCAGGTGGTGGTAACAAGGATATATATTTGCTCAAATATGCATTGTATAGATTGGTATTAGGATATGTTATATGGAGTTCATATGTTAGTTGGCCTATTTAGCCTAGGCACTAGTACTAGACATTATCTTTATAGAGCTACCATTAGATTTATGGGAGGAGATATAGGGAGATGAAGTTAGTGTTTCAAACTGTTTTCGCTTTTCTACATTCAAAGGAAGTAAGAAACGAAAGGAAATGGTCTAGGGTTAGATGATACCCGGATGAGGTTTGCACACCATTATCCAAACATTGTAGGGACTCCTCTTTGGTTGTGGAGGATGACACCTGTAGAAGAAAGAGACTCAAACAAAGAGATTGTTAGATGGATGTAAGGTGGACTGCCAAGCGATATGCTTGGTCCCAAAAGTGCAAAGACTTCCTTAAGGGATGCCAGTCAACTTGTTGATAAAAAATAATGTCATATAAAGATAATAATGATAGACTAAGCTAGAGAAATACAAATAATGCGTACCTACTATCTATTGTTGGTTTGCCACAGTCGCCGATGTTGTTTGATCTATCGACATCAGTTGGTTATGATCGCCAACGTCGATTAGGCTGTCGACGTCGATAGGGGCAATGGGCCTGGTGGCCAATGTCGGTCGGGGCAATGGTCTTGGACAGGGTCTGGATGGGTTTTTGGTTGACAAAATGGTTTGCAAAATGGTCTGTGGTAGTCTGGGTCTGTGCAAAGGATGCTAGACAGTAGATAGGGTCTTTAAGAGGGACAAAAGGCAAGGGATAGGTTGTCAAGAAAAGGGGTAAGGGTATGGGAAAGGCCTCTTAGCCTTTCCAGGAAGAGAGTCGGGCCTGGTCTGGTTGAAGGCTGGGTCTGGTTGATAATATTGTTTAGAAGTAATGAATAGAAAACTGATTACTGATATAGTCTAAATAATTGAAATAAAATAGAAGAAGGATACTTAGCTGTGAGTGGAGAGGTAGAAGTGCAAGACATTGTTTCCATTGTTGGTTTTAAACAATTTATGTCGGTGATCCTGCCGATGTCAGCCGACTGGTAACTGACGTCGACAGCCAAAATAATGAAAAAAGGGCTAAAATTAGCCTTTTGCCTGTTCTTCCAACTGCTAGGGTCAAGGTGTCATGGGAAAATAGTCGAAGGCAGGTTAAATGAGCATGAGAGGATAGTGAAAGGGATGAAATAGGGTTTAAGCATTTAAGATTTGGCATGGGGTGATGAAGGGATCTAAGGAGAGGTATCCAAGGTGGGGTGAGGTGGCATGGGTGAGAGAGAGAGAGAGAGGGAATTATTAATTTAAAATAGATAATTACTTTAAATTAATAAGACAAAGGTTAGGAGTGTTGAAGTGGAAAGGGACTAAGGGGGAGTTGACCAAGGGTTAGACATGATTTTGGTGTCTACATTTGCCCCTTTTTGTCTTGTTAGTTGTTCTGATGAACTACAAGAAAAAAATAGGAGTAAATTGCCCCAGGTATGGGATAAGGTCATTTTTGTCCTATTGGTTGTTCTGATGAACTGCAAGACAAAAATGAATGTTGGTTGCCCTGATTATGATGATGAGGTATCCCCCCTCAAAGCAGGAGTTGAGGGAAGGGAACCTAGAATCAGGTGTCGATTTGATAGAGAGTGGATGGATATGGTGAAGGTTGAGGTGAATGCTACAAAAGTTGAGATTGCATGCATACCACTTCATGAGATGGTCAGGTCAAATTGTCACAGGTCAAGGTCGAGGAGTGCTAAAATCAAAATAACCAGGCCCCAGCATTTAGTCGTAGCTAATTGGGTTATTCAATCTAAGCTGTAGCTCTAATGGTCGTCATGTTCCAAGTATCCTGGGCTCAGTAAGTGCTCTTGGAAACACAAAAATGTCACAAGTAGTGGGGATCAACTTGCTCGCGATCCTATACTTGTGAGGGTCGAAATGTGGGTTGCAAACAATTTGGCTAACCATTCATGAGGTAGCACACATATAATCAAAACAACTAAGGCAAAGTTGTCTCAAAAAATGGTCATGGTCGGAGGAGATAGGCATGATCTCCATGGTCGTTGGTCAAGTCAAGACAAAGGAATGGCCAAGCTAACCTCAGAAGACCCCATGTCAACTGAGTGCTGCCTATATAGCCCCTGTTGTTAGGGCCTCAGGCCAATGTAGTTCTCCCAAAAGGGGAGGAAGAGGGTCGGTTATGGATTGGGTCTAGATCATGGTGAAGTCATGGTCAAAGGTAAAATGGTTTGTCCATCAGGTAAATGGATAAACGAATGTGGCCGAGCTAACCCCAGAAGACGTCATGTCAACTGAGTGCTACCTACATAGCCCCTATTGGAAAGGCCTCAAATGTAGTTTAGACAAAGAGTCAAAATGGTTGATGATGGGTTTGGACTAGGTTAAGTCATGGTCGAAGGAAGATGGTTTGTCCATTAGGTAGATGAACAAATGGATGTGGCTGAGATAACCCCAAAAGACGTCATGTCAACTGAGTGCTGCCTACATAGCCCCTGTTGGAAGGGCCTCAGGCCAATGTAGTTCAGACTAAGAGACAAAATGGTTGATAATTGGTTTGGTCATGATAAAATGATGAGGGTAAGATGATGTTATAGCCTTTTCCATATTGTGTGATGGTGTATTCTGTAACATTGGCTAAGTGGTCTTTCATCCCTAGCAATTTTCCATATCGGTAATGGTGTATGCTAAAAATGAATTAAGTTGATTTATGCTTCAGCAAGTAATGGTTTATGCTTAACATAAATTGTATGGTCGATAGTTTCCATGTGTATTGGTTTCCATAGAAACTATGTGAAATGGACTATGTCATGTTGGTGGTCTGAAAATGTTTGGTTTGATTGAGTATGGTTGAGATAAATGATTGGTTGAATGTGACCAAAGTGTGAAAAAAAGTGAAAGGCAAATTGCTCTTTCATTGACAAGGACCATAATGATAGCATAGGTAGGGGGTTTTTAGAAACAAAATCCCTGTTCATGCATTATGTCGTTGACCAGTGGTTGTGTTAGAGAAGCAATCAAATCACTTGACATTAAGTGAGCTCGAAATCCCTTGAGTATGTTGGGGTGATAAGTTTGATTATGTGAGATGGAGGGAAGGGGGAACATTTTTTTGGTAGGAACAACTTTGCCCCTTTTATAGGTGACCCTGAGAATGACTATAGACAAGTCCATGACTTTATAGTTTGTCAGCCAGTCTTTTTTTTTTGACAGACTGATCGATGCGGGAAGTCTGCGAGGGGATGTTGTCTTATTTTGTGGTCATGTTGTGAAGCTAATCGATGTGGGAAGCTTGTGAGATAATGTTGTGTATGTAGCAAGATTTAGGCATAGCCATCCTTCGAGGGAGTGGTCTATATTTTTCTTTATATGTTTAAATGGGCATTGAATAGCTGTCCTTCAAGGGAGCAGTCTATCAATTACAGCAATTATGATACAGTTGTCCTTCGAGGGAGTAGTCTACATTTAGAGTTTTATGACCTTTTGAGATAGGCATCCCAATTTATTTATATATTTTTTTGTTTTTTTTTTTACTGGACTTTGGGTCATGGACTTGACTATAGAGGTTTAGAGGGTTTCCCATTTATTAAGACAAAGCATTCATGTTTGACAAAAGGGTTGACTAATGTTTACAGGGTTGAGGGTTGAAAGGAATAGAAATGATGATGACAGGGATTACTCAAGGGATCGAGCTCAAGTTAAATGTCAAGTGAATAATTACTTGACTAATAGTAGATTGGTCGAAGATGCAAGGCATAAAGGGGCTCAGGTTATGATAAGTCCCTGACCCATGCTTGTGTTATGATGCAAGGTCTGAGTCAATTAGGAGAAAACTTGCCCCATTTGCTTTGTTCCAAATTGGTCATATGTTGGAGATGAGTAAGAAGTTGGTTGATGTTCGGTTGATATGTTGTTGGCATGTTTGACAAGTTGATGTTTGGTCGAGGCTTGGTGTTGATGTTTGGTTGATGCTTGGTTGGTTGATGTTTGGTCAATGCTTGGTTGGTTGATGTTTGGTCGATGCTTGGTTAATTTATGTTTGATGTTTGGTTGAGGTTACAATAGTCAGGGTAAGGTCGAATTCCCCTAGTTGCTAGGGAGAATGTTTGACAGATTTAGTTTGAGAGGGCAAGATCTTGATCTGCCAGGTTGGAAGTAGGAATCACGGATGGTGACAGAGGAAATGGTTGGTAATGATTTTATTAAAATGGCTAATGGTTGGGGGTCATCAGGCTGGACGTCCATCAATTATAAGGCTTGGATCAAAGTTTGATGATGTTGTGGAGAGTTTTATATGAGATCATACAAAGACATCTTCACAGGGGTCATGTGGTGAGGTTGTTTCACCACGGAGTTAGGGGTTATCTTTGAGGATGCTAGTCGAGATGTGCCCAAGACAGTAATATTGGGTTTTGGTTGTGGTGAAGGCTTGGTAGATGGGGATGTCTAAGGGATAAAAACATGTCTTTTCCCTTTATCCTTTTGGGTTGGTGGGCTGGTGGTCAAGTTGACTGTGTTGATTTCAAATAATGGGGTTAAAGGCGGTGGAGGGACCATAGTCTGGTGTTGAGATCCCAATTTAGGTGATGATGTTTGTGAGGCATGTGATGTTGTCAAAGGGGTAGTCAAGAGGATCGTTGACGAGGAGGGTATCCTTTTTCTAGTGTTGACAAATGACAGCTTTAAGAGTGCAACAATGCTCAGTGTCATGTCCCAGTGTGCGATGATAGTGACAAAATGTAGTGTTGTCGAACCAAGATGGTCTTGATTTGATATTTGATGAGTGTGAAGGTGAGGAGGTATGAGAAGCATGGGATGATGTTGAAGGTTTTGTTGATAATATGGTTAAGAAGAAGGGTGTCTTTCTCCAAACATTGGCGAATGACAACCTTGAGGGCACAATAATGCTCAGTGTCATGTCCTGACGTGAGATGATATGCACAAACTTTAGTGTCATCAAACCAAGGCAATTTTGGTCTGAGAGATTGGTATGGTTTAAGAGGTGGAATACTGATGCAAGAAGACTGCAACAATTGTCGTAACAACAAGGCATAAGAATCCACCAATGGGTCTGCATGTTTTGTTGCAGTAGGGGTTGATGACTTTTGTTTTGGAGGCGTAGGAGGCATTGGTCATTTTGGAGGAAATATATCTTTAATGGGTAAAGGGGATAATGGAGGCAGTTTGCTTTTGTGAGGTGTTGGGGTGGGAAGCACTCTTATTAAGGTGGATGGATGTGGGTCCAAAATAGAGGGCAATGATGAAGGTGGGGGAGGAATTCTCTGGTGTGGTTTAGTGGCCTTATTTGATTTGGTTTGAGGGCCACTATTATGCGAGGTGAGATTAGATATGGGACAAACACCAAGAGATTTAATCTCTTTTGGCATGGTGGATGCCTGCATGGGTTTGGGTTCAGATGTGGACGGAGGTGAGTGAGATGTAGCGATCTCAGGAAAAAGGCAAGAGAAAACCGTCACTAGGTCTTCCTCAGTTGAAGTGGGTGAAGAGACAGGGTCTTCTCTTGGTGGAGAAGAAATTGGAGAATGTGACTCCTCAAAAGGATAGAGGGCAGGGATGATGGTGCCTTGTACTTGTGGTTGAGGAGTAGGAAGGGTATGGTCCTCCATTGGTAGGAGGAAGGATGAAGGTGGGGCTAATGGCATTGGTATGGTTGAAGTGTCCTCCAATATAAGAGAGGTCGATGGAGAACTAATAGGAGAAGAATATTCTTCTACCTGTGGAGGAGGTTAGTCAGGGACAAGAGGCGAGACCATGTTGACCGTGCGTATATCATGCTCTTGGGAGCTATCGGCCATGGTCTGCACATTGTTTTGGCTAGAAGGATGGTTAGGAAAAGGTTGTTTAAAGATGTCAATGTGTTGATTGGGTGGCGCATTTGGGTTATCCAAAACAAGATCTCCCTTATCTATCATGTCTTGGACAATGTTCTTGAAGGTTTGGCAATTGTTTATGTCATGGCCTTGGACACAGTGATAGTGACAGAAGTCCTTTTCCCTATACCATGTAGGGATGGCTTTTAAAGGGTTGAATTGAGGTGGTCAGATTTGAGGGAGATTGAGGACCCCCTGTTTGACGAGATTTTCCAAAATTGAAGCATATGATTCTCCAATTGGAGTGTACTAACATTGTATATACCGTTGTTGGGATTATTTTGTGATGGTTTGTGATGTTGAAGGTTGAGATTGATTGGTTATGGTTGATGATGGTGATCTAAAGACCACAGCATTGGCCACTCCTTTGGGCTTGGAGTGAGAAGAAGAAGGCTTGGATGAAGAAGGGTCATTGCATTTTGCATTGTTATTACGCAATTTGACCCTGTTTTCTTCAATAGCGCAGAGTTCAAGCTTTCGAGCCATGGTGAAAGCTTCATCAAAAGTGTAGAATGTTTGAACCAGTAAGGTGGATGAGATGTGCATGGCACATGCTCGAGAGAAGAGCTCAATGAGCTCAGGTTGAGGTAAAGGGAAGGAGATTTGGTTAATTAAGCCTCTCTAATGGGTGACAAAATTGGCTATGGATTCATCATCAAACTACCTGATAGAGTACAGATTTGTGATTGAGACCTTTTTGGTGATATTGATCAAAAAGTGGTCAAGGAAAAGTTGGGCCAGTTGGGTAAATGAAAAGATAGAGTGACTAGTAAGAGAACTATACCAATCGAGGGCAGGGCCAAAAAGCGACATGGGAAACGTGTGTAGCAATAACGCATCATCATGTGTTATGAGATAACAAGCATGTCTGGATGCTCGTAGATGTTGTTGTGGGTCTTCCTTAATCTGGAAGCGAGTAAACTTAAGAAGTTCCCACTAACTGGGATACGGCCAAATTGGGATGGAGGTATGGATGGGTTCGTTGCAAATTTGGTCATATGAAAGGACATTGCTTGAACCGGAAATGGAAGCCTCAAGACTAGACATTTTGTCCATTAGCATCTTGATGAGATCGGCTGACAAATTGGCACGTGGGGCGCCCCCTAGGTTGTAAGGCACTTAGAAGGTGATAGAAGAGGCATATGACGTAGTTGGTTGTGCTTGTATAGGTGTAACGTATTGATGACTAGTCATAGGGACAGAAGTGGAAGCCAAGGGCAGTTGTGTCATGAAGGTAGAAGGCATAAGTTGACTAGATATCACCAAAGGTGGTTGCATGGAGGCATTGGCAAAAGGGGAGGTAGACACTCCTGCATTTATAGGCATAAGAGTGTGTGGAGTCAAGACAATCAAGTTCTGGTATGATGTAGAACTTGGTTGAATTGCATGTGGTTGAGGGGGTAATGAAACCCTGATGGAGGTCGGTCCAAAAATAGATGGGGAGGCCAAACTTTATGTATTGGCCATGGTTAGGTTAATGGTTGAGGCAATAGTCTAAGTCATAAAAGGCTGGGTAGCGAATGGTGTTGATGTCATCACCACTTCACCTGAAAGGTCTCGCATTTGGTTTCTTGCGAGATAGTGTTGGAGAGCCTTGACGTTGTCGTCAAGGATTCTCTCAAAGTTTGGGTCCACTTCAGGGACAATTGAAGGTTGATTGGGAGATGGTCGGGTAGGAGTTCATTTGGTCTCCGAATGATACTCCATTAGAGGACTAGGCATAGATGGCGAAGGCGAGAGTGGTCATTGCCTCGCGTGGTCAACAAGAGTCCTAGTTTGATTGCGTGTCAAAACCATTCAAGGCAAGAAGGGTTAGGTTCCAGAAACTGTGTTTTTCAGTCTCAAAAAACTAGAATGGTTTTTGGACAGCAATAAAGCTGGGTTTTAAGCTTGCTATTCTGAGAATAAAAATTTGGACAATGATCGACGTCGGTAGAAAAATTGATGTCGGTGAAACAGGTTGCCGATGTCAGTCAGAGAACCAATGCTGGTGAACCAAGTCTGCCAATGTCAGTGGTAAAATTGATGTCGATTACTGTGTTTTCCAAAAACTCAAAAAATTTGAGAGTTTTTGGAAAAAAGAAGAAAATGTCCTCACTAGCTCAAAAAACCAGATAAAGATAGAAAAGAAGATGAAGACAAGCAAACCCTAACATTAATTCCTAAGAATAATTTTTAGAATCCTGCTGGCTTATGCCTTAGATGAATGTGTTTGGGAAGTTGGCTTGTAGATCGAGTCCTAGAAGAAGTAGTCTAAGGTTGGTTTCAGGTTAGTTTCGGTGCTCAAGAGTCTGTGTTAGGTTTTGTACATGGCCTGGTGCTAAGGAGCAAGCTCCCCTAACTTCATGAGCCCAGTGATAAGCTGGTCTCACTTAGCCAGTATATACTTCCCCTAGAGTTTATCCTCTACCAGAGAATAGAGTGGGCTTTCCCCTTGGTAGTGGAGTCCAAGTGGGATTGTCGGGACACGTAAGGTATCCGCTAGGTGATGAAATCCTAGTCGGACCTTGTCTCAAGTGAGTTTAGATGTTTGATTTTGTGCAAGTGATTTGGTCATGTAACATAAGTGGACTACACTTTATTCATGATGCATTTTTTATTACTAGATGTGAGAGCTAAGTATGCATTCAAGAAGAAATGAAATGCGATGTATTTTAAGCCCAAATTGAAATGTGTGTTCGTATGCAGACAAGTGAGAAGAGGTTGAAGAGTATGATTTTGACTAGTCTAAGATGCAAGAAATAAAGAAGGGTTCTTTTTAACTTTGCTAATGGTTTCTTTTGGAAGAGATAAAAGAAAAATATGCAAGAAGAGACCTAATGTACCTATATGAATGGTTTGTTTAGAAGAAAAAATTATGAACCCAAGGAGAATTCCTAGGGTCCCACCGGGCATGCCAGAATGTTTCAAACTATTTTTGATTTTCTACATTCAAAGGAAGTAAGAAACTAAAGGAAATGGTCTAGGGTTAGATGATACCCAGATGAGGTTTGCGCACTGTTATCCAGATGTTGTAGGGACTCCTCTTTGGCTGTGGAGGATGACACCTGTAGAAGAAAGAGACTCAAACAAAGAGATTGTTAGATGGATGTAAGGTGGACTGCCAAGTGATATGCTTGGTCCCAGAAGTGCAAAGACTTCCTTAAGGGATGTTAGTCCACTTGTTGATAAAAAATAATGTCAGATAAAGATAATAATGACAGACTAAGCTAGAGAAATACAAACAATGCGTACCTATTGTCTGTTGTCGATCTGCCACAGTCGCTGATGTCGGTTGGTCTGTCGACATCAGTTGGTTAAGGTCATTGATGTCAGTTAGGCTATCAACATCAATAGGGGCAATGGGCCTAATGGCCAGCGTCAGTTAGGGCAATGGTCTTAGATAGGGTTTGGACAGGTTTTTGGTCGATAGAATGGTCTGCAAAATGGTCTATGGTAGTCTGGATCTGTGCAAAGGATGTTAGACAGTAGATAGGGTCTTTAGGAGGGACAAAAGGTAGGGGATAGGTTGTCAAGAAAAGGGGTAAGGGTATGGGAAAGGCCTCTCAGCCTTTTTAGGAAGAGAGTCAGGCCTGGTCTGGTTGAAGGTTGGGTCTAGTTGATAATATTGTTTAGAAGCAATGAATAGAAAACTGATTATTGATATAGTCTAAATAATTGAAATAAAATAGAAGAAGGATACTTAGCTATGAGTGGAGAGGTAGAAGTGCAAGATGTTGTTTCTATTGTGGCTGGTTCAGGAGATGTCTTGCAACCTTCAATCCGGCTTGGAATGACTGGTGTAAAATCCCTGAGTCTGGTAAGTGTTGTTGAGATGCTGATACCTGCAAGAAGTCGAGGAGAAAGAGCGCTTGAAATCTGGAGGGAGTGAATTGGCATTCATGGGGGGAGCATTCATTGATTCAGCTTACAAGTTGGTTTTAAGCAACTGACATCAGCGATCTTGCCAACTTTGTCTAACTGGTAATCGACGTCAGCAGCCAAAATAACAGAAAAAGGGCTAAAATTAGACTTTTGCCCATTCTTCCAACTGCCAGGGTCAAGGTGTCATGGGAAAACGGTCGAAGGTAGGTTAAATGAGCATGAGAGGATAGTGAAAGGGATGAAATAGGGTTTAAGCATTTAAGATTTGGCATGGGGTGATGAAGGGATCCAAGGAGAGGTATCCAAGGTGGGGTGAGGTGACATGGGTGAGAGAGAGAGAGGGAATTGTTAATTTAAAATAGATAATTACTTTAAATTAATAAGACATAGGTTAGGAGTGTTGAAGTGGAAAGGGACTAAGGGGGAGTCGACCAAGGGTTAGACTCGATTTCAGTGTCTACAGTTAGTCTTATTTGAATAAGTGAAATATCAATTTGGATTGGTATATGGGATCCCACCAAATTTCCCTATATATAGGAGGGAGGATGTTGAGTTCCCACTCCTAGATCCACAACCATTGGATGTCATCTCAGTCTTTAAGGAGCTACCAACTAGAGATATGATTGATGATGTAAGTATGGTAGATGGATACATAACATGGTACTAGGCTCAATATATAGTAGCCAAATTTAGATGGGGTGATGATGATAAATAGCCTATAGATGTGGCCCCCACATAGGCATCAACATAGGATGGTTAGGTGGTAGTAACACTAGTGGTAGCACATGCCCAAATCATGGGTTTATAGGGATAGGTGGTTTCCCTGTAGGCACATATTATTATATTACAAGGTCAAGATGCCACTCTGATAGGAGAGTAAGATTTAATGAGAACCTCCCTAGATTTAGTGACTCAAGAGAGGGATGCACTGAGATAGAGGGTAGGATCAGCCACAAGTGTAGTAAAAGGACCACCAGACATAGTTTTGAGGACATGGTATTTGGCCACTATCGATGAATTGAGATATTATGAGGTGATAGTACTAACACAGTTAAAACTAGAGATGAGATATGGAGAGTACAAGGCCAACCTAATAGGTGGTCCATCAATAGATACTCCCAGATAGTGGGCTTCTACAATCGGTCACACAAGGGTATCAGGGGGGACACCACTAGATGGTAGTATAAGTATAGGGGTATGTGTAGGTGTAGGTAAAAGGGCTATTGGTAGTGTACTAGGGATTTGATAGATGAGAGTAGATATATATTTGTGATTTTGATACCAACCTATGTGTTAATTACATGAGATGTATATGAGCGATAGAAACATGGATACATTATGTCATGTATTTTATTAGAGATGTATATGATGATGTGACATTTGATTATATTTATTATATGTTGACATATGACATGATGATGATGTTATGATGTTGATGATGTTTAGTTGATTACATATTGATGTATAATGATGATAGAGATGTAGGTTATGATCTTGATGTGGTTATGTTTATGGATCATGTTTTTCATATATGATATTACAGGCTTATGTTTATGCTTATGTTCATGTTTTAATTTTTATTTTAATTATGTGATGATGTTGAGGGTTTGTTTAGCTAATATATTGATGAATATGATGGATGATTTTAGGTGATGATATGATTAGAAACATGATTTGGATTAGATGTTTGAATTTTTTTAATGTAGGTGATGTTTGGGTCATATAGAGTTGATAATGTGTTTGTCCATGATTGTGAATATATGATAGATGTGTTTGGATGATTTTTTTTATAAGATGATTGTGAGAATCTGGTTTATAGATAGGATGAGGTTGTAATCATGTTCATTGATAAATATTGCTTATAGATAAGATAATTTGATAATGTGATGATGTTGTGAATTGTTTTAAGGATGATGTTGAGGCCGTTTGATGATGGTAATATGATCTTATGATGTTATTGTTTATGGTTTATGATTCTTGATGTTTTGTTTATTGTTAGGATATGGTTCATGGTTTATAATGTTATGATGTATGTTGATGAGAATGATGTTTGAATGTATTGATTTATTATGGGAATATAATGAAAGAACATAAATTAGGTTTAGGTAACAAATTAAATATGAGAAAGAGAAGATAATCATGGAACATATGTCTATAGGAACTAATAGAGGGTAAAGAAAATACCTGATGTTTTAGATTGGCAAGGATCTAATAATAAGAAAACATAATCTAATTGAACATAAATATATTGAATGTTTTGCAAGAGCATGTTTTGATTGAGAAAGAGGGTGTCTTGATCACTTTGCATCAAGTAAGCTCATAGTCCCTTAACTTGGGAAAAGGTGTGAATGGAAAGTAAGTGATAAGTATATGGGTAAATGAGAAATGAATGAAATGTTAAACTAATGCATTTTAGCTTACCCCTTCTATAGGTGATCAAAAAATCATAATAGACAATTCCATGTCATAATATGATATGTGGACTAATCAATGTGAGAAGCCTACTAATGCCATATATAGGATCCAATTGCATCTTATTGATTTTGATTTTGACATAGGGTTACTTGTTGCTTTTATGGTTTTGATAGAATTAGTGAAGTTGATCAATATGGGAAGCTTCGAATGATTGCTTTGACAAACTTTGATCTATCCATATTTCAAAGGAGTGGTCTAAAATTAGATTTATTTATGATTTAGTTGTCCTTCAAGGGCGAAGTCTATTTTTAAGCAATTGAGTTTTGTGCATCCATCTTTCAAGGGAGCATTCTGTAATGCTAGAGATTATAACCCAAGTGAGATTTTGGTATCCCAATTTGATTAGTTAGACATGTAAAAGTCTACTTAGGCTTATAGGTGTACCTTTATGGAGGCAAGACTCTTAGCACAAAAGGTTAATGATTGGTGAGGTGAAGTGGTTTGAAAGACAACTAAGCTTGGGATTCCATCTGATTAGAGATAAAAAGTATCAAAGAGAACTAAGCTATAATTGTGATGGATAATCACATGGTCCTATGCTATAATCAATTTTCCCCAAATAAGGATAGGCAGGTGAAGAGAAGTGAAAATATTTTAAACCAAGGGACAAGATTAAGTTAGACACAAAGGTTAAAAAAAGGATGCTAAAGTGAAATTATGATCCTTTTTTTAATAATAGAAAGGATGTAGATGTGAATCATTGAAAGGCTTAGGTTCTGATTTGCCTTTGAGATAAGATAAATGATAAGATCTTGATCCATACTTATGGGTTATAATGTAGGTTCCAATCCAATTGGATGCAAACTTTCCCTTTTTATTTTTCTCCATATTAGTTACATGTTGGTTTTCCTTAAGGATGGGGTCTCTGATATTGAATTCTTGTTCTTTCAAGTGTTTGTTGTATGTGTGATTGATGTGTTCTTGATAGACATAAAGATTATTAAGTGTTATGAGGTGATGTTCATCAAGGATTTCAATATGTTTGGGGTACTCTTGATGATAATCACTCTAGAAAAGAATTTGATGTAGAGATATGATAAGGGATGGAATCTAGGCCTCAAGAGACAATACTACCTCTACATCAAAGATGAGAAACAAATGAGTAACACTAGTAGAGGTTTGAATTCTAGTGTGATAGGCCCATAAAGTGAAAGGGATATGTAGATGCCAATCTTGACCTGAAGCACTTACCATTTTGGTTAAAATTTTGTTAATAATTTTGTTTTAGGATTCTACTTGTACATTTTATTATGGATGATAGGGTGAGGAAAAGATTAGTTTGATCCAAAAGCATTGCATAGACCCTAGAATTTCTTGTTTTAAAAAAAAATTCCATTATCAGTGATGATCTTATGGGGAGAACTAAAATGGTGAATGATATGTTGATTGATGAAGTTGATGATATTTTTGGCTTTATTTGAAATAAGAGGGATGGCCTCCACCTATTTGGTGAAATATTTGGTGGTGGTGATAATGTATTGATGATGCTATGATGAATGAGGATTGATTTCCCCAATAAGATCGAGACCCCATTATGAGAAGGGCTAATAGTCATTGGATACTTGAAGGACATGAGATGGTGTGTGATGTAAATTAGTGTGTTATTGACATTTGACACACTTTTTTACATAATCAAAAAAATCTTGATTGAGGGTGGGCCAATAATAACCAAGGTGAAGGATATGCTTAGTGATGGCTAGGGTATTGAAATGCCCCTCACAAATGTTATCATGTGTTTCTTTGATAGCATGGGAAGCTTCACGATTGAAAAATAAATAGAGGAAGAGACCATAAATTCCATTTTTGTAAATTATTCCCCCTAGTATGGTGTAATGAGAGGTGTTTTAAATAAAATCTCTTCAAGCACTCTTCAAAACGTTGGGAGGAATGAAGCTAATGTTAAGGTAGTCAAAATTTTAGTCTTACCAAGTGTTGAAAGGGGATGTTTCCATAGTAAAAATGGTAGGAAGGTCAATAATAATATATGAGGGTGTGATAAATTTATAGATGGTAACAAATAGTCTAGATTTGGCATGTTGAGATGCAATTTGGGATGCAAGGAATGACATCATATCTACATATTTATTTGTAGATCGAGGAACTAGTTGAATAATGTGATGATCATATGATGCTAAGAGAACATCCATGAGTTGTTTGTATTTTAGGAGTACATAATTTTTACATTGATATGATCCATTGATGTGGTTTATAACTAGTTAAGAGTCACCAAAGACATTGATTGCTTTGACTCCCAAAGCTATGGTAGTTTGGAGACCTATGACTAGGGCTTCTTATTTAGCCATGTTTTTGGTGCATTCAAAGTCAATTTTAAAAGAGATTGGAAGAGGTTCACCATTAAGGGAAATGATAATAACTCCAACACCCCTACCACCATGGAATTTTGAGCCATAAAAAAACATGGTCATTTGGTAGGTGGGTGCTTCTCTAGAAAGAGTTGTAATGGATTCATCAAGAAATGTAAGAGGAAATGGTTGATTTTATAGCAGAGGATATTTAGATAATTTACCAACAATCAATTGTACTTTAATGTATTTTTTTTGAAGAAATTAAATATCAAACTCAACTAGGAGCATGAGCCACTTAGCCATATACTAGTTTTGGGATGGTTTAGAGTGCATGTATTTGAGTGGGTCAATGTTGGTGTTGATGTATGTTTTATGATTAAGAAGGTAGTGACAGAGTTTGGAGTCCACAAAGACAAAAGAGAGGAAAAGTTTTTTGGGATGGGTATACCAAGTTTCATATTTAATAAGGATGTGGCTAATGTAATAGATGGCTTGATCTTTGTTCTGATCATCACAATGAGTGAGCATTACCCCTAGGGAATGGTCCATGGTATATATATAAATATAAAAAGGTTGGTATTATTTAGGAGGTATGAGGATAGGTTGAGAAAGAAGGTAATATTTGATTATATTAAAGGCTTGCTAATAATATTTGGTCCACTTGAAAGAGGTGTCTTTCTTGAAGAGATGGTGAAAGGGTTGAGATCTATTTAATATTTGAGATATGAAGTGACAAATGGATTGGAGATTCTCCTATAATCTATGAATTTTCTTAAGGTTATCAGGCATAGGCATCTCCAAGATTTCTTTAAATTTGGTAGGGTCTATTTTGATTCCATAAAGAGAGACAATGAAGCCAAGAAGCTTTCTTGATAAGACCCCAAAAATACATTTCTTGGGATTGAGCCTAACATGATAATGGATTAGTCGATTGAAGATTATGGAGATAAAAACAAGGTGATATGTGTGGTGTTTGGATTTACAAAGGAGATCATCCACATATTCCTTTACAATTTTATGGATGATATCATGAAAGATGTAAGTCATGGCATGCTAGTATGTTGCACTAGCATTTTTCAGACCAAAAGGCATGACCTTATAATAGAAGGTTCCCCATGGGGTGATAAATAAATTTTTATGGTGATCTTTGAGGGAAATAAATATCTGATTATATCTTGAGAAACCATCCATGACAGATAACATTTCATGACCAGTTGTAAGATCAACAAGTTGGTCAATGTTGGGTAAAGGGAAGTCATCCTTTGGGCAAGTGAGGTTAAGATCATGAAATTTGATGCAAATTTAAGTCCCCCTATGGGTTTGGTAATTGTAATGATGTCAGAAACCCATTATGGATAATCAATGAGTTGGATGAAGTCAATAGATAAGAGATGTTGAAGTTCTTCCTTGACAAGAAGGGCAATGTGAGGATGTATCCTACAAAGCTTTTATCATACTAGCTTAACCTCAAGATGGTTGAAAATTTTGTGGAGTGAAATAGAAGGGTCAATTCTAGGCATATCATGATAGGAACAAGCAAAGGTTATGCTATGATCATGAAGGAAATAAGGGTAATCTTGTCACTCCGTGGAATTCAAGGATTGGCCAATTTTGATGATATGGGGGTTATCTTGAGTACCAAGATTGACATTGATTGTGGATTCATTGAACATGGTTTAGTTCTTAGGAGGAAGGGATTTATGAATTGAATAATTCCCCACACCAAGATAGGTTATAATAGAATCATCATCCTGACATTAGATGGTGTTGATGGTAGGAGAATCACATTCAATCATTTCAAGATGGATAAGAGGAAGATTTTAGTTTGGCCATCCTTTTGATAGGTCAGGGGGTCTAAACTAACTATGTTGATAAATAAAAAATTTAGATGGGATGATATTAGAGTCTTCAATTTTTTATGGAGATGGGTTTGGTGAGTATAAAAGTTCTTCATCGATGCTTGCAATCAGTTTTGGTGAGGTAGGTTCTTTTGGTGGTATGAACCCAAGGCTGAAGAACTCATGAGATTTTTGAGTTTTGATTATGGGTAACTTATGAGGTCCTTGTTAGTAAAGGCCAAGACCAAATCCCTTCTAAGCACACCTATAAAGGTAAGCTTTGGCAAAGGCTAGTTTACTGAGATAAGATAAGTTGAAGGTGAACAGTTGGATGGATGAGGTAGTGGTGGGAGCAATAAGTGGCTCATCAAGACCCCCATAGATAAAATTTATTTGATGGTCGGGTAGCCCAAAAGGGATGATGGTTTTGATGTTGGAGTTATAGGAAGGTCTATATTTGAGGTTCCTATACTCCTTGTGGGTATGGAAATCATCTAAGGCTAGCATGTGATATTCCCCAAGAGAGAGACATTGTAATGTGGATCGCAAGGGGTCCTTGACTAGAATATGGGATGAAGGGATGGATGAGCTAAGTAAAGCTTCATCACTTTTTTGGGTGTGAGTGTTCATGGTGATAGTTTTTGGGGTGGTTTTTTTATAATTTTTTTGTGAGTTAGGTGAATGAGGAATAATAACATCATTAGGTTGGTATGTCATATCACAAGAGGCAAAGGGACTAAGGTCAGCTTTGATGGTAACAACTTGTCCTTCATGCTCAAATTTAACACATCAGTGTAAGGTGAAAGGGATGCAAATAATAACTTGGATCTAAGGGCATCAAATTTTTACATTGTATTGGAACTCACCTTCTATAACATAAAATAGTTTAGGAATGGTATAAGGCCCTAAGTGGATATGGAGGGCAACTATTCCCAAGGTCATGACCATGGTATCATTGAAAGAGCGAAGAACCATTATGGTTTATAACATGATATTCTTAGGTATTTGCATGGGAAGAGATAATATTGATTCTATCTCCTCCATCAATAATTAACCTTCTAACATAGGTATGGTTGATGTATGCAGTATAAAAAGGGGAGGATCAAAATCCTCAAGATGAATAGGAGGTATTTTAGAATTATAGAAGGTGATGGAGAAATCAAGTTGAAGGGCTCCAACAAAGGGTAAAAGAGGTTGGGTATCATCTGGTTGAGCCTTTATATACTGTAGGGCCTCTATTAGTGCTTGATGATGGTGTGGCAATGTGTTGATGAGTTAATAAAGGCTCATCTTCACTAGTATCTAGTGAATTTGTTTCAACACAACACATTGGATGGAATTATAAGGGTTGGAGGGAAAATTTCCTAAAATTTATACTTTGGATTTTGGTCGTTGTGAAGGTGAAGGTAAAGGCATAGGTGTTTGGGTTCGGTTAGAAGGCTAAGGAGTTGAAGGGTATGTCCAAGGAATGGAGACTTTAGCTTTTGTCTTGTCTTTCTATTTGGCTTGACATCAGGTGATCATATTAATAGTGTGGATAACATGATTTATTGGGTTTGATGGTTGCTTTGGTTCCTCCCCCTCACTCTTGGGTGAGAATGGTAGAATAGGTAATGGTTGGGTAGGTTGGATAGATGGTAGGATGGGTAATGGAGGCAAGAGAGGCTTGTATAATAGTAGATCATCTTCATCATAAAGGCTATGAACAAGTGCTCAGAGAGATTTTTAGTTCTCTATGTTATGTTTTGGTGCCCTATGGTATGCACAGAACAAGTTATCATTGAATCAGGAGGGTTTGGTATTGGAAGGTAGAATTGTTTGATAGGTGGTAAACTAATGCAAAAAGTTTTCAAAAACCTTTATAGGATATTTTAATAATATTAACTAAAAGGTGTTAGATGTGATGGGTTTATAGATTTAGGGATGGGATATTTCTTAAAGGAAATTTTCACCTTAATGATTGTAATTGATGGTTTGGTTTTGGTTAGTGGCTGGGACTATTCAATTATGGTTGTCTTCAGGGTAGATGAGTTGAGGGTGGAAGATTTGGATGATGAGGGGTTGGATATCGGCGGGAGGTATAGGTAGAGAGGTTAGTTAAAAATGATGGAGTGCTAGAGGGTTTGATGGGTGGAGGTGGAGAAAAGGGGGATAGTTTCTTAGAGGAAGAATAGGCAATTGAAATGGTAGAAGGATAGGGTCCTAAGATAGAAGGTAAGTGTGAAGGAGGTGGTATGGGTCTAGTTCAAGGTGGAGGTTTGGGTAAATCTACCTTCTCGATTGATCTAGTTGGGGGTTTCTTTAGTAGACTAGGTAGAGTTAAATACAAATTCAAAGAGAGGTAAGTTCAACTAGGTGTATGAAGGATTCCTAGATTCTTGACAGGCTTGGCTAGAGGGTCACTAGATGATTTCGCAATGTTAGATGAAGGTAGTTGAGGTGGTTTTCCTATGATTTTGGAGGGAGAGGTGTCAGATGAAGAAGTAACAATGGGATTAAGGGTGGATTTGAGCATGCTTAAGGATTCAGACTTGTTTTGGTAAGGGAGCTCTAGACGATGCCAAAAGGTGGATCTATCAAAATTGGGTTGACAAGTGAACTCTAAACTTTGGACTAGTCTAGAGAAGGACTTATAGATATGTTTAGTTCCTTGATTATTGGTTTCAAAAATTAAGCCCTTAGGTGAAGAAGAGGGACTAGTTACTTTGGCTTTGTTTTTTATGGATGAGGTAACCCTCTCTTGTGGGATGTCTTACAAAGAGGATATGGATTATTATATGAGAGGGGTGGTAGGTGCGGTGTCCTCCAAAGAAGGAATGGATATGGTTGATTCCATTGGTTGAGTAACCAAGGGAATGGAAGGTAGTTTTACCACTTCAATAGGTGGAGGGGAAGAAGAATAAATGGTTAAATAAAAGGTTGGCTCTTTTGGTGTTCCCATAAAAAGAGAGGTGGATAAAGCTAAGGTCTCATCTAACAAGGAGAGAGGGTGGTTGATTTATCTATTTGGGTGTCCAAATTAATGGAAGGTGAGTCCACTACTTTTGTGAGTGAGTTGGAGGAAAAAATGGTTGAGGTAATGGCCTCCTCAATAATGGGTTCACTAATAATAATGTTGATTGTATGTGCCACATGAGAGTGAGATGATTTGGGTTTATTGTCATGATGATTGGTAGAAGGAGCATGATTAGGAAAATATTTGAAAAAATGTTAAGGGACTGATTAGGTGAATTGGGGTTATAAAAATCAAGTTCTCCATTGTCAATTAAGCATTGGACCAATATTTTGAAGGTATTGCATCTACTGACGTCATGTCTAAGAACTCAATGAAAGGCATAATGGTCATTCTCATTGTACCAAATGGGCATGGGGCTAGAAGCATCAAATTTTTGGTGTGGTTTGATAGGTTTAAGTTGGATGAGGTTAGATTTGAGAAATGTATCCAAAATTAAAGCATAATATTCCCTGATGGGAGTGTATTATTTTAAAGAAGCTCAGTTTTGGTTTCTATTTTGTTTATAGGAAGGATTAGGAGAATTGATTTGATGGGGTTGATTGACAGTTCATGGAGGAGTAGTTTTTAGGACAGCTAAGTTTGCAGATGCTTTTAATTTGGTATTAGGATGGCTGGATTGGCTAGTGGTTTTGGTGGAGGGAGGGTCATTAGATTTAAATCTAGAATTCTTGTTCTGTAGTTTCAATTTCCCTTTGTCAATGGCTTAGTTTTTAAGTTTATGTGCTATGGTGAATGCCTCATCAAAAGTTTCGAAAGTTTGAACCTAAAGAGTGGAGTTAATATGTTTGGCACAACCCTTAGAAAAAAGCTCAATCAACTCCAATTGGGGTGATGAAAAAGTAAGTTGGTTGATGAGTCCTCTCCATTTGGATATAAAATCGGTAATGGATTCATCATAAAATTTCTTGATAGAATAGAGGCTGATAATAGAAAACATTTTAGTTATATTTACTGAGAAATGTTCTAAAAATATTTGGACAAGTTGTGGAAATGAAAAGATAGAGTGTTTGGTAAGAGCACTATACCAATCAAGGGATGGTCTTGATAAAGACATGGGGAAGGTAAGAAGAAGGAGAGCATCATCATATGTGATCAAATAAAAATAATGATGAAATTATCTCAAATGTTGTTGGTGGTCCTCCATTCCTTGGAATTTGGAAAAAATAGGTAATTCCTATTGAGGATGATATGCATGGATATGAAGAAATGGATGTATGGGATCATAGGATAAGAGGTTATGAGATAAAGAGATAGATGATTCTAAGTTGGACATTTTATCCATTAACATCTAGATCAAATCTATCTGTGGTTGGGAAGTTGCATGCTAAGGTGGTAAGCCTTGTTGTGGTTGGGAGGCAACAATGTATGGATAAGTGATAGAGGATACTGAAGAAGCCACATATTGATAAGTGGTCATAGGAGGTTGGGATAGTGCTACATAAGGGTTTATTGGCACAAATGGTTGGTTGGAAGGTGTTATGTGTACTTATGTGTTAGATACATAGGGGTAAGATGTCATGGGTACTTTCTAAGGGGATAACAAGCTCTAATGTAGAAGTATGTTTGGGTTAGTATATGGTGGTATGGATGTATATTGGGTTAGGGTAAGAAATTATTAGGTGGTTGTTGATGGGTGGTAACTCTAGTACTAATATCTAGGAGTGTTTGAGGTATGGAAAGCACCAAGTTCTGAAATGGGGTAGAAGTTAGTGGATTGGTTGTTATAAAAGGAAGGATGGAAGTGGGGGTAGAGGATAACCCTATGGTAGGTGGAGTTTAGGTAACTAGAGTAAAATTTGAACCTATATGGGTAGTGTGGGGAGTGTTAATAGGTCTTTGGTTACTAGTTGGTATGTTAGATTATGTTTGGGTAGTGGTAGTAGATGAGATGTTGGAAGAAGAAGAGACTTGGGTAGTCAAAGGTTGGGTTGATGTAACACTTACCATAATATGGGGAGGCATACCATAAGAAGGATCTATAAGAATAAGTGAAGTAATAGAGGTACAATGAGGTAAGTTATTAAGATAATGTTGAAGGGCCATGGGGTTGTTATCAAGGAACTCAACAAAATTTGCATCGCCCTTAGTAACAATCAGAATTCTAGTAAGAGGGGGAGAAAAATGAGGTGAACCCTCATCATTAGAATTATATTCCATAGAAGAAAAATAAGGTGGTGGTTCATTGGTTTGGTTTCTTATTTTCTATCAAGTAAAGATAATGTGAGAAAATAGGAAACGATATGATGAAACTCACACCTCAAACAAAGAGAAATCAATAGAAAAGAATGCTAGGAAAATAATGCATGCACTATGAATGCATTAAGTCCTAGGATTATTTTTAGATCACTTTTGGCTTATGCCTTAGAAAGTGTGAAGAATAAAATGGCTTGTAGATCAGGTACTAAATAAAAAAACTAAGGATGGTTTTAGGTTATGTTCAAGTACTCAAGAGAGGAATCTATATTGATCTTTAGTACACATATTGGTATTGGGGCCTACACCTTAGATTCACACACCATAGTGATAAGGGTGTCAGTTGCAGATCCAAAAATATACTAAATCTCATAGTTTATACCCAACTAGAGAGCTTAGTTGGTTCTCTCCTTGGTGGTGAAATCTAAGTAGGATAGTCGAGAAGGGATAAGGTTACCACTAGGTGATGAAATCCTAGTTGGGCCTTGTCTCAAGTATATTTCTATGTGTTAATTTTTTTTGTTTTGGCTCAAGTGTGTGATAACAAGGTGAAATCTATGATTATTTACTTTGCCTCCTAAGTTATTAGATGAACTAGGACAAGTAGACAATCAATGTATGTAAGAAGTCTATTTTAAGCCCAAAAAGAAATTTTTAGATTTCATTCGATGAGAAGTTAATAAAGGAAGAAAGAGGGATGATAGGTCCACATGGTGTGCCAAAATTTTTCAATTAATTTCTACTCATTCCTTAATTTTGAAGGAAAGTAAATAAACTAGTAATAGGGTGTGTACAAGAATACCTGGTAAAGTGTGTGAATGAATCTAGACATGATGGGAACTCCTTTTTGGCTAGGAAGGAATAAATTAAAAATAAGAAAGACACTAGAAAATGGGGGTTGTTATATGGATGGTTGATTGGAATGCCTAGCATGAGCTAGATCCAAAAAGTGTGAGCTTACTAGAAGGCTATCAATCCACTATTTATAACAATTAAGTTGATATAAACAAAAAGAAAGGAAATTTGCATTCAATAACTAGAAAGTAAATGCATGTAAGATAAGGTGAAAGTATATTTATTGTTAAAAAAAATACTAATTATAGCAAAATCAGGTCAATACTCATGCTAAGATAGTTAGGGTCAGGTTCAGAAAATTAGAAGAGCCTCTGTGAATAGGTAGGAACATAGAAAATAGGTTTGTTTGAGGTCAAGGGGTGAAAATAACTTGCTATTATTTTTTGACACAGTGACCATTAGTAATTGGGTGAATCATCAATGGTTTGTCTAACCATCAATGGTTTGGTAACCATCGATGATTAAATTGATTGTTGATGGTTGTGCTAACCATTGATGATTGACTGTGTAATTTTGGAAATGATTAAAAAAGGTGTAGATTGGGTATTTGGGTAAATAGAGGTCTGTTATAGAACTGAGGAATGAAAAATAAGATATTAGTGGGGTTGATAGGGTATGGAGGTTATAAATAAGATAAATCAATAAAAATAAGTGAAAGATACCTAAAACCTAATAGTGGAAGGATGAAGTAATTTGGCCAGTGTGATAGTAATTCAACTTTTGAAAGTGATTCCAATAGAGCTTTGGGTCTTTGGTGATGATACTTGCTAGTAGAAAGGATGATAGATACCTATATGAAAGAGAGCCTGGATGCAATATTCTGTATTGTTAATCCATTTCACTTCCTCTTCTTTTTAGGATGAAGTTACTAATTGGGATGGTAGAAGTTACTAATTTGATAGGGGATAAAGTTGCTAATTCATGACATTTTAAAGCTAGTTTCAAAATCAAGATACCATTTTAGGGAGATATTTATCTCACTCAAATATGTCAATGCTTTAAAATTTTAAATTAGGCTGGGTGACCTAACCATCAATAATCAAGCTAACAATTGATGGTTGGGCTAACCATCGATGGTCGAGTGCCTAGAGGAAAATGGTCAAGAAAGGGTTAAAAATGGGTTTGATTAAAGGGGTGTTTAAAAGGTTTAAAGCTAGCAAATTGATTAAGTGTTTAAGTCAACCAGGTGGTCAACTAGCATAGGGTCTGATAGGGATCCAAGGTGATTTGACATCTAAAACTATCATGTGTAGTTTTTGTGTGTCTAAACTCCATATAGATGGGAGTGAAAGAAGTTGTCTTTTGGGAAGTTAGCTTGCATTATGGATACCCCTAAGATAGATTAAGGAAAAAAATAACCATTCTAAGTTATTTTATGCAAACTGATGAATATCATCAACCCTCAAATCTTCCATGAAATATATTAAATAAATTGGGAATATCACATGATTATGCGAGTGAATTTAGAACCCTAAGGTTTATGTCTATTTCTTAGGCCTAGTAGGCATAGACTATGTTTTCTAAGTATACGACCACATATGAGTGGTCATAGTGTATGTAGGAGCTTCTCAAAATTTATTTACCTTCAATTAAACCCTACACATCATCCCAAAATGCTTTAAGAATCTTTATTTCATCCTTTTGCCATTAATGCACTATGTCTATAGGTCATTACTTATGGAGTGATTCAAGTTTGAGACAAAAAAGTGAGAACTTACACTATTATTTTGACCTAAAATATACCATGATGGCCTATTTCAATTCATAATGAGCCTATGTACTAATTTTCAATCCTTAACCATGCTTCAATATCCATCATCTCAAATTATCAAGACTAGCTTTTAGGCTTGTGACTGTGTGCAGGGTTTCGGTTGACTGAGTATGAAGTTTTAAAACCCAACATGAATCAATTTTTACCCTATTTTTTTGTCTATGAGAATTTCATGGAAATTTGATATTATCACTATGAGAGTGATGTTTACATGGTCATCTTAAACTTGCACCTTGGTATATCAACCAAACACGCATCCTTCATTAGCTTAGGCTAACCTATCTACTAGTTCAAATTATCGGTGCTTATTAGGGAAGTCATGAGATTACTATAGGTGATGTTACATGTTTGGAAATTATACTTCACACCTTTAGTTTCTCCCAAAGTCAATTGGACCATTTCATATCTAGATAGACTCATTTCAGCCTTGAGATAATGTAATCATCCCTTTACCATCAATGCACTAGGTATTACTTACATGTTGTATTGTTCTAAGTTCATTTTGGCCTAAAGGAAATATTATTCTCTAAGTGTTTCCATCAAGATTTTGATAAAGTTGAAAACCCATTATGCCATCATCTTCTCTTAACTTGATCATCTCCTATTATTCAAGATATTAAATTTAGGCATAAGCTCCAAGAATGAATCCATTAGGCTTACCTAGACCTCATAGACTTCCACCATGATATAAAACTGTGTCGAACATAATCCTTTTTTAGAGAAACTAAGGTAAACTTTCCCATCTTCAAATTTCTTCAATTCTATAGCTTGCACCTAGGTTTAGTTGTAGATAATGGCCTCACTATTTCAAAAACTTATCCCTCTTCTTAAATTAGTAGAATATGTTATGGGTCCTAAAGGTGATGGAGACCTATTGCAAAACTCAGAACATACAACTTGGATCTCCTACAAATAATTGACACCTATAACCTCTGAGACATACATATTCAATATGCATTCTACCCATAGATAATAGTCAGGATATAGGTTCATTATGACCTCAAACCATATTTTCCTGCATGATCCACTTAGATTATAAATCACATTGCACTGAGGGTATTCATTTCAAGTTGATTTTCAAACTTCCACTTCACACCTTCATCTGTAACTATAAAAAAATTGTTATGCAGACCATTGGCATTCACTTATAGAACAAGGAAATAGTTTTATCTATCCTTCCATGACCACACATTCCTAGCTATATTTAAGTTAACATGATTGAGTGGGTGTGCTTTGAAATTCTAAATACATCATTTAGTTCACATAGACCAATCACCAGAGTGTAACCAGATTAGGAAAACTGAGCCATTGGGATTGCATAAGCAGTTTGGAGGTACTAAAAATATTAATAATTTTTATACATCACAAGCCACCAAAATTGAAACTATGACCATGATATAGAAGATTATAAGGACCCTTAACATCCACCAAGTGCACTCGCTCCAAATCTTCTTCTCGAGTCCATACCAAATGAAAATTGTTGATCCTTTCTAAATTATCCAAATGAGCGATCGGAGAGAGGAAATAATGTTTTTTAGTTTTTGATTTATTGAATCAACATGAGTCTAAAAATGACCTATGGGGATATCTAAACACCTTACTAAATCCTTCGCACCTATAAATGAGTCACACCAATTTGTACAATTGTCTGAAACTGGCCTTTTGCATATGATCTTCTTCTTTTTTATGTTGAACCTACAAAATTTTTATTTAAAAGTATTAATATAATATTCTCTATCATGAAACAAATTATCCTACTTCTTAACATTTGTCCTTTTTATGAAAAACCATACATTTCCTTAAAATGTCCAAAAAGGTGTCATAAAAGGACGTTAAGAAAATAGATAAATGTGAGAAAGGTTAAAACATGTTATATAACCTTTAAAGTATGAATTGAATTAATTTACAACCATGGTGACTATTTAAAACCTATAATGACCTTATGGAAAGTTTAAAAATGCAAGGGGTTAACCCAATTTTACCTAGGGTAAAATTTTGGTCAACAGTTCGCATGATAAACTACATCAAATTTTATAGATATTACTTGATAGAGGATTTACGGTATTATCCAAAATTCATCATAGATTCATTAGCAGATTATCATAGAAGGAAGGATAACCCTTTCATTATTTTCATAGACTTACAGGACATGGTACTGATACATGCTTAACATTATAGCATAAGTTGAAAAAATTCAAGGCTCAAAGCACTATTCATATTATATAGCATCTACCTCCACAAATATAGGCACCATGATAGAATTTTCATCGACACAAATATTCAAAAAATGATCCATTGACTATCCATATTTTTGTTATAGACAAATACATCCCCCATGTAGTTATAGATGAATATTATGATCTTAACACTTGCACTTTGGCATTTTTATAGCATAGGCTATCAGGAAAATGAGCTACTTTATGCCATACATTGTCAAAATTCCATTAGACATATCACATTACTAATTACATGTGGCCCTAAGGTGGAAAAATAATTATTATTTATCATGATTAGGGGCACTCATCTATAGGTTACACTTGGCATTATATGGTTACATGTGATGGATTCCATAATTGGTCGATTAGACAAATGTTTGGAATTTAATCATGAGGGACACATGGTCAAAATTTTACATGATGTCATAGATGAGAACCATAGGTTCATAAAGATACTTCATAGTCTAATATGCTTTACCCTAGGATTGCATGAGAGGAATCTTACATAGTAGAGCAATGTAATATTCAGATGCTCATAATCTAAACTAATGCCAAGGATAAGGTCGATTGATAAATACATAATGGTATGATGATCATAATGATGCAGATTAATTTGAGTTAAGATAGATAAAATATCCAACATTGGATGACCTTCCACCTGATCCACCCTTTGATTATCCACATCCCATGAATGTGTTCTTGGGTCTATAGAGACATTACACTTTGATTGTACACTATCTCATTTATTTCTAGTATCTAGTTAGATGTAATTTCCTTATTTATTAATCATTGTATATAGTTTCATTTTCATGTTTTTTGTACATATATTATATCCAAAAAACATAAAAATAATATAATATGTCAAAAACACAAAAACAAATTGAAATATTTACTCAAAAAACATAAAATTATAGATTGTATGCATTGTCATGTTTACATTTCTTATATTTACTAGAAAGTACATATGCTAGATATCTTAATATAGTAAATTTTATCCTTGAGTGATTTCAAATTTTTATAAGACTTAGGTCCACTACACCAATCAATAACTGTTATTATGTTCAAACTAGGGGCATATACATAGATACATGGGTTGTTCATTTGACACATTCACTCATTTGGGGGAATCTTATACATAGTTTTGATTACCATGTTACATATTTCTAAACTCTACATCATATATTTAGCATTGTCATATCTTGATATTGATCACATTATACTTATTAACAGTTTTTACTCACTACTAATACTTTAGACTTAGTATATGTACAACATAGCGCTTACACAAATTTGTCTTACATGTTCATGTATATTTTCATTTTCATCTTTCCTAGTTTAGACATGATTATATCTCTATGTTTATTTTATTCTAACATATTTAGATATGCCACTACTCTTTGTCTCTATGCCACTTCTTATCATAGTATGTATTCTTTGGACATGTGACCATGTCCTTGTGTGTACCTTCTTGATTGTGTATGCGGACATTTTAACATGTCCTTCTATGTGTTTCTAATCCAAATTGATTATTATCTATGTATGCCAACATTTTAACATGTCATTGTATGTCTTGATTTCTCATATTTAGTCACATGTGCCCATGTCCCTTATATTTAAGCTCATTTGTCTGCTTTGTGTGTTTCATGTGTTTTGTATGTGTGATTTCTTGTATGTGTCATAGCCATTACACTTGTCTCTTGATTATAACACACTCTAGTTTTAGATGCCATAATAGGCCTCATGCATCTCCCCTTCCTACTTATGTGTCAGGATGGACATCATGCCCCATCCCCCTAGGTAGCTACTTAGTTATTACTTAGATTCACTATTATATACATCATTATATTTATCTTAACACTCTTGTAAATGCTACACTAACATACATTTCACACTATAAAATTATGATTATATTATCTTATATTATGATGTTATTTATGCACATTATATTAAATTATTATTCTGATATCATATATGATCCAGATAACACACATCTTGCAGAGCTTTTTATTTTGACAAAAGTTATTTCATAGGTTCAACAACTCCCCTCAAAATATGTCAATTTCGTAGGGGTTTTTCAAAGAGAACACACTCTCATAATGCAATGATAGTATATTTTTCATCACATAGGCTTCAATTACAAAAATTATATTCATGTAAACATAGTGGAAAAATAGTGACATAGATATCAGTAAAGTTGCACAAAATTAGAACAAATGGACATTAGCACCCAAATTGGGACATTAGCACCACATGGTGCTACTATCTAAGATATCCAATATCCTTGGTTTTAGAAAAATATTTATTGGCCAAAAAAGTAAAGTAGGTATAATCTATGTTTACACAAGTTTAATTACATATTTGCCAATTTTGCTTAGATTAGCTCAAATTCATAATAGTTTAGCTCAAATTCATACTAGTTTGCTTAGATTCGGGGCATCCTGTATAGCATGACCATTCCCATATTCATTTTAGATACTCAAATATAAATTATTAAAACTCAGTCCAAAATCCATATGCTCATATATCATATTTGGGGTCATGTGCATGACACATTGTTTTCATTTGCTCACTTACACACTGGTTGATCAGATGAAATGATAAATTAAATGTCATTATATAAATTATACACATCAGATATCATATTCTATGTTTCACATCAGTTTCATGCCTTACTCCATCTAAAGTGGTTGGCATTTTTGAGTGGCCCAGAGCTACCTATTATACTCGAGTGGCTATAGAGCCAACATATCTAGTTACATGTTGCTAGTTACATCACATAGTTTTGGTTTCAAATGCATCTACTACACATGGGTGGGAAATGATGGATTCATAGTCTACTTAAGTTATTGAGCCAACTACATGAGAGGGTTGGACACACCATCAATTGAATCTAGTTTATTCACTAGTCATGATCCACTAAGTACAAGTGGGTAAATATGGAGTCAAAATTGGGTTGAATTATTAATCCACCCACACATGAAAATTGGGCAAGACATTGGCTCAATATAAGTTATTAACTAATTGATCATTGTCTACATTCACACATATAGGTTGTCATCAGGTTTATGTATTAGTTTGTATACCTAGTGAGTTGTATTCATTATTTTTCTCTCTCTTATCTTTTACTTAGTTTTACTTTTTAACTCAATTTTGTCTTTGCTTTTGATATCTCTTAATTAAGGGCTTATCTATATACATTTCACTTGCAAGCCATATAATAGAGCATGCTTCACATACATAGATTTTGACTCACATGATTCACCTCTTAGGTAAGTCTAGATACGCTTCTTTTTCATTTATCCTAGTCATTTAACTTTTTTGGATTTATGGAATAAAGGGGGGATTTAATCACTTAAAAAGACACTTGAGTGCTAAGAGTGATACTTGAAACCACCTATTCCTAGGTTACCCCTAGACCTATCTTAGGGCCTATTTTCACACTTATTCAATGTTTGTGCAAGCTGCAAGCATCCCTAGTCATCTCTAAAATAGTCTTAGGCCTTCATTATTACATCCTAGATCTTTATTCCTAGGGTTCTTCCACTTGGACACTAACACCATAATAAGGACATCAGTGCCACATGGTGATAGTGTCCCAATATTGGCTCTACTCTCCTTTCCCTCCTTTTTTAGAAATAGATATCTTTTCAAATCGTAGACCTCTTAGGGTTGGCCTAGACCACTTTTAACACCTATACAAGCACGAAAATAGTATAAATACATTAATTTTATCCCTCTAAACACTAGATGAACATAAAATTCAAATTACATATACAAACTCAGCATAAGTTGTAGACAATTAAGGTTACCAATCCTTATTCTTCCTTACTTCTACATGCTACTATCTACAATATTTCTAAGCTCAAATTACATAGATTTTCAATCTCAAGCACATTCAAAGAACTCAAGTCAATTATCATACTATCTTTACTTTCACTTGCACCAAAACTTAGGTGGAGAGAATGACATCAGACTTTATCCCTATTCAGAGTATTGTATGTAGGAAACTTGTCAGAATAGGGTGTTGAGGATATCCAACCTACCCCACTAACAAACACACTTTTCTTTATTTTATCAACTAGATGATGTAACAGTAGGGAGGATCAGGGTTTGCTAATAAATTCAATCAAAATAGGCCATATACAATGTTTCAAAACTCATGCACATAGGAATAGACCCTATAGATCTAGACAGAGGTGTATATAGAAGCTCAAGATAGTCCTACACAATAGACACTACCACTAAAATAAGGACACTAGTGTCACATGACACTACTATCTAATTAGGGTGCTACTATCTAGATGGATTTTGACACATGAATTATGTTTGTGATACACAAACCAACCCCTACCTTAATTTTTAGCATCTATATCATTTGTCTTAATTATTTTCTAGCTAAATTCTTATTTACATTATTATTATTTGTTAAAAAGGTCAAATCAGGTCAATTCAATAACGAATTAGTGGCTTTATTTATTTTGTATTTCTTCTCTGATTCACTATACTCAGCTCTTTAACAATATAATATTTGCATTCACTAAGTTCTAAAAGGATAAAACACTCTTTGATTTGCATGTGTGCACGCGCGCGCGCACACACACACGCACAAAAGAGGGGTTTAACCTTTTAAGAATTAGTGAATATAAATTCTAAGTTATTAAAGCACTGAGTATAGTAAATCAAGGTAGAAATATGCAATAAATATAGCCAATGATTGGCTATATTTATTGCATATTTCTACCTTGATTTACTATACTCAGTGCTTTAATAACATAAAATTTATATTCACTAACTCTTAAAAGGTTAAAACCCTCTTATATATATATATATATATATATATATATATATATATATATATATATATATATATATATATATATATATATATATATATATATATATATATATATATATACTTTTAAATTATTGTCTTTATGAATGTGATGCTCTACTAACACTCATAATCATTATGTGTTAGAATCATGGCATGCAAATGTTGATTTGCAACGAGTAATCTTAAAATATTTTTTTGTAAAGTAAATATTGAAGTATGTTATAAAATCAAATAAAAGTTCAAAAACATATCAACAAAGGTTGATACAACTTGTAAGTGCTGAAAACCTAGTAGATCTACTGCATGAGTGTATATATGCATATTAATTGAATGAATTGTTGAAATAGATATAGATGCAATGCAAAAATGTCACATGTTTCTAGAACCCCCTTTGATGAAATGTAGTAGAGTATTTATATCATTGAATGTTGGGCATAAAGTTTTTGAACCAGTACTAAAAGAAGATGGGGAAAATGAAATACATGGTGAATAAATAATTGAAGATTACATTGATAATTTTTTTTATATTATCTAAAAAATACAAGTGAACATGAGTGGGATATCATAGTAGGCCTACACTAAAAATAGTTTCTACATGTTTCTAAGATTAATATGCCATAAACAGTTTCTACATGTTTCATGTTTCTGAGTATTTATGTATACTAGATAAGGTTCTCAGACAACCAAGTCAAACTGAAGAGCAACAATAATTTAGGCAGCTTTTAACAAATCTAAAATATGTCCCCAACCATTGAAGATTGACAATTGTTGCTAATGAGAACCAATGCTTGACTTGAAATAGTTGAAAAGGAGGCTTTTAGTGAACATGTGCATTTATTTGTAATAAATGAGAATGTGCATTAACACAATAAAATAAAATTGTATGTATTGAATCAAGTTATTACTCAAAGCATTGCAAATATAAGTTAAATTATTGATTGTTATTAGTGCAAGGGTAATGCTTACTACAAACATATAATATTTTAATATAATTAATTAATTAAATTTTAATTGATTTGATTTAAATATAAATTTATAAATAAAGAGGTTCAAAGATGAGAAGTTTGAAATATAAGATCACATTCATCATTCCTCATTTATTGATAAATATGTATCATTTATGTGTTAAGTATGTCCCTTTATATTATAATTATCATCTAAAACATATAATAAAATTAAAAATAAAAAATGATTATTAAAAAAAAATAATAATAATTAAATATTCACAAGTAAAATTCCATAAAAAATAATAATACAATCTCTTAAATAAAAAAATATACAACTAAAAAATTATTCAATTTAACACTCATAAAACATTATTTTCATATTCATTGTATAACTAAAATACATACAACTCAATAATATTCCAATCATATGATAATAAAAGAACAAGTTTTAAATTAGTTTTTATTATTTTAATTAACAAATAAAGATTAAAATTTAAATAATTTATATCAATTGAATATAAAAAAATTAGTATAATTATCTACATATTTTTAACTCCACATATTTGAAATCACATATTCAATTTTTATGAATAACAAAAAAAATAGAATCTCTAAATTTATATCACAATTAACGAAATAAATACCACTCGATTCTTAATTCTTAAGTTAAAATTATTATATAAAACAACATTCAACAAATTATATATATAATAAAAATAAAATAAAATCAATTTAATATTTATTATTATTATAAACATAATATTTGTATATCATTACTAAATTTATTGAACACACACTTGAAAAGGACATATAATGTTTCCAAGTGGTTTTCACAAAACCTAATTCTATTGAAACGTGAATTCATTCTCTCCATTGACGCTTCAGCTCTTTCTCCTCTTCACGAGTAAAGTCATTTTTTATGTTAAATGTCTTCCGGATTTGTTTAGTGGTCTTTCCTCTCATCATGTCAGCTACTTTTTCACATGTTAAGTCTACAAGACTTTTGATGTTAAGGAAATCGGCAGCCTGCACAAGTTAAATATCAAATAAGTTAGTTTCTTATAAATTATTCAGGTTGCTATAAATATATATAAATTTTCATTTTTTTTTTTGGGAATCACCCATCACCATAAATACACATCATCAAGTGATAGAAAACACCTAAAAGTAAAACTTTACACAAATTTTCCAAAAATCTTAATATTTTAAGGTGAATATAAATTTTATTTTTTATTTTAAAAAAAATTAAAAAAATTAAAAAATTAAAAAAATTTTAAAACAATTTCAAAAATAATTATTTATTATTATTTATTTTAATTTTTAAAATTAAAATTAAAAACATTTTATTTTATATAAATTAAAAGTTTTCATGAATAATTTTAATTAAATATTAATTTTTATATTTATTTTTGTTTAGTTAATATATAAATGATATTCATAAATAATTATTATTTAAAATAAGTTTTGGATAAACTGATTAAAAAGATTATTAATTAAAATACAAAAAATAATAGTAAGATATTTCTTTTTTATGATTATTTATAATTCTTTTCCTTGATGATGGATTATAAAAATTGATCTGAAAAATCAAAATAAAAAATTGTTTATGATATTTTGAAAATTTTATAATCAAATCATTATAAACAGTGAAAACATCAAATCTATCAATATATTTCTTCTTTAACTTTCTTACTAAATATATTGAAAAGTAAATAATAATTAAGAGAGATGAATTTATTATAAATTTTTTTTTAAATTAAAAGCGGGTAAAATTACTTTCCATTATTTTTTATTAAATAAAGAATCATTAAATTTTAATATATATAAATAACCCACATAAAATAATCATTAAAAATATACTAAATTACATTTCATTTGTCTGAATACCTAATAAGTATTCTTGCTGTTAGAAAATCAATTTAATCATACCTCCATAACATCAATCAGGGTGGCAAGATCTACTTGAAGGAACTCCCTATCCCATATGTTAATTTCATCCAACGATATATACGAACCCCGAGCACGCACATGATATTTACAATAGTCAAGGACCATAGCCAAAATTGTTCCAGAGACTTTGAGCAAGGGTATGACGGCCTCAGTGCCCATATCTTCCATAACTTTTTTAATGGTCTGTGATTCCAAAGCCACCGCATACTCCACCTTCAATATTTGGTTGTCTAAACTCTTCAATGTCACATTGCATTGATTTGCCATAATCAAACTCAACCACAGAAGAACTAAGGGAATGTCTCTTCTAAGAGCTTAGATGATGGTATATGCACAAGGGCTAGGAGTGTCTATATATCATAGACCTTATTTTCTGTTTTATTTATAGGGATAAGTAGTGCTCGTTTTATTCTTTGAACATGCTTGGTGTTGACCTTTAGGTGTGCATAAATTTATGAATGGGCTGAGCAGAAGTTTCAAAGTGTTTGTTGGATCCACATAACTATAAATTTTAGAGGAGTTTTACTTTTGAATAATTTTTTTTAAATAATTTTATTGATTCTGAAAAATATTTTTCATTTTTAAATATATTTTTAAAGTTTTAATGATTTGGATATAAGTTTTGAATTGATTGTTAGATTTCTAAAACTTATACATTTTTGAGAGGTTTTTTTTGTCATTTAATAAAAATATTATAATTTTTAAAAATTGATTAGAAAAAATATTTCACAAATATAATATTAAAATGATAATAACTTTATTTATAATAGAATTTGAAACTTGTTAATTAGAATTTTAATATTTGAATTTTTTTACAAAATAATATCAAACGATTGAATTTTTTTTATTAATTTTAAAGTAACTAGATGATAATCAAAATTATATGAAAAGAAAATATGATTCATATAATTTTAACTATTAAACAGGTTTCACAACTCTCATATTTTTCACAAAATTTTAGATGATTGCTGACACATGATCTTTATCTAATTACTTTAAAATTAATAAAAATATTTTATTTTAATGAAATCCAAAAAAAAATTGTTTGATATTATTCCCTAAAATCCTTTTTTACATATCATAATTTTTAAAGTATTAAAGTTTTAATTAAAATCCTCATAACTTTAATATATATAATATTTAAGTTAATTATTATTTTTAGTTAATCTTAATAAATGAATTAAAAAAAGGTGTCCTTTGCTCTATGCCTAAAAAAAGTCCAAATTCATAGATCCATATTTATTGTTAAATTTATCATATAATTTTGATTATTAAACGGGATTCAGGTTCTCATATTTTCCACAATGTTTTGGATGATTGCTCACACATAATCATAATCTAATTAATTTGAAATTAATTATTATTTTTTTAAAAATGAAACACAATTTTTTTTGTTATATATTATTCCCTAAAATTCCTTTTTACATGTCATAAGTTTTAAAAGAATTAAATTTTTAATTCAAATCTCAAAATTTTAACAGATATAATATTTAAATTAGTTAATTATTATTGTTAAATTTATCATTTAATTTTGACTATTAAACGGGATTCATGGCTCTCTTATTTTCCACAAAGTTTTGAAGTGTTTGTTAGATCCACATAACTTGTTCTTATAAATTTTAGAGGATTTTTTCTTTAAATAATTTTATTGATTGTGAAAAATATTTTTCATCTTTAAATATCTTTCAAAAAATTTAAATGATCTAGATATAAGTTTCGAATTGATTGTTGGATTTCTAAAACTTATAGATTTTTGAGAGATCTCTTCTCTTTAGTAATAAAAATATTATATTTTTTAAAAATTGATTAACAAAAATATTCTACAAAATCAATATTAAAATGATAATATCTTTACTTATAATGGAGTTTGAAACTTCTTAATTAGAGATTTAATACTTAAGGTTTTTTATGAAACAATATCAAACAAAAAAATTGAATTTTATTTTTAAGAAAATAATTTTATTAGTTTTAAAGTAACTAAATGATGATCATATATCAGTAATCATCCCAAACTTTGTGAAAAACATGAGCACTGTGAAACATGTTTAATAGTCAAAATTATTTTTAACTATTAAAAGGGTTTCACAGCTCTCGTGTTTTCCACAAAGTTTCGAATGATTGATGACACATGATCATCATCTAGTAACTTTAAAAATAATTAATATATATATATATATATTTTGAAATGAAACCTAAATTTTTTGTTTAATATTATTTCATAAAATCCCTTTTTACATATCATAATTTTCAAAGTATTAAATTTTTAATTAAAATACTCAAAACATTAATATATATAATATTTAAGTTAGTTAATTATTATTTTTAATTCATCTTAATAAATAAATAAAGGTGTTCTTTACTCTATATCTTTTATAAAAAAAAAAGGTCCAAATTCATAAATCCGTCATATAATTTTGACCATTAAACAAGATTCATGGATCTCATATTCTCCATAAAATTTTGGATGATTACTCACACATAATCATAATCTAATTACTTTAAAATTAATAAAAAAATATTTTTTAAATGAAACCTAAATTATTTTGTTTTATATTATTCCCTCAAATTCTTTTTTAGATATCATAAGTTTTAAAGGTATTAAATTTTTAATTAAAATGCTTAAAATTTTAATATATATATAATATTTAAATTATTTAATTATTATTTTTAAATTTATCATTTAATTTTGATTATTAAACAGGATTCACAGTTCTCATATTTTTCAAAAAGTTTTGAAGTGTTTGTTGGATGCACATAACTTGTTTTTATAAATTTTATGCCTTAAAAAAGTCCAAATTCATAAATCTATATTTATTGTTAAATTTATCATATAATTTTGACTGTTAAACGGATTCATGGTTCTTATATTTTCCACAAAATTTTTGTTGATTGCTTACACATAATCATAATCTAATTACTTTTAAAAAAAAAAAAAAATTAAAAAAATGAAACCTAATTTTTTTGGTTATATATTATTCTGTAAAATTCCTTTTTACATATCATAATTTTTAAAAGAATTAAAATTTTAATTCAAATGCTCAAAATTTTAATATATATAATATTTAAATTAACTAATTATTATTTTTAATTTATCATTTAATTTTAACTATTAAACGGGATTCACGGCTCTCATATTTTCCACAAAGTTTCTAAGTGTTTGTTGGATTTACATAACTTGTTCTTATTAATTTTAGAGGAGTTTTTCTTTAAATAATTTTTAAAAAAAAATTATTGATTCTAAAAAATATTTTTCATCTTTAAATATCTTTCAAAAATGTTAAATAATTTAGATATAAGTTTCAAATTGATTGTTGGATTTCTAAAACTTATAGATTTTTGAGAGGTCTCTTCTGTTTTGTAATAAAATTTTTATATTTTTTTAAAAATTTGATTAACAAAAATATTCTACAAATATAATATTAAAATGATAATATCTTTACTTATAATAGATTTTGAAACTTCTTAATTAGAGATTTAATACTTAAGGTTTTTTACCAAACAATATCAAACAAAAAAATAGAATTTTATTTTTAGAAAAATAGTTAAAGTAACTAGATGATGATCATGTGTCATCAATCATCCAAAACTTTGTGGAAAATATGAGAGCTTTGAAACTGACACATGATCATCATCTAGTTACTTTAAAAATAATAAAAATATATATTTTTTAAAATAAAATCCAAATTTTTTTGTTTAATATTATTTCTTAAAATCTCTTTTTACATATCATAATTTTCAAAATATTAAATTTTTAATTAAAATGCTCAAAACTTTAATATATATAATATTTAAGTTAGTTAATTATTATTTTTAATTAATCTTAATAAATAAATAAAAGTATCCTTTACTACTTTAAAAAAGTCCAAATTCATATATCTATCATATAATTTTGCCTATTAAATGTGATTCATGGCTCTCATATTTTCCACAAAGTTTTGGATTGTTGCTCACACATAATCATAATCTAATTATTTTAAAATTAATAATAATATATTTTTTACATGAAACCTAAATTTTTTTGTTTTATATTATTCCTTAAATTTTTTTTTATATATCATACATTTTAAAAGTATTTAATTATATATATATATATATATATATATATATATATATATATATTTTAATTATTATTTTAAATTTATCATTTAATTTTGATTATTAAACCAAATTCACGACTCTCATATTTTCCATAAAGTTTCGAAGTGTTTGGTGGATCCACATAATTTTTTCTTATAAAATTTAGAGGAGTTTTTCTTTAAATAATTTTTTTTTTAATTTTATTATTTCTAAAAAATATTTTTCATCTTTAAATATCTTTCAAAAATGTTAATGATCTAGATATAAGTTTCCAATTGATTGTTGGATTTCTAAAACTTATAGATTTTTGAGAGATCTCTTATGTGTTGTAATAAAAATATTATATTTTTTAAAAATTGATTAGAAAAAATATTCTACAAATGTAATATTAAAATGATAATATCTTTACTTATAATGGAGTTTGAAACTTCTTAATTGGAGATTTAATAGTTAAGTTTTTTACGAAATAATATCAAACAAAATAATTGAGATTTATCTTTAGAATTTTTTTTTTAAAAAATTTTACAGTAACTAGATGATAATCATGTGTCAACAATCATCCCAAACTTTGTCAAAAATATGAGAGCCGTGAAACTCATATAATAGTCCAAATTATATTGAAACCTGTTTAATAGCCAAAATTATATAATTTTAACTATTAAACGGGTTTCATGGCTCTCATATTTTCTACAAAATTTTGGATGATTGCTAACACATAATCATCATCTAATTATTTTAATATTAATAAAAATACTGTTTAAAAATTAAATCCAATTTTTTTTGTTTGATATTATTCCCTAAAGTCCTTTTTTACATATCATAATTTTTAAAGTATTAAATTTTTAATTAAAATTCTTAAAACTTTAATATATATAATATGTAAGTTGGTTAATTACTATTGCTAACACATGATCATCATCTAATTACTTTAATATTAATAAAAATATATTTTTTTAAATGAAATCCAATTTTTTTTTTGTTTTATTTTATTCCCTAAAATTCCTTTTTACATATCATAAGTTTTAAAAATATTAAATTTTTAATTAAAATACTCAAAAATTTTATACATATAATATTTAAATTAGTTAATTATTATTGTTAAATTTATCATTTAATTTTAACTATTAAATGGGATCCAAAGCTCTCATAATTTACACAAAGTTTAGATGATTGTTGATGCATGATCATAATCTAATTAATTTAAAATTAATAAAAAATATATATTTTTTTAAATAAAATCCAAAATTTTTTGTTTCATATTATTCCCTAAAATCTCTTTTTTTCAATATCATAAGTTTTAAAAATATTAAATTTTTAATTAAAATACTCAAAACTTTATATATATATATATATATATATATATATATATCCTAGTCCTTTACTCTATACCTTTAAGAAAGCCCAAATACATAGATTTAAAAGGGCTTCATAGAAAACACAAACCCTCAAGACAAAGCCCAATTACATAGATCCAAAAGGGCTTCATAACACAAACCATTGATTGTGTCAATCTTCAAATAATAATATTTTTATTATAGAATGAAGTTTGGAAAAAAAATTAACGATTTATTTTAACCTTAAAATAATTAAATCAATGTTAAATTTCATCATTCATCACATTTTTACATTTTAAAACCTTTTACTAATAATAATTATATGATAAATTTAAAATTAGATGTTTGATTGGTAATTGATATATAATTTTTAAATAAATATATTTAAAATATCTAAATTTATTAATTATGTTTTAAAAAATATATTATTTAAAATAAATATTAAAAAAAATCTCTATTGTACATATAACAAGAGTAAGACTAACTCTATAAATTGAAAAAGGATCAATTTCTTAATGTATATAACCTATTGATTGTCTTTTATATATACAAACCCTTGATTGTCTAATAAAATTAAAGTGTTTATTATCATAATTTTAGAATGAAATGTTCTTTTAAAAAATATAATTTTATAATTTTTATAAATTGATTAAATTAATATTTTCTATTTTTTTTTTTTATTATTAATAATATTTATTGAAATTATATTATAATATATATTTACTAATGTTTCAAAATATCCATTACAAACTACCAAATATAATCTATTCCAGATCGAAATGTTATTATATAAAGATGATAATATTATATTTTGGAGAATTTATTTATACCGGACTTTTTTTATAAAAAATAATTGTGAAAAATAAATAATTAATCTAAATTTTATTATTAATATGTATTTTAAATTAAAAATTAATTTATTTAAAAGGTAAGAAAATTATTAATAATAGTAATTGTAGATTAGACGAATAATGATAATTAAGGAAATGATTCAGAGCAGGGATGCTCAAAAACATAACTTGATGCCTTCAAAAAATTCTTCTATATTAACAAATTAAAAGAAATGAGATTTAATTGATTTTTTTTAAATTGAAGAGTAGCATCATGTTTACAATGAAAGGTAAAAGAAGATTGAATAATAAAACTAAGTTCCATTATTTAATGAAAAATTTACTTTCATTATTTTTGAAAAATAGTATTGCATAGGATGTCAATGCCTATGTTACGCTGCCCAAATCCTTTTAATATTTTGTGGAGATTGACGGATGTAAGAAGCCTTATATGGATTATATCGTCTGGTAAATTATTTTACATATTTTTCACTATTCCTTGATATCAGACCAGTTTATTAATATTAACTAATTTATTTTTATATCAATTACATATATATAGAAACATATTGATTAATATTTTAGATATTAAAATTAAAATCTTATATTATATATATACACAGAATTTTGAAGGTGCTGTGACTTCTTTGACAAAATGTCTCAAAGAATTTTAAAAAACTATGTTACCAAATACCCAAAAAAAATATATATATTCAATGTATAAAATGGATAGACATTCCTATTTGGAAGAAAAGAAGAAGAAGAAAAAAAGAGTCTCAATGAAGATATCTTTAATTGTATTCATTAGTGTTCATCTTTAAAATTTTTTTTTTACTAAATTCATTTGAAATTGTGTTTAATTATTCACTTTCTATATATATATATATATATATATATATATATATATATATATATATATCACTTCAATTTAGGAAACATTTTTTCTTCCTACCATGCCATGTACCTTTATATTTTTCTAAGACATTTATTTTGTTTCGCTTGTACATTCTTTAAAGTGAATTACTGGATTCGATATTTAGTTAATTTATATAAAAAACTTATTTTTTCCTTCCTTATATATATAGATATAGATAGATAGATAGATAGATAGATAGATAGATAGATAGATAGATAGATAGATAAAGCACTTCAGTTTAGGAGAGATCCTTTCTTCCTACCATGCCATGTACTTTTATATTTTTCTAAGACATTTATTTTGTTTCACTTACACATTCTTTCAAAGCGAATTACTCGATTCAATATTTAGTTAATCTATATAAAAAACATATTTTTTTCCTTCCTTATATATATATAGCACTTCAATTTAGGAGAGATCCTTTCTTCCTACCATGCCATGTACCCTTATATTTTTTTAAAACATTTTTTTTTTTCACTTTGCACATTCTTTCAAAGCTAATTCCTCAATTCAATATTTAGTTAATTTATATTTAATCTATGGTATTAATATTATAAACTTGATATACATAGATGTAGGGTCAAGATAAAACAAAGATCAATAATCATATATATCCTTATTGATTATATTTAAGGTTAAGATAACAAGGATCAATAATCATATATATTCTTATTGATCATATCTATCTTTATTGATAACCATAATACTTACAAAATAAATGTTTTTTTCAGAATTTAATATGTATCACACAATTTTTCATTTTTTATTTACAGTAACTATGATATTTGAGAATGTTATATATTTCATAGTTTAACCCAAAAAATGGAAATATGTGTACACTTGTTGCCAGTAATTTTGTTGTGTTGTTTTCATTTTCAAACCATTTTCCTTTTTAGAATTTACAAGATTTACTCTGTATCATTTATTGTCTCCATAAGAAGTCTCAGCTTAGAGAAATCTTGGCCTATAAAATGGCCTCTATAATCTCCATTTTATTTGTTCAAATTGCAAAGGAATATTATTGACTTGTTATAGATAATAAACCTACTAAAAAAAGCCTTTTAAATTCATCCCCACGATTTTCCATGAGATATAGACTCTCAACCTGATATTGTTTTATCTATTCCCAACTTTGATTACACCTATAAATGGTTGTAGACATTTTATTTAGTAAGGTTTATTTTTAGAATAACCTCTTTTAAAATTATGTTTAAACCTCGAGTCTAATCTTCTTGGACACAACATGATATTACATTGGAAGGCATACAAAATATGATAGCTATTTTTCATTTCATTTTGTATAACCCCATCCAATAATTATTTTGAATAAGTCTTGTACCTATTATATTCATAATTATCTTATAGTTTTGCTGGCTTGGACATGATATTTTGTTGTTTTTGAATAATAACCATTAACGTCTTAATTTGGATTGAATTCCCAAGACTTATTTTGGCTTGTTAGTATTTTATTGATCAAATATTGGCCATTATTAGCCAAGCTATAAGTTGATATCCTCCAGAATTTTACTCAACTTGTCCTCAAAAATGGCTTTTTATAGAAGTTGACCTCTCCTATGACCTTAATGAGTTTTTAAAATTTAAGTGGGTGATGTCTATGATTCACAAACTAATTTATATAATACTTTCCCCAATACATGTTTTAAATCTAATACTATTGAACATAAGATCAGAATTTTCATGGTGTTTGCTTCTCACATTAAATTCAAGGCCAAACCATTTATTAAAATCCATAAGACTAGTGGTTAGGAAGGGTAGACTATGATTGGAGGGCATAATAATTCCCATAATAAGGGAATTGTTGCCTACCCCATTTATGGTATACCTTAAAAAATCCTTTAAATTGTTCCTAAAGTTAACCCTCGGGTTCATGTTGCATCTAAAATTATAAGTCTAGTTGTTCAATCCTTTAGGTAACTCATTAATAAACAACCTAAAACAACAAAAGAGGTAAAAAACTAACACTTTTAGTAATCCTCTCACTATAATTTTGTTATTAGTGTGTTAGTCTTCCTCTCAAGTTCAATCTTAAGATTCGCATTTGCATTTTCACCATGATTTTTACATGTCAGGACTCACCTTGATGCTCTCATAGTCCTCATCATCATTTGGATGAATAAGAGTATGTTGTAGACCTTGAATGTCATGTCATCTTAATTATTTCTTTCAATCAAATTAGCAACAATTCGTACACAATAGGTCCAGTAATTTGGAGGGCTTAAGTCATGAGGATATGTCTCTTGATTCCCAAAATCAATGAGTTTATTCTTATGGGATGTGTGTGGTCTCAAACTCAAATCACAAGTATATTGTTCAATATTTTGGATTTATTATCTAGGAGTTGACATTCTCTATTTACAATAAGTTAAGACAAGAGATTTATGTCTATAGTTGTAAGAATCATAATTTGGACTAACAAAATCTCTATGTATAAGCTAACTCTTCAAATTGTGTGTTCTTTCATAGTATCTATGAATTATTTCTATAGAAACTAACGTTAATTATCTATGACTAATCATATTTTTAATTATTATAAGTATCCTTTGAGAATTTTGTATTCACCCAAAAACTGTACAATACAAAATTTATGAAACAAATCAAATGATGATGAAATGATTTCTAAACATATGCACAAGCCTAGTTCTTTCTAACAATATTCCATTTTAATCTCTCTCTCTCTCTCTCTCTCTCTCTCTCTCTCTCTCTCTCTCTCTCTCTCTCTCTCTCTCTCTCTCTCTCTCTCTCTCTCTCTCTCTCTCTCTCTCTCTCTCTCTCTCTCTCTCTGTGACACACTTGAAACCTTTAAATTGATTTCTATTAGTCTTTTAATCCTTAGTTTGTTAACAGCCTCACCTAGGATGAAACCATTAGTTTGGGTGATGAAATCTCCCCTTGATGGGATGAAACTGCCCCCTCCCTCATGCTTCTATAATGGTAGTTTCACAAACTATCATGGTGAAAGTGTAATATAAGTGGCATATTTGTAACTATTTATGGTGGTTTCATTTTTCTATGTGATGATTTTATCACTTTTAGTAACAAATTCATCCCAATTTTTTCAGTTTTCATTTTTAACATCTATAAATTGAGTTTCCACTCATTTTACATAATGTATTCATGTTTATTCCTTGATTTGATTTTTGTTCACCCTCATGAAATCCCAACTCACTCCCACCCCTTTTTATCACTTTCAATCATTCATAAGTTTAAATCCTCCATTTTAGATTAATCTTAAATCCAAATTTTACATTAGATATTGGTATTTTCAAGGTCTACAAAACCCTAACCTACTTGATTTCATGTTTTGGGAAATATTTTTCTCCACCTTTGGTCATCTTTTTGGTTATTCTACACAGTTCTTGCAGAGGATATTTCATATGAATCAACAACTTGTTCTTTGTTATTTGTGAATCATTCCAATCATTATTTAGTTGTTCTTATTTTAAAATAGTTTTACTTATTTCATTATTTCCATTTCATTCTTTTGTTAGATAGTTCCAAGTTTTATGATTGAGTAATCAAGGAGCTAGTTACCTAAGTATAGTTTATTTACTACAACAAATCTTTGCCTTCATTTGGTCATCATCACTCACCAAATTGGAAGTTTAAATTTATAATTTTGATTTATTAAATTAAATTATTTTAGTATTTAATTTTATTATTAGATAATGATTTTCATTAATAAAATAAAAAATTAATTGAAATTAAATATCTCTCTCTATCTTTCTCTCTTGCACCAAAAACCTAGTTTATATCTCTTCTCTTGCAAATTGCATTTTAGTCATTTTGAAATAATATAGTTTTCATTATGAAATACGGTAAATTTTAGGGGGAAAAATAATTTTAAGTTTATAAACAATTAATTTTAATTTATATAAATAATTCTTTCATTCACAATGAAGCACACACATACACTTAGAGATAAACTAGACAATCTATACAATCAAAACATAACATACTAAATATAGAATTTCATTATTCTATAGTGAAATAACGTGTTTTTATATGTATTATTAAAAAAATATATAAAATTATATTCTCATTTTATCACTCATAGGTCATTTCATCTCATACATAGACATTCAAAACCTTTAAAACTAGTTTTTAGCTTGCACAAATAAAATAATTTTTAGATACTTGGAGATTGTACTCCCTAGGGTTTGGAGATTTTATTTTTGTTTGCATGTTATAAAATTATTAATTAAATATTAGTTTAATTCATTTATAATCATAAAATACAAAAAAATAGTTTCATTTACCTTGCCTATAGATAAAATCTTGCATCTACAAAAGGGTAAAAATCAACATTTTTACTCCTAATCTAGATTCTAGATTTAGTGTTGTATGCATCAAAATATCATTGAAAAAAAATATATTAGAATTTACTTTTATATTTCCTTGAAACATCACAAAGTACATTTATTTTCATCAACCAATTCAATTTCATTTTATTTTCAAAAACCTTGTCAACACATGCACAAGTATAAAAATAATTTTCACACAAAGCCTTGTCAAGACGATCACAAGAAAAAAACTTACTCAAATATTTCAAAATAGAAAGTAATTTATTTACAATAAATTTATAATAAGTTATACACTCAAGGATTTATTAACCAAAAATACTTTATTATTAGATGACACTTCCTGAGCATCCCTATCCCCATAGAGAAAGTCTATTTCTTTGAGAACTAGTTCTCATTATAATAAGTGCACTTCAAAGTGATATCAATTTTGAACTCAAAATTCAAGTCTTTTGCTTCACCCATATCTTAGATTTTATAATTAGTCAATTATAATCCCTAGATGAGAAATCTAAGCCTACAATCTTGTTAGTGAGACCCCTCCATATTCTTCCATGTTAAGTAAATAATCTTCAAATATGAATATTTAATATTATCTTTCCTTTATTCATAGGCCTAACCTCATCATTTTTAACTTATGCTACCCACCATATTACATTACATTCACTATTAATCATACCTCAATAAATTAATCGCACATGTTAGTGTGTTACTTTCCACAAGTATAAGAATTGGTGAACCCAACATGAGAGGCTCATACTTTTATGTTTTCCTCTTTCCTTAATTTTTCTCCCTTTTTCTCTATTTCTCTACCTTTTCCATATTTTGTTGTTATCCATACACCTTTAGAATATGCCTAGTCAAGATACCTTTGAATAAGTATAGATGTTGACACTTATAAGAGTATTCAAACCCAATCCAAAGCCCCCCTCTTCATTTGGAACACTAATATTACCATGAAAAATGTGGATATGACTTATAAAAACCAACATTTAAATCATCATACTAGATCGGGAGTGGTTACTCATGAAGTGTGGGATCCATTAGAAATTGTAAATAACCATCCCAAATCCAATAATATGAACCTCATGAGTGGTAATGGGAATAGTCCCTATATTATAACTAGGCCCTCCATTAGCTTGAAAAACTTTTTTGCTGAACGTATTGCAAGATTTGACCAATTTATTGAGAAAATTTGATACTTGGAAGATGGGTTGAACAAACTTCAATTGACTCAAAATCATTCCATTCCTACCCAAAATGTTCCTATAAATCCTAATCAAAATGCAATAGCTCCCCTTAAGTTATCAAACCCCAATCAAAGAGCTATAGGATATCACACATTCTCACCTAGATCTCTAACTAAATAGTTAATCAAACAAAACATGCATTCATCTCTAAATGAACTAGTCTCAAATTGTTTAAGTCACATTCAATATTTATAAAACCACCAAGGTTCTCCCAATCAAGTCTATTCTCCTCCTAATTATGTGTATGTTCTAACCTAACAAGTACCTTAATATCATGTTAATCAACTCCCAATCAACCAAATTTAAAGTTATAATCTAGGAGATTCTTACACATGGGATGCCTAACCATATGACACCTAACCCTCCCTTAGTATATAAAAATTATACCCAAACTCTATTATGATGATCTTATTCCTACCTCCCTCCTAGTAATGTAGTAACCAGTAAATTGCTTTCATACATCCTTCTTATTTATTTGGAAAACAATAAAACACAACCTTAAATTCTTCCAACTAATGTGGTGACAAACCAACCTCCATCATTTTTATCTCTTATGTATGTAGTAACCAACTAACTGCCTTTGTATAACCCCTCTAGTTATGTGTCTGTCAATGACACACCTACATGCACTCCTCATTTTCATCCAATACATCATATTTATTATAACCAAATACATCCATACTTCCATATTTTTTCAAATCCACCTAGCTAGATAACTATTTTCTAAATAATTTGACACCACCCTATCAAACACCTTCTTTTCCTCCTAAAAATCATGCAAACAACCATTATCCAAACCCACACCTTTGACATGGTTATATGATGTCATTGATAGAATTCAATGGCATGGGGAATTAATCTAAATATCTTAAGTAACCCATCAATCACATTATATGAGGATTTATCATACTTCATCCCCTACTTGACCTTCCCAATTTCAAAGGGGAAGGATATCCCAATGCACACCTAAAAGTGTATGCTACTATTGTTAGGGAAATCTTACCTTGGGATGAGGTTGTTACAAATATATTTCCCAAAATGCTATAATTGATTTCCCTTGACTAGTAATACCACCTCCCATAGGTCTCTATCCATTCCTTTATATAACTCATGGTAGAATTTGTTAAAGCCTTTAATATGAACAAGTTATTGAAAACTAGAAATTGAGAATTCCTCTACATTAAAAAAAAGAATAATGACCCTACTACCCATTTCATTATGAGATAGAAAAAAATATATATTCTTTTGTCAAAGCACCAAACATGGATCAAAGATAATTATTTGACCTATTTATTCATTCCCTTAATAAGGGAATGAGGTAAGATGTCCATAATTTGCCTTATCGATCCTATAAATAAGCACTTGAGAGGACTTTATAAATTGACCAAGTAGCCATTGACAGTAGTTATAGACACCTAAAACTGGCCACCAAAGGCCTTCGACTAGACTTTAGATCAATTCCTACCAACTATTGCAAATTAAGCCTAAGAATCACTGAACATCCTAAATTTTCTTGTGCGTCATTCGTCAAAACTCAAAATCACATTGAGACATCCCTAATTGGGGTATCCTATAATATGAAACAAAAAATTATCATAGATTCATCTCTATTCATCCTATAGCATCATAACATGTAATTTTTCCTATAGACCTATTAAGTGGGGCAAGTGCACACATAAAATCAAATCTTGTAAGAGTTAAATGGATAATCAGAATAAACAAACAAGCTAAACCAAATTAAAAGCCTAGTTGAATTATCCATGTGAAATTAATGAATTACTAAAAAATCAAATTCAAAAATATGAAATATCCTATCTTTTCATGATTACCTTTTGTGAGTTATCAATTCTTTGAAAATATCTCAAAATATCTAACACATGCATGTTCATCGTAAATCATTAATTCTTGATACCTTTTAACTCTACTAGATTTAATTAACCCACTTAGGTTAGGTTTGAACCCATTCCATATTTATACTACACTTTAACTCACCTTGAGTTGAGGTTAGTTCTTAATCCTATAAATACAAGCATTTGCCTCTTTATTTAGAGAGCTTGGAAATTGTAGAGTTATAATGTAGGTTTTTATAAAATACTCATGACAATAGTGTTATAATGCCAAAATATGAAGCCAATTTATCACAAATAATAATCCTATAGACACCTAAATTTCATTTATTGTTGAAATGCACCTTAATTATTCTTCCTAAGTTTATTAATCATTCTTCTTAATTTAATAATTAACATTTCTTCCTAAAATCAATTAATTGATTTATTCAAATACCTTTTGAAAAAGTTAATTGTACACATTTTTATATTTATTTTAATTATTTAATTCCTTAATTTATCAATTCAAACCTCTCCCATTTTTCTCTCCCTCATCTAAACCAAACCCATGAAAATCTCCCCTTCCTATGACTCCTCCACTGAGTTGTCAATCCATTTTGACAAAGTCTTATTGAGTCAGCTAACCAACCCCTCTTTTTGCTCCACCTATTTGAAATATTCTTTATCCTCATGAATGAGAATTCATCCTCAACTTTTAATCATTTATAACCTTGAAAAAATCCAATTTATTTTCCACCATCAGATCATAATCTAGGCTTTTATAAATAAACTTGAGAATCCTCATTTCTAAGAATCATAAATGTTGCAATCAATAACAATCTTGAGAGATCATAAATAGAATCAAAGATAATCAAAATAAATATTTTTTTCATCCAAACATTACCCATTTCACCTTTTCATTTGAGGAGTGAGAACCACATTTTAATAGAGCAAATCAAAATTGAATCGCAATAGAGGATTCTTGTGTCTAAACTATGAAGTTTTTTTATTGTTGTTTCTTGCATTTGTTTCTCTAACTCTGGTAGAATTTAGATTATAATAGACTTATTGTTTATATTTTCACTTTTTAATTCATACAAATCCATATCAAATCATAAGCCACAATGGTGCTAAGGAGAGCAGGAGCAAAGAAAAATCCATCGCGAAATACTCTTTGAGCCCAAACTAAGAAAGCCACAAAAAATTCATTTGGAGATCTCAAGGAAGGTAATGATTGTTTTTATTTGAATTTTATTTGGGTTTTTAATTGCATTATTTTTATTATGCTCCCCATACATTCTAGGCTTAGATATGTTAGCATGTTAGTGTGTTGATTTCATTGTTTTTGTGAAACTAACACTTGATCTAAACTCCTTGAGATATTGTGAAATTACTATATTCATAAACGGCATGCCCAATGGCACATTCACCTAAAAAAAATTATCTTAAATCCTTGTAGATAATTTTACTAATTATTTTCATGTGAAAATTTGATCTTGCTAACCAAGGAAGGTGAAAAATTCAAGTTTAAGAGCATTTTTCAGGAAATCATGAATTTGTTAGTTGGACAATGATACCACAAATTAAAAAATTATTAATTTTCCCTATTTTTAGTGGTTTTTCATTTAACCACCACATTTTACACTAACACTTTTCTATCCATAGGAGTTAGTGGTGATATTTCAATAGTATGACTCTACAGTCATGATAACACAATATTACAACTTCTAAAATAGTGATATCACCTATATATTTATGATCTTGAAATTAATTTTTGGCATTTAGGCTATCTATTCATGCTCAAGTTACAATATCACAACTCTTAGAGTTGTGGTTTTTCCATACTAGTTGCATTTTTTCACATAGACTAGCAATCTTGAAAAATATGTTATATTTTCTCAAAATTCTCATTATTAAACTAAAACTTGTGATTTTACAGAGTTAAAATTTTCCTCTATGTATTTTTGGTTTTGATCTATGTAAAATCAAGATCTATATTTTCAAAACTTGTTTTCTCATCCATTAATGTGCTTCAAATAGAAGAAAACCCTCTAATTTTTGTAGGGCCAAGGCGGGTTTAAAACATAAATTTTCAAGTTTTAGTGATTGAACAAAACATTTTGGTGCTTAAAATAAATTGATAAGTCGTGAATTTTTTTTTTAAAGTGCTTAAAAGGTAATCTAGGTGATTTGTGTTAAAGTTGCTTTGCACAAATTCTTACAAGCTCTACAAATTTAAGCCAAAGGGCCAAGGAACTTAATCAAAAATTTCATTTGGTGCCTAAAATTAACACTCATTTAGATCAAAAATTCTTGAAAATGTTTATTACTTGTTTTTTTATTTATACAAAATGAATAGTGCATGTATGATCTCCCCTCATCCCCTATAGGGAACTTGGGTGACCAAAAGTGCCTTTTCACTTGTAATTTTTTCTTAGTCCAAGGTGTGGAAAGAATGTTGTCTAGGCTCTCCCCAAAAATCATATGGTTTGAGTGATCTGAAAAAAACCTATAAATAATTTCCACTTAGTCATTTATTTCATGCAATTTGGCTTATAAAGGGGAGTTCATAGCTTCTTCACAAGTTCTTTAGGGAAGATTTGACCCAGGGTTTCATCTCCCTGCATTATTTCAACCCCACTCCATAGTGGGGTATAAAAATTAGGGTATGTATACTATGAGAGCTAGGAGGTTAAGTGGCTAACCTCTCCTTTCATAATGAAAACCCATGTTAGGTCTAGTTAACTAGGGGATTCCACTAAGCAGTACATACATGGAATTTGTATGCAAAGGAATAGACCCTTTCATAGTAAGTTAATTGGTATAAACTCAATTATCATGAGTCATCTCTAGCATTAACCAATCTTGGGACCAAATAAATGGTTTAAAATTTAATTTTTAGACAAACCCCACTTACCACAGACATATTGTTGATGCACGACGAGTATCCCAAAGGTCCATGTCACTGTACAATCTCTTGGGAGAAGGGAGGGTGTAAACACCATACTAATTCATGAGCTTTTATTTTTAGATAAACACTTAAAATCCTCTAAATATCATGTATGTAGATGTATTTAAACAACACAATGTAACCTTGTCAGTTATAGGGCTTAAGATGATTTACTTAGTTGTATTTGGTCTTTTTCCTTTATTGTTTGGTCTTTTATTTAAGTCTAAAAATTTTGTTTGTTTACACCACATCTAAAAATGAGTCCTCTTTCCACATTACTCCATTATTTTATGAGGTTTTATGCCATCCATTTGACACCTTATTTTTACCTTAGAATTTTTTTTCAAAAATGTTGTGTGTGTCACTTTATTGGAATGGGTAATGTTATGCTTCCCAAATCATTTTAAATTTTGTGCCTTGGAGTCTTTGAAAAAAACCATCAATCATACCTTTAGAGCATGATAATGTTGTTACATTGTTCAAGTAATTTCATAGACTTGTTTTATATTGTGTCTGAAATTTTCATTTTTGAAACCAATACATATGTGCCTTTAGGTTCTTTATCTAGTGTCATTTTTCCATTCAAATTTGTCTAGCTTGTTTGTTCAAAAAGATCAGTTTTAATAAATTGAATTTTTAATTAGCTTTGACAAGTTCAAATCCAAACGTTAATTATTTATATTTATGCCTTTTATAATTTGGATGTAGACACTGATCTTTCTCTTTTAGGTTATGTAACTTAGGTTAATTCTTTACCCAAATTTGAGAACTATTTATTTGTGCCTTTATTTGGGAGAAAATAGTCTATCTTTAAGTGCCTTTTGTTTCATGCCTCATACCAATTTGACCAATTTTATGTCTAAAATCAAGTTCATAGTCTATGTTAAAGTGTTTTAGGTTTATTAGATTAAGTCATCCTTTTGTTTAAAAGTCTAACTTTTGATACCGCATTTGGCCAAAAGTCCTAGCACATGCCTTGCTTGAGCCTAGATTTTGATGTCGTATTTGGCCAAAATACCTAACAATTTTTTTTAAATTATATTATACCTATTTAGAATAATTTGAACCTAGATTTTGGCATTTTGTTTTTAGTTCATCCACTAGACCTTTTTGTGTGAGACATTTAATTTTAGACATTTGACGTTAGACTATTTTATACCAAGTCCTAACATAGGCCTTTTAGAGATACAAATCCATCCCTTTGACCAAGTTAGATCGAGTTTGAACTGTTTATATTTTTAGACATTGTTTGTTAGAGCTTGTAAAACTCTAATCCCCTTTTATCATGAATCATTCACTATTGATTTTAACATGTCTCACTTTACACGTAGTGTTGTCATGTACAATCTAGGATATAGTAATGTGGTCTTAAAAGAAGACTTTGATCAAAACCCTTATGGAGACAATGTAGTTTGTGAGATGAATCCTTATCCACCTTACAACACTCAAATAGGAGATTAAACCAAGACCTTTTATCCCATTATTTGGTCAATCCATACTCAGAGTAGGATCAAAAATAGATGGCATAATACTTGGCTAGCATACCTTTGATTACAAAATAAGTCCAATAATAACCTTACTACATTACAATTCCATTGGCATATGACCATTATTTAGAGCTACAGAGGTAGGGGCTAAATTTCTGGTAGTCTTTTCCCATGAAAACTTGCCAATCTAGTAAGAGAGCCTTACAACATGTCTTATAATCAAAACATTGAGCATGCCTCTTTTATAAATCCTCAAGATATAATGATGATGCCATATTAGGACCCTCGTATGATTGTCATAGAAAATGGTCTCATGGAAGATCATTTCATACAAATGTAGATAGCATACCAGACTTATTTAAACTTAACACATAACTTTAATAATACGACCATGTCAAATTATCCTTTTATTGAGCTAGCTCCATCAATGGGAGTTTGAATGGAATTAACAAGATAATAAATTCATGGTATATACCCATTCACACAAATCACTTTGGTTGGATACATGTTCAATGTCCCCACCATAGAAGAAATGTCTTCTGCTTCAACACATCATAGTGAGCCAGACATAGTAGATAATGTACAAGCAATGTCCAATACAGATAAAAGTGGTGTAAATAGACAAATAACTAGTCCATAACAAAATGTGCCTTTATTTAATAATTCAAGTGGTTCATAACCTCCTAACCGCAAACAACTACCTTTAATCCTCAACCAGCTACTTCTTCAAGCACCCAACCTTAAGGATTAAGAAGTCAAGAAATGATTAGTGCCATCACTCAACAAAATGTGATGAATGTTACTCCACCACAATAGGTGATGATTAACATTCCATAACAATTAGAACAATCTAGCATACTCACTTAGAAGAGGCAAAAAATTATGCCAACTCAATAGGGGGAAACTAAAGTTCCACCTTGTCCAGTAGTGATGAACATACATCTCCAATTATAGACCAACATACCAATCCAATCACAAATGATATCTAATCAATAGTTTCAAAGTATTGGTCAATGAAAAATGTCAAACCTTCAATATTCATCTACTTCCAAACAAGGACTCACATAACCAAGAGGTTCTAATGTTTCAAAAGTACCAATCAGGCAACAATTACCTTTCATGCCAAATATTCCACAATTCCAATGATAGGTCCTTCGTTCACAAGTTCCCCTTAATCGTCAAGGTTTGACTAGTTGGCATCAAGTCTCTATTCAATCTCAATAGGCAAAATATAGCCATATCCTTCCATCTTAGCCATAATTTCTCTAAAACTAGGCCCATATACCCAATCCTAACTAGAATATCACACTACATGTGTAATTCCAATAAACGCATCTTAATCCATGGATCCATATTCCTCATCCATTCTTGAACCAAACCAACATTTCAAAACAAACCATGCCTCCACTATACCTCAGTCAAAGTAATCCACTTTTGACCACCCAACCTCTTCCTAGAGCTAATGTTCCCCCCTCCGATTTCCTAGCTTAGGAACTAAAATAAATAAAGGATGTAATTACCACCATCCAAACAAGGAAATAAACCAAATTTTTTAAATTGGATGACATGTGTTCTTACCCATTCAACATGGAGTACTTGTAGATACCATTTCATCTAGGGTATGAACCATCAAAGTTTGATAAATATATGGGAAAAGGTGACCCTAAGGCCCATCTAATAGAATTCGTTGTTGCATGCCAACTAGTGGCCTTAGTGACATATACCTCCTATTTTTATTTCCAAGTAGTCTAGTAGGACAAGCATTGGAATGATTTTTGAAATAATTATATTTATAATTTTGATGATCTTTAATATAAGTTTGTGCAACACTTCTCCTACAATCTCGAGCATGATATTTTATTGTTAAATTTTACACAAGCCAAACAAAAGGCCAATTAAATATTTGTAAACTATCTATAGTGATGGAGAGCCCTTGAAAGATGATTTACCCACAGTCTACTAGATAAGAAAATAGCCATTGTGTTCACCAAAATTTGCATAGTGAGATATCTTACCATCTAGAGCTAAAGTGTGCACACACTTTTATACAAATCATTGATAATTTTTTAAAATCAAAATAACCTTTATTAAAAAATGGATAATTAAAATTATCTCATAAAATTAGAGCCATAATCAAAACCAAAATAATGATAAAAAATAAAACCAAGTCCAAACACAAGCATCACAACTAGCCTAGACCAATAATTATGATAAACCCAAGCAATTCAATAGAAACAAGAATGTTGTGTTAAATGGGGTAACCAAGTTATACCATGTTCAAATGGTACAAACACCATCTACTCAACCTACACCACATATGAAAATTAAGCCTAACCACTAACCTCTTCAGCAAGAATAACATCCTAAACTAGTGCAACATATACAACAACCTTTTCCTTTGTAAACCCCTCCTCCAAGGATAATTTTGCCTACTCATCACATATTTATTGACCTTTGAGAACCCATTAAATCTATGTTTTTCAATCTATCTATAGCTAATATGATTAACTGGACTATTTTGAAATACTATCTTAAGGGCATTGACTATCTAGACTGGTATAGGCAAAATGAATTCTATGAGTATCATCGAGTTAATAACCATAATTTACATCATTATGTGAAAATTAATCATTTGATAGATAATATGTTGTAAAATAGAGAGATAACATTGGATCAAGGAACTTACACATTCAATTAAAACCTTGGCATTTATCAAAATCTCTTTCCACAAAATAACAACCAATAACAACAATAATTATGATGATGATGATTAGCACAATAACAACAACTATATCAAAAATCAAGATAGAACCAACAAAATCAGTAGTAGAACCAACAATGTCAAATTAATGGATGGAACCAAGGCTAGAATGATGCCAATAACTAATAGACCTACCATGCAATTTCACATGACTATAACAAGGTTGTAGTCCATATTGTGGGTGGTTGTATTTCTACCATTTCCATCAATCCAAGACTAAGTACCAATCAAACAAGACCATTGTTAATCATTCCCAACAAACCAAACCATGATAGTGATCCTTTTTTGACCTAGGACCACATATATGAATACCAACAAGTAGGGTTTCCCTCTTTTAGACCCTATACCAATAACACGTAACTGACTCATGACTATGCACAAGTGTATTGACAATTGAAACTTATCCTATATGGTCCTCCTTCACCGTCATTTGTTAGCAACACTGGTATTGTATCTAATCCTAGTTTTGTAATCATAGCTTGGTGGTCAAATATTGCCATCCCAGGGCCATAACCATTTTCCACTTCACCCATCCAACCAACCATTCTAGTTAGGAACAAGACATTTATCATTATACAAGAAAAGACATTTGGTATTGTGGAACAATTGCATAAGACACCCATACAAATATCCATTTTGGATTTTTTACATATGTCTACAATCCACAAGAACATCTTGACTGAGTTTCTTGGCCAATCCCAAGTTCTAAATGACATTTCTCCAAATAAATTCCAAGATTTGGTTGGACATCTAGCTCTAAGCCATAAATTAACCATCGACCAAAGTGCTATGTCATCCCTTGGCCCACTACATAATAATACATTGTACATCAAAGTTTTTATAATGTGGCACAAAGTGAAACATGTACTCATAGATAATGGATCAGGTCTAAATATTTTGTCTCTAAAGATTATTAAGCTTTCTAGGTACACCATGGCTGATTTTTAGCTATAAAATATCATGATCAAGGCCTATGATAATTAATAATGGGAAATCAAAAGGCACCATAATCTTGTCATTCATCATTGGGGCCTTGACCCATGATACACTGTGTCATGTGTTAGACCTCGATTTATCATATAATCTACTTTTGGGTAGACCTTGGATACATGAGATTCATGTAATCCCATAAATATTGCACTAGTGTATCAAATTCTCCCATTTAGGTATAGAGGAAACTATTCATGAAGATTTATAGCCATATGAACATTGCAAGCATTTGGAGGCTAAGTACCAAAATTATAACTATAATTTTGGTTTGAATCTGGGTATTAATAAAGTCAAGGGAAAAGAAATACTTGTTGATTCACTAGAGGCCAACGATATTGACCCTAATACCCTTTCTCACATGCTGACCCCTAAAATATCTAATTATTATACCATATTAGCTAATGGCCCAAGAGAATATTTGAATCATGATACATTCCACATTTCCAAGCTTCCATAAAACCCCAAGTCCTTTGGAAGACCAAAATCTAAACCACCTTGTATGGAATGGCAAAGAAAGGGAAAAGGCCACCTGTATTGTCCAACACCTATCATTTCCATATTGGCCACTAGCCAAGAACATGACCCACATGAATATGATAAATCATGGTTGTATAATGACAAAATGGTTGATTGTTACATAAACAACAAGTACCCAATTTCAAATAGAATCATATAAAAGCATGCCTATGAAGGAGGAGGCCTTGGGATAAATCATCAAGGTTTACTTGAGCTAATTTATACCACTCGATAAAAAATAACATATGGTCATGTATTTAAACTACCTAAGGGTGACCCCACATACATTATTCAAGTTCTATCACTAATGACTAGTGATGATAATTCCAATTGTGAAGAAAAGTTTGATTATAGACTTTTTAATGACCCGGTCGATACCAATTTGTTTGACACCAATACCATTTGTACCCTTAGACCAATTATTCACCATAACCCACATAGACTAGTACCAACAAGAATCAATAGTGTCAGTCGATGAGTTTCAAGATGATGAGTCTTTATGTGATTTTCTAGGCCTAATGGACAATGTTCCATTGGGAGACCACAAAATACGGTTTTCAATCAAATTGGATCTGAGAACCTATTTTGGAGAATGAGTGAACACCCTTAACCAAAAATAAAAAATAAAACATTGAGGTCCCAAAGTGATAACCTATTTGTGGTGCTTTTAGAATAGGGAACTAATAAAGATAAAGGCTAGTCTAGTGGTGAAAACCTATTTCAGGCATCATTAGATGGGGTGTTCAACCTACCTCAACATAGCATAGGAGACCACCAATGATGAAAATGCCTATGGGTCTAAGTTCAATCTTTAAGAATGACATGATTTTAATAAAATCATCCAAGATTTCCCAATAATATTTATCACATGGCCATCCCTAGCATTGGGGATTATGATTCATCATTCCTAGGAGAACTCAAAGAGATAGTCCTAAGAGAAGACTCTACAATTGTAGGCTAGTTTCAATCTTTTTGACCATTATAGAAGTTAGTTTGACCCTTTCTGTAGAGGACACAACAAAATTTAACATCAAGACTCTAGATGATCTGAAATTTATCAAATTAGGTACATCCCTCACTAAGGAGGAATGTGAAGTATTGACATCCCTTTTGAGGGAATTTATCAATATATTTACCTAGGCTTATTTTGACATGCCTAGTTTGGAACTCACCTTAGTTTTACACCACCTTATGGTACATCCTAATGCCAAAGATATGAAATAAAAAATTCACAAGATACATCCTTTCATTATTGTCTTAGTGAAGAAAGAGTTGGAAAATCTATTAGAAGAAAGATGTATTCAACCAATCAACTACTCAGAGTGGATCTCCAATATTGTGTTAGTCAGCAATAAACTAGAAGGAATCAAAATATGCACTAATTTTAGAGACATTAACAAGGCCTACCCAAAGGATGAATTTCCTCTACTAAACATTAACATGATAGTCAACTCCATAGTGGGTTATGAAATTCTTTCACTAATAGATGGATTCTCAGGCTACAAATAGATCTAGATTGTGCCACAAGACCAACATAAAACAATGTTCACCACTCCATGGGGAATGTTCTATTATAAATTTATACCACCAGATCTCAAAAATATTGGGGCCACATATCAAAGAGACATGATAATCATATTTCATGATATGATGCATCACATTATTGAATACTATGTTGATGACATACTAGGTAAATCAAAGACCAGGGTTGATCATCAAACATCAATAAAGAGGATATTTTATCAACTACATGGATACAAAGTCAAGCTCAACCCTAAGAAATGTGCTTTTGGAGTTACTTCAAGCAAATTTCTTGGCTTCATTATGTCTTGTAGGAGTATTAGAGTTGATCCAACCAAAGTACAAGCCATTACCTAGATGCCAACAATGACCAATTCAAAGTAGTTCTATAGTTTATAGGGCAAAATACAATATATTAGATGCTTCATATCTTAGTTGGTATAAAAGCACCATCCATTCAAAAATTTGTTGAATAAAATAGTTACCTTTCATTAGGATGATGAGTGCCAGAATGATTTCCAATAATTGAAGGACTATCTAGAAAATCCACCTATTTTATTGCCTCCTATGTTGAGAAATTTGTTCCTTTTATACCTATCATCTATTGACAAAACCCTAGAAGTAATTCTAGCTCAAAATGATGATAATGTAAAAGAGCATGTCATGTACAACCTAATTCATACACTGTTCATGTATGAGAAAAATTATATGCCCATTAAAAAATCTTATTTAGCTATGGTCTTCACAAATCAAAAACTATGCCATTACATGTTAAATAATAAATCGATGGTCATTTCTAAAGTAGATCCACTCTATTATCTACTATATAAAATATATTTACAAGGCCACATGACCAAATAAATCATGCTTCTTAGTGAATTTGAGATAGAATATGTCAACCAAAAATCTGTCAAGGGGTAAGTTCTTAAAGATCAAATCGTTGAAGCACCCCTTACCAATACAGAACCACTAACATTCCAATCCCTAGATAAATCCATTATGACCATCATTGAAACACCTCTTAAGGAGTAGCACTGGAAGTTGTATTTTGATGGATCATTCACAACACATGGATGGAGGGAAGGAATATTATTCATTACACCATAGGGAAATCTAATCCCTAAGTCATTTAGGATCAACTTTCCTTCTACCAATAACATGTCCGAGTATGAATCACTTGTTATATGACTTCAACATGAGGTACAATAAAACATACAAAATATTAAGGTTTATGGTGATTCTTAGTGAATCATCGATCAGGTTACAAACCATTTTCAGACCAAGGATGACAATTTGGTACCATACAAGGTGTCAGGAGAAGAAACATGATAGTAAATTTGTGAAGGATATTCTTTCAATATTCATGAATTATGTATTCAGTTGTCAGCTATATGTATTTTATCATATCCTCCACAACTTGTAATAGGAATAGAAGATGAATAGTATCCTCTTTTAGCACCAAAGTATGAGAAGAATGTGAATAGTTAGAGACTATTAATGACTATACATATATGTATTATTGTATGAAGAAGAGATTTTTACCTTTGTTGAGATTAATATAGACTATTTGGTTAAGGTTCCCTGTTGTATTTCTTATCTTGTTCCTTGCATACACTTTCATGGTTAATTTTTGGATTAATTTCTTCTAAGTTTTTTTTGAATTATTTATAAACATTAATGAAGTACTAGTTATTTCTAATTCCTATCTATCTCACAAGAATTCATCATTGTTATGCTTTTACTTTCCCTATTGAATATGAATTATCTAGACTATCATGCACACTTGAGTAAAACATAACTATCCTCATCATTAGCATGTTTTGATGCTTCATGAACCTCTAATATAAATGGTGTGGTGAGAATGGAAACACTCCTTTTAGAGGAAAATATGCTAATATGGTCACTGGGGAAAAGAGACATTGAGACATGGTTAGACTAAAAATAATGGAATTTCATAGAAGGAAAATCTAAACAGACTAGTCTCACCACAAGTAAAATCATTCAAGAACACATCTATAGAGAGATATATGAAATTTTATTGTGAAAATTGCCTAAAATTTTATCTAATTAGTTGACAAGATTTAAATACTATTGTTTTAATCCTAGAATGAAATAAATAATTCCCTAGACCAAAGAGAAGATATACCAGTTATAGAACTAATTGGATGAAAGCAATAGAATATTGGGTTACTACCACCATAGATGGATACATCATCAATTTTATAGTACAACTATATATAGTTTTTGAAGTTTTATAGGATCTATTTACCCAAGGAATTAGAGGAAATTTTTTGTAGTGACTACCTCTCCTTGTGAAGATGTTGGTTATGGATAAGTCCATGGTGCCTACTCCACCCAATATGGAGTAGTCACTTCAGGTTTATGAAGGTGTGTGTGATATGATGGTGAATGAGGTTATATGAGTAATTAATTCTTGAACCTAAATCCATAATGGAGACACAAGGAAAGAAGTGTCAGAATAAAATTCTAGATTCAGAATGGGAACTACAACAATAGAATAGATGGAATAAATAGAAGAATACCTAGATAACTATGAGTAAAGGTAAGAGTAGTAGTAGATTATATGGTGAACAAGTACAAAGACATGATTAGAGAGAGGATGATTAAAGGAGAGGATGAATGTTTATACATAGAGTGAGGTGATGAATAACAAGATGAAGATGAAATATTCAAAGAAGTGGGTGACAATAGTTTAGAAATAGATGATAGATGTAGTGCATAACTACAATAAAGGGTATTATCTAAAGAAGAAAAATTATGCAAATAAATAGAACATAGTCTCAGTTTAAATTTAGGTTCAATTACATCATAAGAATAATAAATCATAGGAAAGAACCATTCACTGGAAGAGCACATGTCCCTACAACCTAATCTTTTATATTCTAGTAGATGTTTTCAACTAGGTAGATGAGAAGGTAATAGTTAAAAAGGACCATTTTTAGAGCACATTAATCATTGGGTTACCAAAATTCAAACTAGATTAATTAAAAGGCTTTAAAGTCCATATGGTTTGTTGAAACCAAAAAAGAATAAGGAAGTGCATAAAATCATAGTGCACATGTTAACTCACCAAGTGCATAGAGTAGTACATAGGAAGGATCACCTAGAACGTAGCCTCCTCTAGTAATAGTTATGTAGTAGATTCCATTGACACTAGTTTACACAATGGGTCATCAAGGATGATTCATGAACCTATAAATATATGATGGATCTATAGATCTTAAATAGTACCTTCTAACCTATGAGATGAGATAGAAAGCTAAGGCGATCACTAATGAAGCTATCAAAAAGTGAGAGTTAGTAGGGGCATTAGATTGAAGAGAACTTGAGTTAATATACCAAAGAGACATTTAGCAGGAAAATTTAAAATACATTAAGGACTAGCTTGTCACATAATTCAAGATAAATAAATATACTAGTCAGATAATACAAGACCTAAAGGAGATAAGGCAAACGTCTAGAGAATTAATCTATGAGTATGACCATATATTCTCTAATGTGATGAATAATGTAGAATTTTCCTTAATAGACAAAGATAAATATATGTGGTTCATTAAAGGATTTCACTCTATAATCAAGTTTGAAACTATACAAAATCAATATTTCATAAAAGCATATGCTAGAGCTATTTCCCTGCATGTTAAACAAATTAAACATTATGGAGAAGCTCATATTTCCAACTCCAAGATTTAAAATGCACTTTAGGAATTTATGAATAGAATGGAACAATACCATGAGGTAGATAATACTAAATTAAATATCTAGTGTATTGAATATATAAAGGAAGGAATCATAGGAATGATTATCTAAAGATCAAGATAAAATTCTATGAAATCTATCAAGTAATGAAGCATACAATAACACAGTACCATATTTTACAACAATATGTTAAGAGCTCATGTAATTTGTATTTTTGTTTTTACAAGTCAAATAATCATGATGAAAATAACTATATAGATTTGTAGGATCTCAAAGAATGCATCACCTAAAATTTATTCATCATCATTGTGCAATAAATGTCCTAGATGAAGTAGAAAATTTGAGGCCTAGAGGTCGATAAAGGTTGTACAACCCAAATAGGTCCACAATGGGTTCCTATATTATCATAATATTAGCTTCAAGGTCTGGTTAGTTAGACCCTTCCTTCACCATGTTGGATACCTCTATCCCCTTAATACTAGTATGTATCACCTTAGAGCTTAGCCATGATGTAGTAGAAAAAATGAATTGGACCCCGCCATATATGCAACAACAATTTGGAATTGGAGACAATAACTATTAGTACCAACATTGGAACACTACATAATAAAGAAGATATAGAGATGGATATCAGTCCAATAGAGGAGGAAATTGAGGTAGATACAAAGGAGGATACTAAAGAGGTAGAGGAAACAACTATCAGTGGCATCCTCTTCCATACTACCTATGTGGAGAGTACAATCATATACAATAGAACTACCCTATGAATCCTCAAAGATAATCTTATTGTGCATACTATAAAATCTCTGACCAACATGACATAAAAGACTATCTTGTCTTGGAGAAGAAAAGAAAGGATAAGGCCATCCATAATGTGAATATGGTGAGTGTCCTAAATAAAATGCATTTTTTAATGTTTTCACATGACAATTACATGAAGAAAAAGGTTTACCTCCACTTGAGATGCCTCAGGATCAGAGAATCTAAAAAGCAAAATAGGATAAATACCTAGACCAAGGTGCATAAAAGGGACTTATGTATGAAGCTACATAGATGATGAAAAACATCCAACATCAAAACACCATTGAAGTATATACTGAAGTAATAGATACACAAATATATGGCCAAATCATGTGTATTATGTATCAAGAGGGATTTATCACTACACTGATAGATATTCTAAAATGTTTAATCACACTATATGATGAATATATCTCATAGAACATCACAAACTTACTACATAATTTACTAGAGTGTGCATAAAAAGGACAACAAAAGATGGAAATGATGGTCTAGTACATCAAAACAAAGAAGCCTTGAGATGTTGATGCATGAATTGACATTGATATTGTTGGTTATGAGATTCCAAATGATGTCTTTGATTTTGGTAGCATAGTCAACATGATTCATAGGTCTACATGGGAAGCCATTAGATGATTGGTTCTAATTTATAGCCTAGTAACTTTGAGCTTAGTTGATTATGAAAAGGTTGAGCCTATTGGTATATTAGAAGATGTGGAGATTAAAGTTGCATAATTGACACTATGAGGTGACTTTAAAGTCATCAACATGAAGACTGCAACAACATATGATACTACACTGATAGGCAAGAAATAGGTATATGATGGTTAGATGACTATCAACATGATACAGAATCAATTAGAGGCATACCAAGGAGATAAGGTTGTTTCCATACCTATGAATAGATTGCACAAAATTTGCATAATTCTAGCTAAACTAGAAACTCCATATCTTACACAAGAAACTAGTTGGATGAAGGTGAACTCTAATGAAAATTCAAAATATCTATGTGCAACTAAGTTTAACTTACTATATGAGCATACCATACCTCAGGTACAATCACTACTCACTCAAAAATTAAAGCTAATAGAACAATAAAATCCCAAACTTTTATTTATACATCCATTGATAAACCATTTTTTCATAGAAGATTATGCATCTATGTCGATAAAATCCCCTACTTGATCAGAAGTTGACTTCTTCTATCAAGATGATGATAACATATAGGACTACATATTGCTTACTAGAGAAGGCAATTTTCCATGGGAAATAGCTTCATCTATCAGTGGAGACTCAGACACACACCTTATCAATTGGGCCTAAGGTGATCATGAACTCTGATCAATGAGAATGGTCTTTGTGAATGAGCAACAAGTTTTTGTATACTATCCAATTGAGCATATCAATGACTTCATTCTAAATTTATCATCATTCTAAATTTATTAGTGCTCTGAACTATGCTCTAAAGGTAGTTTCCATGACATGGTGAGCAATTCATCAAAATGACTAGCTCGAGCGGGATGAGGCCTATGAGCTCATGATCAGTAGGTTCTAGTTATCATATTTCATTCAAACTAATTAGAATTTCTTATAAGAAGGTGATTTTTATGAAATTCATATTTATAAATGTGTTGAATTCTAGACAAAGGAATGTGTGGCATTGATGTATTAGGTTCACATTTTCCATTATACATGTGCTTTGTTACAATCAACATGGTACATGCATCAAGAGAATAGATGGGAAACAAATCATTAGGCATAGGTATAAAGTGATTTCATTTGGACATTTGTCTTTGAAGATGAAAACCCTATGGTTCACAATGCACTACAAAAAATCAAATAATTCGTATGCCATGGGTGAATAAAAGACTTAAACACCATGACAAAATCCATTATGCAAAAGAATACAATTTTTTATCTTAATTTAGAATTACAAAGATACAAAGCTAACAAAAAGAGGGAAAATATATTACATAACCATGCCACTGAATACAAAATAAATAAGAGGACATTGAAGATCCTGATTCTAATGGTGATCTAGATTTAACTAATTTATTTGCATATGAATGACAAATAGAACCTCTAAAGGACTTCAGTGTAGAAATTACTCAAGAAAACAAGATATATTGATGAATAAAAGTGTAATATTTACCAGTATCCCATCAAAAAACATGTAGCAAACATCAAGACTAAGGAGCTTCCAAAATTGGTGAATATAGGTGATTATTGGATAAAATCTGAAATTTTTGAAGCTATGCAACTTCTAAGGGACTATCAAGATGTCTTTCCCACTAAATTATTGGAAGTCCAAGTATTTGACCCATCTCTTAGAGAGATTCATATTGAACTTAATAAATGCACATGGTCTACAAATTAATGACCATAAAAGCTAAATATGAACATGAAGCTCAAAGTGAATGTTAAACTTAATAGAATGTAGGACACAAGAATAATTTATCTAGTATAAAAAGTAGATTGGGAAAGTCCTATGGTAATGCAGCCAAATAAGATAGGGAAAATCTAGGTATGTGGGGACTATCACATTTTGAATGGTGCATGTGTAAATTATCCATTCCCAATTCCATTCACAGATGAAGTTTTAGAGTTTGTTGTAGGATATAAAGTCTATTCTTTCATAGATGGTTTCAATGGATATCATTAGATACCCATCTCAGAAGAAGATAGATCCAAAATGACTTTTGCCATAGAATGTGGATCATTTATGTATAAGGTCATGCCTTTTGGCCTTAAGAATGCACCTATAATTTTCTCTTACATAATGGTGACTACATTCAAAGACTTCATTCATGACTTCCTAGAAGTTTATCTTGACAATTGGGTAGTCTTTTCTTTATTTAATGAACATTTGTCTAAGTTGCACCTTATGTTGGAATGATGTAGAGCTCTATGTATTATGTTAAATTTAAATGAATTTTATTATTTACACCCTTTGGTGTCTTTTTAAGACATGTACTATGTAGTGAAGGCATTATGGTAGGTCAAGCAAAAATTACAGTAATCCTAAGTATGCCTCCGCCCATCAGTTCCATTGAAGTGTGATATTTAATGGGCCACACAAGCTACTATCACAAGTTTCTCAAAGGATATGCAACTATTTCATCTCTATTGGAAATATTACTACATAAAACTGTGATGTTTGTCTAGACTTCAGAGTGTCAAGTAGACTTCATCAAGCTAAAATAGAGATTGGTTATTGTGCCCATTATTATTTTTTTAGATTGGAGCAATCCCTTTCACATACATGTGGATTCTTTGGGTATCACAATTGGTGATATTATTTCACATCCAAAAGAGAGTGAACTCAACCATCCTATTCATTTTACTACCAGGAAACTATCTAATGTAGAGAAAAACTATACAATCACTGAATGAGAAGCATTGGCCATTGTGTTTGGAATACATAAATTTGGACATCATCAGCTTATGACACCATTTAAAGTATTCACTGATCATCAATACCTATGATAGCTTGTCAACAAGATGATTTTAGGAGGATGCATCTCTTGATGGTTGATTCTATTTCAAGAATTTTAATTCTACATCAATGTAAAGCTAGGAAGATAGAGCATGGGACCAAACCATCTCAGTTGCATTCCTAATGGTGAAGAATTAGAAGAATTATAAGAAGACTCTTTTAATTCTCACCTCTTTCATGTTTCTATGATTCTAGAAAATTCTAAAACCATTAATAATTTCCTCAAACAAGGATTCTTTTCTATGCACTATCAAGAATGTGATAATAAATAATTTGTTACTAGAGCCCTGCCATATACCATCATCAATGGGCTTTTATATCACTTAGAGAAAGACAAAGTTATATGCAAGGTTATTCTAGAACATGAATGACCTCAACTCTTGTAAACATTTTTTTGGAGAATCTACTATCAGGAAGTTGTTACAAAGTGGGTTATGGTAGCTCAATCTCTTTTAGGATGCACATAGAGTAGCATAATACTATGATGTCTAATAGTGCATGGGTAAACCATTGAAAAAGATGAAATGACTTTGTAGCATCTATTAGTTAAGTAGCCTTTTGAATAATGGGGCATTGATTTTTTTATCCTAATTAATCTACTAAACAAATGTGTAAAGTAAGGTATGTCATTACTAAGACTGACTATTTTACTAAGTGGGTTGAAGCTATTATGACACCTAGTTTTGGTGCAAAAGATGCAATAAAGTTTCTCTATGAGAACATAATTACATGGTTTGGATGTCTTATAAATTTATTCAATGATCAAGGAATGAACTTTATGAACAATACCATCAAGACTCTAACTAAGGAATCTATGATTTCTCATCATAAAATCATTGCATACCATCCTCAGGACTGGCCAAGTTAAAGCTTCTAAAAAAGTATTGGATAAAATGCTGACAAAAATCTATAAAATCAAGAGTGATGATTGGGAAGATTGCATTCCTATTATTTTATGGGCATATTGCACATACTACAAGAGAGCCATAAGTTTTACACCTTTATAGTTGGTGTATGGACTTGAAGTAGTCATGTCGATGGAATAACTAGTGCCTAGTCCATGCATTGCCATGTTCATGCAACTATGGGATCATGAATCTCTAACTAATAGACTGATTAAACTAAATAGGATGGATGAGTATAGACATAGATTAGTGTGGATGTAGTAAGTACACATGTAGATCTAAAAAGCATGGCACGATAGGAATTTCTACCATTAGGAATTTCGTAAAGATAAACTAGTCTTATTATATGACAATAATTTCAAAGCATTATGAGAAAGTTACAAATTTGTTAGAAAGGGCCCTATATTATACATGAATTAATATAGCAAGGAACTATGGTTTTAAGAGACATTCAAGGAACCATTTTACCAAGGTGGGTAAATGGATGTAGGCTTAAGCCCTACCACTAATAGTCAAATTGAATTCATTCTTATATGTGAGTGGGTGCTAAGTAGCACTACGTAGATTATTATTTTTCATTTTTTGCATGTTTTTTGTGTGTTTCATTTTTTATCTCTATGTGTGTTTGTATATGATCTCTTCAAAAATATTTGAGAATCAAGATACTAAGAATTCATTGACAAAAGGATCCACATGTGCCATCATGGATGTCAAAGAGAAGTGAATAAAATAAATTAAGTCTAACAAAGGTATGACAACATCCTATTAATAATATATCCACCTTTAATAGTCATCCACCAAGAATTAAATGCCGTAATTAAGGGTCACTCAATCTAATCTTCAACAAATCAGAAACTCATCAACATCATCTACTCATATCCCCATACAAACACCAAAGAGCATAAAAAAATAACTCCACTCATGTGCCAATAATTAAATATCTTAATTTCTAGATCAGATAGAGATTTTCCACATCCACCATTGCATTCATGATGAGTGGACAAGTAATTACAACATTCATGGGGAATCTAAGAGGCACCAAAACTATAAAGGCTAAGTTCAAAGACCCAAGTTAGCATTTCATCATTGTGCATATTTTCATTATCTACAATTGAGATGAGCTATTTTTCTTACACAAAGAGCATAGAGTATTATAACTTCATCACTTTCATAAATATGGATACTTTTAAACTTATCTAGGGCTTGACAAAGGCTCAAAAAGAGGTAATAGGTGTAAAAGTGGGGCTCAATAAAACCAAATAAAATGACCCAAAACCATTTAATTACCTTTTATAGGTAGAATAAAAGTTATTTCATATAGATCTTATGAATGTTACATAATCACTCACCCTCGCAACTCTTCATAGATTCCATAACATAGTTGTTGAACACCTGTTATGAATGCCTATCTTCAATGAATTGGGAGAGATTATTCAAGTATTTTTAGGGAGATACAATGATTTTAACATCAATGTAGGCATGGTCGTCACCATTATAATCAACACAAAATCCATGGCCTGAGCTTTGGGCATGCCTGCTTGTGGAGATTCCTTATCTCCATACAAGACAATAATGCCTACCATTCTGTAAGAAGTCTATGATTTATATGTGTGGATAAATAAAGGGATTTCAATTTAAAAAATCCTAGATGAATTAATACACATCCTTTTTGAGTACATCATTAGGATATTTTGGTAGACAACTAAGTCTACAAAGCAAATGTCAAAAGGCATCATTAATATCACTCACCAAATGATCCACATAAATGAAAAATTCAATTGGCTAAAGTACTTCATCTAATAATTACTCACTAGCATTGAGAAGTGTCACACCACTCAAAATTAGATGTTTAAATACCATTTCCTCATCTTCCTGCTCTAATTCACATAATGGAAGTTCCTAGAGGGAGAAGTACACCCTAACACAAACTATTGGTTAGTGTAGCAATTTTAAAATCTTATCTAGACATACGAGATTGGATCCCTAACACATGAGGAAAAGTTCAAATCTTGGTGGGAAGAATGTTTGAATCTAATTACAACACATCCCTGAGTGCCACCTAATGTCATGTAATATTTGGGTTAGCATGCATCCATCACTTTGCTTCCATGGGGTGTGTTCATCAACATCCATGAGTTGCCATGGTTTCCCTTCCAACCACTCCACATATTTTTCATGATCGACATGTCATAGGCCAAATTCACCAAACAAAAATCATTTACAACCTAGTGTGTGACTCCACTATAGGTTATACCACCTAGTGTAGCCATCCCTATAGCACAACAACCAAAAGAAAGCTACCAGCTCACAACCATAGAAGGGAAATGATAAAATAAAAAATTAGTTGATGTCTCCTCTTGTGAAATGCAAGACACATAATATAACCACCTAGATTGATGACCCAAAAGTAACTCAAATCAAGAGCTCATGTAACCTCCTCTAGATGGGCACAAATGACCAATAAGTCTATTAGGTCATGATGGCAAACGTGGTTGGGCATTTCTATGACAAGGATGAGGAGAAATAATTTTTCTTTTAAAAGTTTATGCACATGATTCAAGTATGGAAATAGGTTCCCCCAAAGCTATGGGTGGACCTCCCATCTTACCCACCTTCCATTATTATTTATTGTTAGGGAAGAAGTGGATCAGTTACAGAGGAGGATTGACTTCTTCTACCCTCAGCATGCACTGATATTTGTAGTCAAGGACATATTTTCACCCTTCCAAATATCCCACCTAAATCATTAGTGCATAGACAACTAGTAAGCCAAGAGGCTAGGGTCTGCCTTACACTAGAAGAGTGCACCTTTAGAAGACCATACACTACATAAGAAGCACAACCTACCCTTGAATCACTATACCACCACCAAAACATATACTGGTCATGCTCAATAGGAGGAAATCATAGGTTTCCAGCTTGAAAGTGTAACCCAGTGATTTACCACTATCACCCTAGGTGTAAGAGGTTGAAGAGATCACACTAGAGCAACCCATAGAAGACGAACAACAAGCCACAATGGAAGAAGCAACTCATGTAGTAGAACAATGATCATATAAGGAAGAGAAGAAGAGATAGAAAGAATAATCATAACAATAACAAGCCACTCAGTAAGCCAAAGAAGTCAAGGCTACACAAATGGCCAAGGATGTAAAGGCTAATATATAGAAGGCCATAGATGTGGCCAAAAAGGTATAAAAAGTGTCTAATGTAGCTTGAAAGGAAAAAGAGGAGAGATAAAGTAAAGAAAAGTAAGATGAACTCATTGCCAAAGTGAAGATAGAAGTAGAAGAGAAGAGAAAATAGGATGCAACAACCTAAACACACCAGGCTATGGAAGCTAAAAAATGTGCACAATAGCAATTAAAGGAAGCTCCAAGGAAAAAGAAGGAGGAAGAAGATGAAGTATTACATCAATAATAGGCATATACAAGGCTCAAGATCAAGCATAAGCATAAGAACAATCCCAGACTTAAAAATAGAAAGCCAAGGCTATGGCCTTGATAGAGTAGAAGAAGAAAGAGGAAAAAGAAGAACTAGAAAATAAATTGAAGGTTAAGGAGGAAAAGGTAAAGTTATAAGCTATGCAACATGAGATGAATAAGAAAAAAGAGGAGGTGGAAGTAAAATGCAATGAAGATGAAGATGTTGTACATCAACTCACACTGGTAATAGAGGCCACAATATAATAGTAACAATCACTAACACAATCTCACATATAATTAGAGCAGCCTACACAACAAGAAGCATCAACTATAGATTCAATAGGTTCATAGCTACCTAAGTTTCCATTGGGAGGTATCTGGCTTTGGGATGTCCCAATAGTTTGTGATCATTACACCACCTTCTCACTCCCACTTATCATAATGCCAACACTAGACCCTACCACATTTGTATTCATATTAGCCATATTCCCAATAAAGTAGGACACTTATTTAGATGTCTCCAAGCTTCCCTTAAATAAATAATTTGAGGTTACAACAACATTATAAGAATCCATTACGTATAAGGCTACCTCCTTAGATCAAGAATAGGATCAATTTAAGGTAGAGAATATGGATTTAAAGGCTCACCTTCATAAATCTATGAAGATTATTTAGGAGACCTACCCAGAGTGGCTAACTCAGTTAATCAAGGACCAAGGTATGTCTAACCAATGCAAGTTCAAGACATTGGTCTCTACGCTCACTAAGGATTGTTGCACAACCCAATAACTATGCATACTGGGTACATTGGGCCAAAGCATGAAGACTGAGGTAGTTTCATTAATAACCTTCCTAGAAGAGTACCATCACATGATAGATATTTTAGCACTCTAAACAGATCCTCTAGAAGTTTACTAAATTAGAATCAACACTTATATTATTCTCTCACCAATTCTAGTGGAAATTTCATTTAGATGTAATCACCAAGACAACCATGAATAGTTAAAATACATCAATAGATAAGAATGATATAGCTCTTCAAGACTCATTTAATACCTAGGATAATGTGCATGATAGAATTCTCGACTGGTAGAGTGAGTTTTGGTATAGTTCATTCACAAGTATCCAAGCCAAATGCCATGAAAACAAGATGAAACACTTGAGTGGAAACATCTAGATGAGGGTCAACAATACAAAGGCATCCATGATCATCATTGATGAATTAGACATGAAATAATGCATTGACTATCATTCACTGATGTGCATCTTATTTTGCATTGTTTAAAAAATGATGATCGATTGACATACTTAAAAAAATTTATTTGTCTCTATTTTTTAGTGAGGTTTCCCATATCCTTAATGTTCCAATATACAATCCACCATCTAAAGTTAAATAAGTCATTGCATAGTATAAGGCTTCATAATCTAGGGCTAAGGATCTTATTGGCTAGTCATCATTTGCATCAATGCCACCTCCTTTAAGCTGAGTATTGTTCAAGGTGTAAATTTTAATATTTTTACACAATTTTGCATTAGGGATTATTAGTAAGACAATCGGGGCCAAGATAATTGAAAACTCATAAAGGGCATCCATCTGGTTATGCCAGCCTATTGAAAACTTGAAAGGGTGATACGTTGGTATGCTACTTAGTTGAAAACCTAAAAGGGTGGCTAAGTAGTGTGTAAGACGTGAAAACTAGAAATGAAACCTTGAATGATTACTATAAATCTTACTAGTCTAACCATTTCTTCAGATTCTACCCTATGTGCACATTCAGATGATCCTATGATGTTGTCTCAGGATGAGACAACATTTTAAGTTCGAGAAAGTGTTGGAAGAAAAAACTAGATAGTAAAGTAGCATAGGATATTCTTCTGGTATTCATGAATTATGTATTCACTTGTTGGCTATATGTATTTTTTCCTATCCTCCATGACTTGTAATAGGAATAGAAGACAAATAGTCTCCTCTTTTGGCACCAAAGTACAAGAAGAATGTGAACACTCAAAGACTATAAATGATTATATATATATATATATATATATATATATATATATATATATATATATATCTATGTATGTATGTATGTATGTATGTATGTTTGTATGAATGACAGAGTTTGACCCTTTTTTAGATCAATATAGACTATTTGGTTATGGTTACCTATTGTATTTATTATTTTGTTTCTTGTGTGTAATTTCATGGTTAATATTTGGCTTAATTCCTTTTAAATTTATCTTAAATTATCTATAAATGTTAATGAAGTATTAGTTATTCCTATTTCTAATCTAATGCACAATAATTAATCATTATTATACTTTTGTTTTCCCTATTTAATATGAATTCTCTACACTATCTTGTGTACTTGGGTAAAACTTAGTTATCCTCATCCTTAACATGTTATGATGCTTTAAGAACCTCTTTAACGCAAGGATATGGCTGACACTTTTAAATAACAAATTATCGATGTCTAGTTTGAATATATACCAAGGGATAGTAATATAATAATAGATGCCATGGATACCATTAGATATTTGATTTGACATACAGATATAATAAAAGAATACTAGTTCCTTGTTGAAAATCTACTAGTATCAACTCATGAATATTTAACCATCATAATGATCTGTGATATTATTGGTTCCAAATATATTTGATATTTTGACCTTTACACCTATATTAATGACCATATAATGCCACTAGACCTAACCTACAAACAATCCAAATATTTTTTCCACCATGATGTACATTATACCTTATTTGGATCAACTTTATACCATTATAGTTCTGATGTAACTCTGATTCATTGTTTAAATTTGGTAAAATCAACATTAGTTTTATGAGAAGTTCATGAATGAATATGTGGATCCCACACTAGTGGGTCAATCCTATCCAAAAATCTCTTGCATACTAGGTGTTATTGGCAAAAAATGGATATATATGTAGTTGCATATGTGAAAAAATACAACAAATGTCAACAACATGCCAATTTGATTTATGCCCCGACCAAGACTTTGAATCCAATGCTTATACCATGGCCATTTTCTACATCAAACCATGATTTCATTAGGAAGATAAACCCCACATCATTCGATGTCCATAAACATATCCCTACTGCCATAGAATACTTTACTAATTGGGTTGAAGTTATACCCCTCAATTACATGATTGGAGAACAAATTTCCAAATTCAGATTTAACCATCTCATTTGCCACTATGGTATCCCCTCCAACATTATATCTGATAAAGGTAGATCCTTCAAGAAAAAATATATCAAATCACTTTGTGCCAAGTATAGGATTAAACAACATTTTTCCATGGAATATTACCCATAAGCTAACAATCAAACAAAATAATCTAGCAAAACCATTTTTAACATCCTCAAAATGATTATCAATAAATCTATCCATGATTAACACCTTCAAATATTATTTTCCCTATGGCCATACCACACCAACCACTATACTCTAATAAGAACCACTCCATACTCACTTGTTTATGGTACTAAAGCCATTTTTCCCATTGAGGTTGAGTTACCCTCTTTGTGCATCTCTTTGAATCATGTCCTAGATGATGAAGACTATCTAGTAGCTCACCTACAACATCTAGAGTTACTTGATAAGAAATATTTGGCCACCATTAATAACCTTTGAGTATACCAAAATTGACTCCATGGTCACTATAATTGGCATGTGAAACACAAAAAAATTGAGTTTGGTGATCTTGTACTTAAAGAAAACCAAAATAATACCATGACTGAGAATAAACACAAAGGCAAGTTCAAACCCAATTGAGTAGGTGCTTTCATCATTATTGCAAACTATGGCACTAGAGTATACAGGCTTGCTACACCAAATGGGGACAAACTTGATGAACCAATGAACATTAGACACCTCAAGTGTTAATTAACTTGAGATACCTAGTGTATTGTCTATGAGGATCATTTTAATTATACCATAATACTGACATTTATTCCTTGTACCATACCATTATACCATACTTTTTCTATAGACTGAGTTGTTTTCACCGTACCTACCTAGCTCATTTGACCTTGGTTATATTCCATTGTTCAAGGTCACTTTTATCATGAAGATTCAGATCAAGTTTCAATAGTTCTTTCAAGTTTCAATAGTTCTTTACAATGGTTTGGTAGTTACATCCTTCATTTCTTGTTTTATTCTATACCAAGTGGGCTTGATTATAACCACCTTTGGGAAAATCACTATCCCACAGTTGTGATACTAATTATAACTACCTATGAGAAAATTAGTATCATTTACCTATGTTATTATATCCTAATTATAAATACCTATGGGAAAATTAAGGGTAACATTTGTTTATCATGCCTTAAAGTACCACTTTACCATGCCTATGTTGTAATGTGCCATTTTGCCAACTTTGCCTATTTCTTTTGAATTGGTTGCTAAACCAATCAAACTCTTCCACTTTAAGGTGAAACTACAATGACTTGAGGTTTTATTTTGGGACTATATAGGCAACATTAAATTCACATTAAGGTCAGATTAATCACCCCTTTGCCATTCTCTCACCATTTTATGAGCAATTTAAGTTTGAATGCTCTCACCATTTTGTAAGCAATCTTCGTGAATACTCTCACTATTTTGTGAGCCTGGACCATTTAGTATCTCATCATTCTCAATTGATTTGAGGTACCTAGAAAATTTTGAAAACATTTATAAAACCATTTTAGAAAATCCAAAAACATTGACCACTTTTTTGCCTTAAGGATTCTAGGAACCCTCACTAAGGCACAAGAAACCACTTATTATTTATTTTCTCCATCCTTATTATCCTTGAATCCCAAGATCTCATTGTTTTGTGATTCCATTCCCACATTCTTCCATAACATCCATCATGTTTTCTTTCTCATCATTTTCTTCTATCCCATTTCTTGGGAGAACTACATTTAGCCTAAATTTTTTATTGGATATCATATCTATGGAACTATGTAAGTAGTGTCCACTTGCCTAGTTCATCTAGCGACAACTCAGCCACCCCTTTCCTTTTATTCTATTCCTCCATTTTTATTTGTTTCATTATCTCCTCTCATCTAGGGTAAATGTTCATCATCTTATTTATGTCATGTTGTTTGTACAACATTCTAATTAACCTTTATTTTTGTGTGTTTTCTCTTTGTTTTTTTGTTTCTTTCTTTTATTTGTGTTTTTTTTGTTTGTTTGCTTATTTTTTTCTTTATTTTTGTGCCTTGATTCAATATATATGCATTCATTAGGTGATTCCTTGTGAATTATTCTTAAATCTGTACATATTCATATGTCAACATTATCATCATAGTTTTTATCATTGGTTCATTATTTTCACTTTAGAATTAGATCGCATGTCAGTATATATGCATATTTTAACTAATTTATCATGGTGTTTTATCATGATGCCTACTACTCCATTCTATAGTGAAAATTAGCTCCAAGAATCTAAATGACAATGTAACAATGATATCTCCTTGGCACTATCAACATTCCTAATCTAATCCAAATCATATCCTAAATAGAGTAATTAAAAAATGATAAAATTTTCCTCCTTGCTAGTTCTTATGATCATCTCCCTACTAACAGGTTGACCAAATTCATATTTTTCCTCTACACCAATTTTTTGTCATATTCCATATCATGTTTGCCATAATCAAGATACTAATGATTGTAACCGCCTTTGGTAAAATCATTGTATATTGTCCCACTTACATTACCAATGATTCTAAATACATTTGGGTAAATCATTGGGTTTCCATCCATTTAAAGGTTAATGATTATAACTACCTTTGGGCAAATTATTCTCTTTCTTTTGCCTAATTAGGACACATTTTTATTGTGATAATTCTTATAACATCCTTTGGGAAAACCATTATCTTTATCCACCCAACTTGGGTATGTTTTTATCCTTCCAATGACTATAACCACCTATAGGTAAATCATTGTTTTCCCTTTTGGTGATTATAACCACCTTTGGAAAAATCATCCTCTTATTACCAAATCCTTTTTCAATGATTATAACTTCCTTGAGGCCAATCACTACCTTTTTTTAATCCCACATATGTTGATGATTATAACTACCTATGGGAAAATCATCTTGTTTGTTTTACCTAACTGGGGCAGCTCCATATGCCACTAATTATAACCACCTATGGGAAAATAAATCCCTTCCACTTGACTTCATCATTTTGGTCCAATATTTTCCTCCTTTTGAGGGATAAATTGTCAACCTCCTTTGCCAACTAGTCCCTCAAGTGGGGCACCTATAATTCATCTATTACTATTGAATTCATAATCATAAAAGACCTTCTCATTCTTTGATAAGATGTTATTTTGCTTACAGATTGTAATGCCTTCCCGAATAGGGGAAAACTATAGACACATAAAATTGGCCACCAAAGTCCTTCTACTGAGCTTCAAATTGATTCATACCAACCTTTGCAAATTAAGCCTAAGAATCATTGGACATCACAAATTTGCTTTTACATCATTTTTCAAAACTTAGAATCATGTTGATACATACCTAATTGGGGTATCCTACTATATACAACAAAATCCTCTCATGGATTCATCTCTATTCATCTTGTGACATTATTAAGTGGGGCAAGTACACACATAAAATCAAATATTGAAAGAGCTAAATGGCTAATCAAAATTAATTAACAAGCTAAACCAAATTAAAATCATAATTTAATTATCTATGTGTAATTAATGAACTACTAAAAAATCAAATTCAAAAATATGAAATATCCTAGATATTCATGATTACCTTTTATGAGTTGTCAAGTCTTTGAAAATATCTCAAAATATCTCACCTATGCCTATTCATTTCAAATCATTAATTCTTGACACATTTTAACTCTAATAAGGCTAATTGACTCACTTAGGTTAGGTTTGGACCCATTCCATGTTTAAACTACACTTTAACTCACCTTGTGTTGGTGTTAGTTCCTAAGCTTATAAATACAAGCCTTTACCTCTTCATTTAGAGAGCTTGGAAATTACAGAGTTATAATGTAGGTTTTTGCATAAGACTCATGACAATAGTGTTATAATTCCAAAATCTAAATCCAAACCCTCACAGGAAATAAACCATATCAAACCACAAGACACAATGGTGCCTATGAGAGGAGCAAAGAAAACTCCATTTCCAAAGACTCTTTGAGCACAAACCAAGCAAGCCATAACCAAATCATTTCAATCTCTCAAGGAAGGTAAAGAATGTTGTTTTTTGAATTTTAGTTGGGTTTTCAATTGTATTGTATTCATTATGTTCCCCCTATGATCTAGGCTTAGTGATATTAGCATTTTAGTTTGTTGATTTCATTATTTTTATGAAACTAACACTTGATCTAACCTCCTCACTATTATCAAATTCCTATGATCATAGTAGCTATCGAACTTAAGATCATATGGTAATATAGTTATCCCTAACAAAAAAATGGGAGTTTTCAAAACATAATCCAAAATAATGTTTATAATAACTAAGGCCCCAAGGTTCTCAATAAAAATCAAAATGATAGAAAAATGACATAACCAACCAAAATAAGAAGCCAAATCCTATCAACAATAGTCAACCATAACGCATGAGAAATAATAATGGTATGAGGAACCAAAATCTTCCACCTACAGTTCATGTATTTGATTTCAATCATCCTCCACCATGAAACATCCAAAATCAAAACAATTTATAGAGTGTTGACCATTTCCCACAGTTTCAAAACCAACCATTTTTTCAAATGAATAACCAAGTGTTTGTCCAATAGGGATAAAACTAGAAGTCTAGGTACTATGATCCCAACACCTATTGTCTCTTTAATCATGTAGTGAGACATGACACTTGTTAAGTTTGGAAGTACAATAAGTTCAGTCAAAGACTCCTTCAATAATATTGAAAAATGTTTGTTGGCATTTCTTAGGGAATTTAAATGCAAAACCCTCAAGATCAATTCAACAGTCTCATAATTCCTAAAAACCAAAACCTCCAAATCTATCAAAACACTTTACAAAACAATCAAGCATGAGTTACCCAAAACCAACCATAAGTTAACATATAAACTAGCCTATGCCAATCTATAATGATAAAGTTGAGGCATATACTTCTAGTAAAACTAACCTTGATGTAGTTCCCTAAGTGGGGGTTTAAGGGTAGGCTAGAATGATAGGAGTCATAGAGTTAGAAATTGAGGAAGAAGTGAATATAATCACTCACACATGATAATATCAGCCCAAAACTCCCCACTTGTATAACATCTTAGATGGAAATATCATCCTAAAATGTGTGGGAAACTACAATTTAGTCACACACCTTATCAAGACATTCTCCCACATCTCATTTCTTGAATTGATCAATAACTTTCCTAGCCATAGTTTTATATTACTTGATACCCTAGGATTGGGTCAATTAGCCAGAATGACTCCTCTACCTCAGGTCGAGATCAATCATATTGATTTTTAAAAGCTTGTTCCAAGGCAAGATTTGATGGATGTTGGTTATTTATTTGACCCTAGCAGTCTCCCTCCCAATTCTGAAATAGATAGGAGGGAAGATCTAGTTTTGTTTTTATAAGTCTAGATATACAATAATTATGTAAAGAGATAAATGGTAGATGATGGGGTATCCATTCACATAATACCCTTTTTATTCCTATAAAAAATTGATTATGGGGAACTAATTGTTATACTACTTTCAACACACTTCATGGTTATGATAGTCTTAAAACCACTTGCATAATAACCATTATGTTTCTATTTACCCTAGGTCTCAACAACATGGTAATGTAATTTTATGTAATAGATAAAGACACCAACTAAAATATTATCTTGGGTAGATATTGGATCCATAGAATGAAGGTGATCACTTATACCCTTTTTCAATAGATAAGATTCATCCATCTTGGAAGACTCTTTGATGTTTTTCAAGCAACCAATAAAATGTAAACAAGATTATACATTCACTATAATTTTACCACTAATGGCATGGAGAAACCCCATCTCCTCATTGAGTTCAAATACACCCCTAAACCTGATGTGCTTGTATTGAATAAGGAGGCATAAATTTCAAAGTCCTTTCTTAAATATAAAATTAATGAAAATGAGGTTGTAAAAACATAAAAGGTAAGTGGTAAAGGTATTGCAACCACACTGGTCATATTAACTATTTATACAACTAAAATCATTGCTATCTTAGATAATTACATACCACTTATTCTTATTTTTGACCCACGAAGGGTAGGAACATATAATATATCTTAATATAAATATTAGGAAACTAAATATGGGTTAACTATCATACTAGATATTGGTATGGTTGAGATATCAAAAGAATAATAAAATATTCCTAAACATGACTATGATCAATGGTCTATTCACTATGATGGGGTAAAATTTCTTATTTTTGTAGGGGTAGGAGGTGTCATGATTTACCTAGAGTGAATAATATTTCATTTTGGTTATAAATTAGACTTTGAGTGTACAAACAATGGGGCTGAGTATGAAGCTATATTGCTTGCAATGCTCATTTACAAATGGTTTGGAATTCAATACCTCAATGTCCAAGGTAATTCATATTTAATGACCAATAAAGTTTAATAAATCTATCAAACTAAGTCTAAACATCTTCAGCTTTATAATATTGTTGTGCATGATGTTGCTAAGGATTTAGACTTCATTTCCATAGAAGTCATTCCTAGGGAAAGTAACCAACATACTAACTCTATGTCTAATTTTTCCTCATGTTTTATCCCTCCGAATATACTCAAATATGAATTCATAATATCCATTAGAATATAATCCCTTGTGAAAAAAGTGTCTAATGACCAAACCCTCACTTGTGTTAGAAAGGATACTAGCCCTTTGGTCCTTGATCTAGACAAAAATTATGAGGCTAAACTAAAGTTCCTACACACTTATAAATATATCCCATATTTACATCATAAGAGATGTTTTTCTCTCACTTTTATCCTATGTTTTCCCTCAAATGCTATTATTATGATTTGTATTGAAAGGTTGAATACTATTTATCTTTTGATGAATAATTTGATATATTTCACATAGAAAATAAAGACATTGATCTTCCTCTTACTCCCAAGGAATTTGAAGAGGAGAATTCCTCCCTTAATGAGGACACTATTGACATAAACATATGGATTAAATAATTCCATAGAATCCTCGAGCTCATATCCTCACTTTCATCACAAGAATTGGAGGATCACAAATAGCTACTCATTGAGTTATCTAATGTTTTTTCCTTATCCTATATATAAATGATATGTATCAAGACTAAGGTAGTTGTTCATAATTTGGTAATTATGTGTGATTCAAATAGTTTAAAACAAAATCTCAATCCATTCAAACTCAAAGTTTCATTAAGGGTAAAAGAAGGAGTTATTGAACTAAATAAAGTGGAGTTCACAAAACCTATAGATTTTTATAAATGTATGTAAAACATTGTCCCCATTCTTAAGAAGAACATAAACACCAAGATATTCATTTATTATCATGATATTAATAGATCATCTCCTAAATATTATCTTCCCCTTCCTTTTATTGATGTCATTGTTAATGCTACAACTAGTTATGAGTTGTCTCTTGAGGATGTCTTCTTTGGATATAACCACATCTAAATTTTAGGAAAATTTCAAAGAAAGACCTCTTTCACTACACCATGGGGGATTTTATGCTATGTATTCATGACATTTAACCTTAAAAAAGTTAGGGAAACATATCAAAGAGACATGACCCATATTTTCTTTGGTCTCATCTATAATATAGTGGATGTCTATATGGATGGTCTTTTATGAAAGATAAAGCGATGTATTGACCATTTAGGGGTACTTCACACCATCCTCACATGTTTTATATGGTGTTACCCTCAATCCTAAAAATTATGGGTTTGGAGTAATAGGTTGAAAACTCCTTAGTTGTATCATCTCTTAGAAAAAAATGATATTGACCCAACCAAGATCCATGCAATCTTAGATATGCTCCCCCTATAAATGAATTAGGAATTAGGTCATGCCTAGGAATGTTAGGGTCCATTCAATGATTTATACCTAACCTTACCTATATAGTTAATTTTATAAAAAACTACTTACAATGATAAGTGGATTAACTTGGATAAGTGATTGTTATGGTGCATTTTAAGTGGTTTAATGTCTCCCCCAACACTTATGGCACCTATGTCTAAAAATACCCTCATACTTTGCATTAGGTAAATTGACTTATCTCTCACCTACATGTTATCCTAGGAGGATGATGATGGCGAGGGTACTATCTATTTCATTAGACACACTCTAATTGACTATGAGACACATCCTACTTAGGTAGAAAAATATTGTATGGCCATTATGTTCACAATCAAGTAGTTGTGAAATTACATGCTTAACCAAGAAATGGGGGTTAAAGTAACATCCCATGCCTTATGAATAATCTTAACCCAACTATCCCTTTCATTAAAATTTGGGCATTTCATCATGCTTTTGAGTGAATCATAACTCATGTATATCAACCAAAAGTCCATTAAAGGAAAAATCATAACTAATTGGTTGGAATACATGCCCTTAGAGATCAATGATCTTATTGATACCTATTTTTCTGATGAGCCAGTCTACTACATAGAGAAACCCATTAGAGCTTCATCTCCTTGGTATGGTGATATCATCAACTATTTAATTGATTATACATATCTAAAAATCAAAATATAGGTAACATATTCACATCATTGCATCAAAATACATTATTATATATGTGGTTCTCTATCACAAATCCTTTAATGGTATGCTATTAAGGTTTGTTGACCAATAAGAGTAAAAAAATGTCATTTTTCATTAACATAGTAGTATTTATAGTTTACACTTTGGTGGCCATGCAACTGCCCACAAGATACATAGGATGTGATATTTTTGGGCCACTATTGAACATAAAAAAATTTAATACATGAGGAAGTGTGATAAATGTCAAAAAAATTCCCATGAGATTCACATCCCCACTAGGGTATTGTATCCCATTGTCACTGTTGGTCAATTTTTAGACTTAGACCTAGAAATTGGCCAACTCTATAGCTTGGGGTCATGACTCATATTTTAAAATTGCTTGTTAGTTATGTTATAGGTCCTTAAGTCATGTCTAGTTAGTCTATGGCCTACTCATATTTCAAACTTTCCTGAGCAACCTTTGAAGGTCTTTGCTCCCTATTGGCTAACAGATTTGTCCTTATCTAAAAATGATTTATTTTGAATCTATACCCTTCTTCTTTCAAGAAAAAATAAGTCAAACAATAAATGGTTGAACCACCGAGAATAGTTCCCCTCTGAATTAAGGTACAACTCCCTTTGATATTTTTAATGAATTTAAATTATTCTAATCATCATGATACACTTTTAACCAAAAAGTGCTTAAAGGCTAATTAACATCCATACATAATCATGCTATGAATGTGATATCTTTTTCTATAATAGCAATGGGTAATAGAATACACATATTCTATCTTAGATAATAATCAAATAGATAAACATATATATATATATATATATATATATATATATATATATATATATATATATATATATATATATATTTCTAAACCAATAAATGATAAAAACACATACAATGAGTTATCTAATGAAAGAATAGTTACCATATGAAAGAAGATTTCACATAGAAAACCCAATTTCAAATACTCAAATGCATAGATTTAAGCATGCAGTAATTGATTCTCCTTTTCATTCACAGATAAAAAATGTTTTAGACAAACATCATATATATTGTAAACCACAGTAGTTCAGTTCTAAAATTTCTTATCTCCCTTTTTTCACTATTCTCTATCTCTATTTTTAACAACTCAATATATATATATATATATATATATATATATATATATATAGTTGCCTTAATTAACCAATCTTTCAAATTAAACTAGAGTTAAAGTAACTCTGACCCATACAAGATTTATTTTTTACAAATTCATTTAAAGATCAAGTTTTAAACAGAAAACCAAATGAATAACTAAATAGAATAAATTGTGTAAGTAACATCATGGTTGAAGTGATGGATTAGAATCTATAGATTTTTTATGTTTGGTTGGGTAGGCACATTGAGCTTTCCACTCTTGAAATGTTGTAACAAACTCCTAGATTTTTGAGAGATTGGGAATATTGATGTGCTTTATCCTTGCCTTCTAGATGTTTTCTTCCCTCTGAATTTTCCCCATCTTCTTTGTGTGCACTGGGAGTGTATCGATGTAGTGACAAAGAAGTGACTCTACCTTTGAAATTTGAGAGAAATTTTTGGTTAACAAGTTTTTACTTTCTTTAATGATACTGATTTTTTCCCTGAATGATTGAATCACATTATTGATGTCCTTTTCTAGTTTTCCATCATCTTTTATGTATTTCACATCAATACACTGTAGATCATGTTGTAATGATTGAGTGAATTCAGTAATTTCTTTGATCATTTCTATGATTTAAATTCTCCCTTATTAGGATACTAAATTCTTCCACTCAATGTTTTTCTTACTTACATACAATATATCTTCATCCAAACCTAAAAAATTCTTTTTTGATAAAAACCTTTCTATTCTATACTTTTATACCTCATCAATTTAGTTCATCACACTCATCTATTTGCATTTGTATTTTATCCATAGATCATTTTGTGTTTTCAAGTCTTAAATAGTAATTATGGTTAGATCATATACATTTCAATTTATGAATGTATTAAGTACCTTTCTGGATGATGTTATCTAACCAATCATCAAATACCTTGGCATCCATTTTGTTTCTATGTATTTGGTCTAGCATCTTTTGATTAGCAAGTGATTTTGGATCAAAAGATAGGGGCAGTTGGGCAATAGGTTGTGGATCTAGATTATGAATGGTATCGATGTACTCTACCATTGATCGTAAGGTTTTTTTTAACTCCCTTTTATCTTTCTCATCCTTTTAGGTTTGGCTGATTATCCTTTTGGTGGATACTTCAAGGTGATGCACATCTATGGCACATGATGCAGTCCCAAGATCAATTTTTTCAATTATAAAATATTAAACTGTAGGATCTTGAAATTCTTCACTAGTTCTTGGTTGGTCTAGTTTTTCACTTCAGTTCCCTTTGTTAGGGTTGACATCTACCCTAGATGTTGTTTTTTATTTCTTAGATTTAGGATTTTTTCCTAAACATTTACTCACCATGTTTTCTAATGGCAAAGAAAATGGAACTATTTTTCTCTTATTGTTGATTGAGCTTTCCAACCATTTGGGTGTAGAAGTTGAGACTTCTTTATCATGATTTGATTAATCACAAGGCACATTTAAAATAATCATTAGGTTAGAAGAATCAGAAGCAATCTCTATCTATTATTTTACACTAACCTCCTCTAACATTGGTGAATCAGATTATTTATCACCTATTACTTCTCATGAATCCTCTTCAAAATTTAAATCTACAATTACTTTTTCATAAATCTAACTCTTTCTCTTCCTTTTAGTCCTTGATCTAGTGGCACGAGGAGGCATAGTAGTTGTAAGGGCCTTCTTAGATTATTTGATGATAGGATCCCTTCTAATTTTTGACTTGGAAGTACCTACATCACAGATATAAATAATCTAGTTAGAAGAGCTTATTTGGGATGGTGACTCAACTATTAATGTACATTGTTGGGAAACCTTATTTTGAGCTCCCTCAAATTTTTTTTCCCTCAACCATTTCTCAGTTCTCCTTATCACTGAGAGGGTCTTAACCTTGATCCTATCTTCTTCATTTTATACCAGTCAATTTTTGGAATAGGTGATTATTTTCTCTATTCAAATTGTAGATCAGTCACCTATTCTTCATTATCAAAAATTCTAGAAATATCCATATTTATATTAAGCATAATTATTTGTCCTAGGGAGAATCTGGACCATAATCTTCTTTTGACCTCAAATTCATTTGAATAATCCTCCCAATAATCCTCTAATTGAGGAATATGTGAAAACCCTATTCCAAGATCTAAGTTATCCCAAGTAAAACTTTGCTGTCAAATTGGGATCTAGCTATGAAGTACTAAAAATTGAATTTTTTAAGATCCAATTCTGAATTCAAAGCATCAGATACTGACTAGCATGAATAACATCTAAGTTTGATAGGAAAAGATATACCAGATTTCTTTTTCATTAGGAATTTTTCATCCACATGTGTTAATTGTCTACAGGCTTCTATTAATAGAAAATGGTGTAAAACATACCTGGGTAACCTCAAAGGTTCACCGTCAAAACCCCCAACTCTGATATAAGTGAACATGGAAAACTGAATAAATAAACTACCATAGATCTTAATCAGCTATATAGCCTCATTAGACATCCTCTTATTGATGTCATTTGCTAATTCAAAAGTAATTTTTCTATTAAAAATATCATTAACTCTCTTGTAATTCTCATAGTAATTATGCATTTGTAATTATGAGTAATAGACCTAAATTTTGATGTCTCCAACTAAGGGTGAATGAGGTATCCCTACCCATTGTCTTGTAAATGTTGGGAAATTGAAGAGGTATGAAGACATATAAAAAAATTAATTCCCCAAATAATTATGTAGACCAAGATGCAAACATTCAGCTACAATTTCTACCCAATCCAAATATTGCTCTCCTTGGAGGATCACCTATATGAAAAAGTATATCCAGTCTTCCCAATAATATGCTTGAGCATTACCCTTTAGCCTATGTAGTAACACCACAATATATTGAGCATCTAGAATCATGTGATTTATTGTCAATGGTTTGGGCAGTCTTGAACCCCTTTTTGGAATTTCAATAACCAATTCCTTGTGATCACACTCTTGTAAATTTCTTTCTTCAGTGAAAAATAACCATAAGAAGTAATATTGAGGTCAGAATATGGTTCCTTGGGTGGAATTCTCATCATAGAAATTAGGGTTTGTCTATTGATATGAAAGTAAAACATTACCATATGTAGTTATGATGCACCTATTTTGAGGTTCATATCTATTCATGCATTCTAGAACTAATTCAGGGCACTGTACAACCATGGGAAAGGTTGTAGCTTTGACCAAACCACTTTTTACTATCTTCTGCATCATAATATTTGACACAAGATTTCTAGCCCTTTCCATAAATTTTTTTAAGTCATATTGAACCAGAGAGGTGTCCCCAATTTTAGGAAGAGAACAGATGAGACCAGGACCATGCTCATAACCAAGACATGTGGATTTCATGGCTACAGGTTGGAGGATATAATTAAAAAGACTGTTTTGAACTTCTTAAACAATACTAGAAACTCAAAAGGATTCTTCTTTCCAATCAAGTAATGGAATAGCTTATAGTAAGAGTAGAACTCACCTTAAATGTATATGAAATCACTATGAATTTGAGCAAAAAAAATCCTATACCACCTGTGATGTTCTCCTTTGCATCGCCTAATATGTTTTTTTACTAAATTTGACTTGTTCTCTCTTGATACAGACATTAACTAGGTCAAATAATTAAACCAAAATAATACATGCTAAAAATGTTTGATAAGACGTGAACTCTGACATATGCATTAATGGCAAGAATTTTTTATGCATAACTTTTTATGAGTAATGATTATCTATAACCTCATAAAATTTAAAACTTTCTACTTTATAATGAGTTTTGAATATATTCTCCTCTAAATCTCTTGCTAATTTTGAATTAGAGAAATCCTCGAAGTGAGATGAGAGTATAGTCACTAAACCTTTAAACCATTGAACCATTGAACTTTTGGAATGTGGTTCAATTTCAAGGTTCAAAGATACAAGATGAACTACATAGGTCAACCAATAGTCACATGACTTTTCAAGAAACTTTGAATTTTGAAACAGTGAACCATTGAACTCCGCTATGAGGTTCAAGTGGTAGGTTGAATGATACATTAATTTATACAAGGGAATCAATTGAACATGACTCTTTACAAAACATCAGGTATTGAACTATTGAACCATTGAGCTCTTGAACCTTAAAAAAGGGTTTAAGTTCAATTAGAAGGTTCAAATTCATAATTGAAATATCCAAAGGGACAAATAGTTGCTTTGAGAAACATTGAATCATTAAACCTATTGAACCATTGAACTCTTGAACTCCAAGAATGGTTCAAATTCAAAGCTTCAATTCTTTAGAAATTTCACACACAAAAGATGATAGGTGGGTGAACTTTTAAAAATAAAGAGCCAACTTAATAAATAAAGGTATGACCAATAAGGGGAAAATGATAAGTTGACTCTTGCTTAAGAAAAATTCACAAAAAATTGAGTAAGGGTGACTCAAAAGGTAACATTGGCTCTGACTGGGGACTGCATTTCATGGCAAAATATAGAGAACTCATAAACTCTGGTTATGTAGACCTGGACACAGAGATGGAAGAAAAGAAGAAAGATAAACCAAAACTGGGAAAGGAAAACACAACATGCGACAACAAAGGAAAGTATATGTACAAAATAGGGGACACCTATCTCAGAATCGATACAACTTAAGATCCTTTCCATTATAAGATAGGGGTAAAACAACTCCATCCAGATATTCCAATTTGAAAGAATTAGGACCTAGTACCTGATGAATTTTGAAAGGCCCTTTCCAAAGTGAATCAAATTTTCTATGTGCTCCTTTAGGTTCTCTCCTTCTATCCCATAGCAATACTTCATCTCCTTCCATGAACTTTCTAGGTCTAGTTTTTTGATCAAAAATCTTGTTAACCCTAGATTGATGAGTATTAATCTAATCAACCAGTTAATTTCTCTCTTCCTCAATCTTATTTAAGTACACAACTCTTTTCTCTAAAGAATCTTGAAAGTACTAATCTTCAATAACATTTTGTAATTTAGTTGCAGATAATTCTAGAGGTAATGATAACTATGTTTCTATCCCATAAAATAGCTCAAAAGGAACCATTCCTATTGCTCTTTTTGGGGTTACCCTGTCAGCCTAGAGTGCTTCATATAGTTTCTTATGCCAATCTTTGGGGTTATCACTCACCAATTTCTTTATGATGGCTATCAAATTTTTATTACTAGACTTCGTTTGTCCATTTCCTTTAGGTTAATAATCTAATGAGTGAGAAAGAGAGATACTATGCTCATAGCAGAATGAAGTAAATTCTATTGAAGAAAAATTGGTAGCATTATCTACCACAAGATTTTGAGGAACACCAAAATATACCAGTATATTTTCATAGAGAAAATTACATACTACTTCTGAAGTGGTTCTCTTCATAGGGGTTGCTTTAACCCATTTCGTAAAATAGCCCATTACTGTTAAAATGTGTGTATGGACAATACTTGAAGGAGGTGAAAGAGGTCCAATGAAGTCTAATCTCTATTGTTTGAAAGGTTCTTCAATAATGACAAGCCTCAGAGGTAATGTTGCAAGTTGTGGTCTTCCTAAAAACATTTTACATTTTTAATAGTTAGCCACCCATTTATATGTATCTTTGAACATACCTAGCCAATAATAATAATTTCTAAGGATTTTGAATACTATGACCAAAGAAGAGAAATATCCACCATAGGCTTCATTATGAAAAATTTCCAATAATTTGTATTGTTGTTCCTTATCTATACACCTCAGAGAGGTTCCATCTAGTCCTTTTTTGTATAGGACATCACCCCAAATGACATATTTTGCTGATTTTAACCTCAAATTCCTTTTCTCCTTCAGGGATAAGTGACTAGGATAGTATCCATAAGTAAGATAGTGTGCCATGTTTAGTAATGATGGATCTTGTAAGCTCACCAATAGGATAATAGGAATTTTTTCTTCTTCTTCTTCCTTACTTCTAGCTATCAATTTGCACAAACCTTGACCTTTAACTAATTTGGTTGGCCTAATCTCCAGGTCGTATTATTGAATTTTAGTAACCCATGTTGCTCTATTATTCATCCCAACATCTTGTTGAGTCAGAATGCTTTTCATAGCCAAACTAGGAACAAATATAATTGAATGAGAATGAAGTATATAGTATCTAAATTGTTTAACAACCTTTACTATAGTGAAATCTTGTTTCTCAACCAAAGAATATTTAAATTCATGCTTCTTGAGAGGAACACTCATAAAGGCTATTGGGGCTTCTACATTTAATTCATTTTTCTATAACAAGATACCATTAATGGTATGTTCTAAAGCATAACAATAAATAACAAAATCTTTTTGGAAATAAGGATTTACCAAAGTAGGTGTTTGTGCAATCACCTCTTTAATATCTTCAAATGCTTTCTTAGCAGCTTCATTCCATTTGAATGCTTGTTTTTCACTCATCATCCCCACAATATGCTTTGTAATCTCGTCAAAATCAAGAATTAACCTTTTGAGAAAATTAATCTAGCCAAGAAAGACTTAACTCTTGTCCTATTAGAAGGAAGACTTAGTTGTTGTATTTCTCTAACTCTTTTTGGGTCAATCTTGATTCCATCATTTGAAACTAGGTGTCCCAATAAATTCCCTTTTTTAACATAGAAAACTAACTTATTAAGGTTAAGAGATATCCCATGACTCTGGCACCTTTGTAAAATGGTCTCCAGATCCTTTAGATGATCCTCTCTTTTCTTAGAGAAAATAGTCAAATCATCAAGATAAATGATAATAATTCTATCTTTTAGATATTTAAAGGATGAATCCATCACCCGTTGAAAAGTTGCACCAACATTAACAAACCAAAGGGCATACAATTATAAGTAAAATTTCTTCGAGGTGTAGTGAAAGTAGTTTTATGTTGGTCAACTATAGCCACACTTATCTAGTTATAAGCTGAGAACCCATCTAGCATGGACATCATTTCTGACCTAACAATAGTTTGCAAGATGTGATCCATCATAGGTAAGGGATAATTATCTTTTAAACTAGCTTGGTTCAAATTGTTGAATTCAACACAAATTCTTATTTCTCCATTCTTTTTGTGTACTAGAGCAATATTTGCCACCCAGATGGAGTGATGAATTGGATAAATAATCCTAGCCTTCAACATCTTGTCAATTTCCTTAAAGATAACCTCATGAACTTTTGGGTTATAATTTCTCAGCTTCTGCCTGAATGGAGTTGCATTTGCTTTTAAAGGAATATGATACTGAAACTGCCCACATCTAAAATCCTTAAGGTCATCATAGCACCAAGCAAAGACATCCTTATACTTAATTAACAGATTAATTAATTCATTTTTCTCCATCGGCAAACAACACCTACCAATGGAGATTGATATGGGATCAATCTCACTCCCAATATTTATTTTCTCATAATCCTCCACTTTGTTAGGATTCTAGGCAAGTTTGTCTTTAGTATATTCATTTTGTCAAGTGAACAAATGTTCTAGAGAGACCAATGCTTTAAAGATTTTATTTCCCTTTGACTGAATTACATCATCTTTTGAATTTATCCCTAAATCAAGATTGAATTATTTACATTTTGCTTTAGAACCTTAAAAATAAGTCCCCAAGAACATCTCAACATTCTCCAAAAAAAATTGATCTGCTTATTATTCTCAAAAACTTGACAATTTTCAGCATTATCTAGGATATTTGGATGATAGAATAGTTTTATTCTATATAAATCTCTTTTTAAATTAGGGTGTGGGAGAAGAAGAGAACCTGATACTACTAAAGAATCTACCTGTGTGTTCTAGTCTCTAAGAATTTCTTCAATAGAAAAGGCATCAAAATATTCTATCTCATCCCAAACTTTGTTTCTATAATGTCTCAATCTGCAATTTTTAATTAAAAAAATGCCTCTCACCTATTTGACAATTAATTCAGCATTTCCTCTTACTTTAAGAATCTTTACACCCTTTCCTTTAGATTCATTTAACCCAAGCAATAAAGCCTCATACTCTATAGTATTATTAGTGTTTTTTAAATTCTAGCTTGAAAGAGTAAGGAAAATTTTCACCTTTAGGTGAAATAAATATAACCCCTACTCTTGAACTAGTGATAGCATAATTGCCATCAAATTCCATGGTCCATAAATCATCTGAATGAACATACTTTGGGATAGATTCTTCCTTTAAGTCTTCAGAGGAGAGAAAATAGTTACCAAATTCACATTCTTCAAATAGAATCTAAGACTTAGGATCATCAGAAGGGTATACAATAAACTTGCATTTAGATTTAGGTTCTAGCTTAACTTTCTACTTTCCCACTAGAATTATATCTTCTTACCAATCTAATTTAGTTTACCCACCCAAATCTTTGAAAAAAGTCTTGCTCAACAACATCCCATAACTAGCAGGGATATCTTCTACCAAGATAGTCAACTTCACCTTTTTATCAAGATAGGTTGTAAAAGCAACTTGTGCATCTTTAATTTGTCTAAGCAAAGAAATATGTTTACCATCCATGGAGTAACATCTATCAAATGTTTTTGTAAGGGATAACCCTAAGGCTTTGGCTATAGAATAAGGCATTATATTATCAGAAGCACCTGAGTCTATGATACAATTGTTGAGTTTGTGACCATTTATGAATAAAGAAACATAAAATGGGTTGAGATTCATATCAGCCATATGATGGGTATCATCAGATGAATTGAGGGTGATTCTAGGAGTATGCATGGGTGATTCAGGTCGAGAAGTAAATAATTAGGCAATGGTAGATTTAGTATTAACATTTAATTGACTCTCAGGTTCAATTTGTGTAAGGCCATTTTTGACATATTTAACCAATTTATCAAGTTCTTTGGGTTTCCATCTAAGGTATTTAGTAGGGGATATTTGAATCTTTGTAGACTTCCAAAATTTTAAAATATCAAAAGAAGTCTCACAATCATTTCTATGTAACAATTTATTTTCTTGAGTCTTCAAATTAGCATCAAAGGTTCTAATAAAAAGTTCCTTACCTTTGACGAGTAGTTCTTGAGTATTAGAAAAGCTTGGATTCTTTTTACTTATGGTAAGCACAACACATGAAGGATCTTCAAGAGTAACCAATATTTCACCTCCTCTTTTTGAATCTGACTCATATTCTAGGAAATGTATTTTAGAGTTTCCAGGTTCCTTAAAGTTCCTTTCTTCTTCAGTAATCTCCTATAACACATCTTGAGTAGTAGTCATTTGAGCATATCTAAGCATCTTTGGACAAGAATTTCCATCATGATC
>JARHVA010002721.1:2247500-2399961 GCA_037957365.1 Torreya grandis
ACTCACCATGTCTTCCAATGGAAAATAAAATGGGACTATTTTTCTCTTGTTCTTGATTGAGCTTTCCAACCATTTGGGTGTAGAAGCTGAGACTTCTTTATCAGGATTTGATTGATCAAAAGGCACATTTGAAATAATTATCAAGTTAGCAGAATTAGAAGTAATCTTTGTCTGTTATTTTACACTAACCTCCTCTACCATTGGGGAATTAGATTATTTATCACCTATTACTTCTTATGAATCCTCTTTAAAATTTAAATCCACAATTAATTTTTAAAAAATCTGACTCTTTCTCTTGCTTTTATTCCTTGATCAGGTGGCATGAGGAGGCAGAGTAGTTATAAGGGCCTTCTTAGATTCTTTGATGATAGGATCCCTTCCATTTTTTGACTTGGAAGTACCTGCATCATATATAGAAATAAGCTGGTTAGAAGAGCTTATTGGGGATGGTGACTCAACTATTAATGTACGTTGCTGAGAAACTTTATTTTGAGCTCCCTTTAGTTTTTGTTCCCTCAACCATTTCTCAGTTCTCCTTATCACTAGGAGGGTCTTAACCTCGATCCTATCTTCTTCATTTTTATCATAGTCAATTTATGGAATAGGTGATTATTTTATTTGTTCAAATTGTAGATCAATCACCTATTCTTCATTATCAAAAATTTTAGAAATATCCATATTTAAATTAAGGGTAATTATTTGTCCTAGGGAGAACCTAGACCATAGTCTTCTTCTGACCTCAAATTCATATGAAAAATCCTCCCAATAATCCTCTAATTGAGGAATATGTGAAAACCTTGTTCCAAGATCCAAGTTATCCCTAGCAAAACCTTTGCTATCAAATTGGGATTTAGCTATGAAGTACTAAAAATTGAATTTTTTAAGATCCAACTCCAAATTTAAAGCATCAGATACTGACTAGCATGAATAATGTCCAAGTTCGATAGGAAAAGATATACCAAATTTATTTTTCATTAGGAATTTTTTATCCACATGTGCTAATTGTCTATAGACTTATATCAACACAAAATGGTCTAAAACATACCTGGGTAACCTTAAAGGTTCACCGTCAAAACCCCCAACTCTGATATAAGTGAACTTGGAAAATTGAATAAAGAAACTACCATAAATCTTGATCAGCTATATATCCTCATTATACATCATCTTATTAATGTTATTTTCTAATTCAAAAGTCATTTTTCCAATAAAAATATCATTAACTCTCCTATAATTCTCATAACAATTATGCATTTGTAATCATGAGTAATAGTCATAAATTTTGATGTCTTCAACCAAGGATGCATGAGGTAGCCCTACCCATTGTCTTGTAGACACCAGGTAATAGAAGAGGTATGAAGACATATACAATAATTATTCTACAAATAATTACTTAGACTGAGATGCAAACATTTAGGTACAATTTCTACCCAATCCAAATATTGCTCTCCTTAGAGGATCACCTATATGAAAAAGCATATCCAGTCTTCCCAATAATATGCCTAAACATTTCCCTTTAGCCTATACTATATCACCATAATATCTTAAACTTCCAAAATCATGTAATTTCTTGTCAATGGTCTGGGCAGTCTTGAACCCCCTTTTTAGAATTTCAATAACCAATTCCTTGCGATCATGCTCTTGTAAATTGCTTTCTTCAATGAAAAATAACCATAGGAAGAAGTAATATTGAGGGAAAAATATGGTTCCTTGGGTGAAATTCTCATCATAGACATTAGGGTTTATCTATTGATATGAAGTAAAACATTACCATCTACAATTTTGATGTAGCTATTTTGAGGTTCATATCTACTCATGCATTCTAGAACTAATTTGTGGCACTGTACAGCCATGGAAAAGGATACAACTTTGACCAAACCAATTTCTACTATCTTCTACATCATAAGATTTGGCAAAAGATTTCTATCCCTTTCCCTAAATTTTTTTATGTCATATTGAACCAGAGAGGTGTCCCTAATTTTAGGAAGAGAATAGATGAGACCAGGTCCATGCTCGTAACCAAGACATGTAGATTTCATGGCTACAGGTTGGAGAATATAATAAAAAAAATGTTTTGAACTTCTTAAACAATGTCAAAAACTTAAAAGGATTCTTCTTTGTAAATAAGTAATGGAAAAAACTTATAGTAATATTAGAACTCACCTTAAATGTATCTAAAATCACTATGAAATTGAGTAAAAAAAATGTTATACCACTTGTGGTGTTCTCCTTTGCATTTCCCAATATGTTTGTTTTCTAAATTTGACTTATTCTCTCTTGATACATATATTAACTAGGTAGTAATTAAACCAAAATAATACTTGCTAAAAATGTTTGATAAGATGTGAACTCTAACATATGCATTAATGGCAAACATTTTTTACGTGTGATTTTGATGAGTAATGATTATCTATAACCTCATGAAATTTAAAACTTTCTACTTTATAATGAGTTTTGGATATATTATCCTCTAAATCTGTTGCTAATTTTGAATTAGAAAAAGCCTCAAGCGAGATGAGAGTATAGTCACTGAACCTTTGAACCATTGAACAATTGAACTTTTGGAATGTGGTTCAATTTTGAGGTTCACAGATACGAGATGAAGTACACAGGTTGACCAATAGTCACATGAATTTTCAAGAAACTTTGAAGTTTTAAATAGTGAATCATTGAACTGTTGATCTCCACTATGAGGTTCAAGTGGTAGGTTCAATCATACATTAATTTATACAAGGGAACCGAGTGAACATGACTCTTTACAAAACATCGAGTATTGAACTCTTGAACTCTTGAACCTCAAAAAAGGGTTGAAATTCAATCAGAAGGTTCAAAGTCATAATTAAAATACACAAAGGGACAAATAGTTCTCTTTAAGAAACATTGAATCATTGAACCTATTGAACCATTGAACTCTTGAACTCTGAGAATGGTTCAAGTTCAAAGGTTCAATTCTTCAGAAATTTCACACACAAAAGACAATAAGCGAGTGAAATTTTAAAAATAAAGAGCTGAATTAATAAACAAAGGTATGACCAATATGGGGAAAATGATAAATTGACTATTTCTTAATAAAAATTCATGAAAAAATTATTAAGGGTGACTCAAAAGGTAACAATCCCCATGCTGAACTTGAACCAAATATTGTCATGATGTCTAAAATGTGTAATTTAGAAGCCCTTGAAAATGGTGTGTTTTAAACCTTAAATATCCCCTACAAGTTTAGTGTATTGATGTGTTTCCTATTACAAGATATAATCCTGTAAAAATGATCTAGCAATGTGGGACATGTCTGAGGATGTCAAAATAAACCCTCAAGAAATAGTCATTTAAGCTCAAAATTTTCTTCAATAAGATACGACTAAATGTGGGTATGCCAAGTGTCATGATCTTGGAAGCCTAAATATCATATGAATGGTGCACATTCAATCCTACAATCAAATATCAATTGTGATCATGAGGTCAAAAGGTTAAAGGATCTTGAGAACAAAAATGGTGGTGCTAAATGTCCTGATCATGGTGAACTATTGAACAAATCAATGGACTAAGTTTGATCATATTATTTAGATAAATATTAATGGAACATGTTTAATATGGTAAATAAAAGATCTATGACATGCATTCAACCATGTATAAGTAGATTGACAATGCAAATCAAGTTCAAAAAGTGAATGAGCTTAAATTGCATACGAGACCACCATATGAAAAAAACACATTTGATCACCTGAACTAATAGTAGGGGCCATAGAAGACATGTGAGCTTACCAAGTGTCACAATCTTGAGTTAAAATCAAAGATCAATGACTGACATTGAAATTCAAGACCATGAAACTCTTGAGGACATTAATGATACAAATTTTATTGGGTTCTAGGGGACATAGGATAAAGACACATGTCTGAGGTGACAATAATCAGGTTTTAAAATGAAATAGATAGTGTGGCAAAGAGATGCCATGTAGGTAGACCAATTAGATTGAAAGAGTAGAGTTTCAAGCCCATGTCATGGTTGGAAATGTTGTTTCAAGAATGAAGAACATTGACACATAGGTTTAAAATATTTTATATAAGTTTTATGGACCAAGTTTCAATACTAAGCCAATTCATTTTGATAGGCTTAATTGGCCTAATTAATCATCAAAGAGGATCAATTCAGAATTGGAAGACTAATTGAATGAGTTAATGTAAGGTTTCACATTGGGAAACTAACCCTTGAGTAGAATTGAATGCACAATTCATGGCTATGATGGATAAATTAGATATAAGTATGGACTGCTACCTAACTATGGTGTTATATTTCATCTAATAATTTTTGAAGGAATTATGGCCACCTTTACACCAAAATGGCCTCATTGATGGAATGTCAATGCTTGTAAAGGAAGGAAATATTGTTGTAATTGATCCAGGTCACATTTGGCTCATTTATGACCCTTTCCACACAAAAATTTACTCTCTCCTACCTTTCATTCTTCCCATAAATGTAGGCATTGAGATCTTGATTTATATCCCTCAGCTAGGTATAGCAAGCTCTGCTAAAATCACTATGAAAAACTCTTTTGAAGAAATATAAGACAAGTCTAAATTCTAAATGAATTTTAAGTGTATATTATTAAATTTGATCTATATAATGTGTGTTGTCTTTCATTATATACATGTCCTTCATGTACCTTTCTTCTATTGTTGTAGTTCTTTATAGGTTGTGTGAAGTGTTTTTTAAGGAAATTCCCCTTGAACTGTCAAAGATCTTATAGTGTCTCGCATAGACCTTATATTTTTTACCCTTCAAGTTATAATTTTATACATAACATTCATTAAAAATACTCGTGTTTGGAACCTTGTCATATAATCTAATTAACTCTTGTCCCTATTGGATTCACTAGTAGTCACAAAAGTGTTAATTTGAGAGTGTATCATTGAACAATTTGATGCATCACCATATAGATTAGGTTTTAATTTTAGTTTTATTCTCTTTCTTTTTTTCTTTGATATAAGTATAGGTTTTAGGAAAAGAACCATATTGTCATATCAAGGGATCTACCCCATTTAATTATATAGGTTTGGCCCAATATTAGGCAACCCATGTCCTAGGGCCATTCCCATGCTGGACTATGTTTGAGTATAAGACCTAAATAAGATTCTTCTTAGACAAGGCGTAGCCTGAGTCTCTAATATTTTTGGCACAACATTAGGATTGCAACCAAGGCACTTGGACATTAGCTTCGGATAGATTGGCAATGTGGGAGGAAACTTGGAATTTTTGGAGCAGTCATCAATAGATTATAGAACAAGTTCATGTAACAAATATCCTCTAGGTCTACCTCCAAAGGTAATCAAGTTTAATTCATTGAGTTGATAGTTGATATTTCAAAGAGGAAAAGGGTACCTATTTCAAAACCTAACCTAGCTCCTCATAATCTCTGACATCCCAAAACTCTATGAATTTTTCCCATACTCAACCCATTAAAAGTCCACCAATATAAATAGAAAGGCTTAGATTAAAAAAATTTATACCCTTAAATGGCGTCATACCTCTTAATCCTCTACAACATGATGATATCCTTGCTACATTTTTGAATTTCTTACTTTATAAGAGAAAACTCCACCACTCCTATAGAGCACATAGCTGATATTTCAAACCTTTGTTTAGTACATAATATCACCTAGGAGAATGTAGCCATGAGATTAATATCCACATCCTTAAAAGGTAAAACCCTGAAATGGTATAAGGGTCTAGCTCCTACCTCAATCAGTACTTGGGATGAATTTGGTAAGTGTTTATACAAACATTTTTAGGATAGGAGTGACTACGTGTCACTAGTTGAGCAACTCACCTCAATTAAGAGGGAACCCCAAGAAAATATGGTTGATTTAAATTATAGATTCCAAAAAACTTGGGATAGAATCCCTGTTATCATTAAACACACATCTAATTATGATTTTATCTACTACTTGAGAGCATTGAATTCAAAAATTGTAGTCATGATCCAATCTATGAGTGGGACAACTCTACTTGAATCATATGATATATCTATAAGGGTAGAAAACTATTTGATTTAAGTAGGGAAACTCATGACAAGACCTCTTTTTCCCCTCTTCCCTATGTTTTAGCCAACTCCACCTCCCATTTATCCCTTTCCCACTCCAATAAATTTAGCACAACCTAATGATAGTCAAGTGGATAGACTTGGAAAGATTGAGGGATTATTAAAGGTACAAAATAATCAGTTAGTGGCTCTAGGGAGGCAAAAATATAATTCATATAGGTCATACCAAGGTCCTTTCCAATCCCAATACCCTTATCAATCCTATAATAGACCTCATTATCCATCAAATCAACAAGACCAGGGCTAAATTACTCAAGCTAGACTTTATAATAGTTACAACCCCATAGCTAAAAGCAACTCAAGAGCCTTGGTACCTACTCAAAATAACCTTGTATAAGAATATCCATGGCAATCAAAGAGGACATCCTAATGAGATTTTGATGGCTGAAAATGGAGATATTTATCAATATCATATTTGGAAACATGTTCCTCCATATCAAGGTCATGACACAATGCCACCACTTCTTCAAGGTTGTACAATCAATCAAAGTGATATTTCTACCTTGACACCATCAAGGGATCCAATTCAATAGCAAGGAAACATGGTTAAGGCACCATTTGATACTACTTGAATAAATATTTAAGAATGAGAATATGTGTTTAAATATGTAGTAGCCAACATGGGGTAGATTGAATAAAATACAAATGAGTTAGTTGTAACCCATACAAGGACTAAGAGGAAAATGGTGGAAGATAATTTGGGGTAACCTAAGGTTTATTCAACACCTCCACAAGTTATTTAGTATATTTTCACTTCAAACATATCCCTTAAATCCCTTGAAACTCAAAAAATACCTTAGCATCATGGGCAACAATAGAGGTATCCTTTTATTCCTCATGTCACTCAAGTGCCAAATGACACTTCTACTTCCAAGGTACATTTCAAAGGCACTAGTCTTCCTTTAAATATTATGGATTGTATGAAAAGGTCTAATTTCACTATTTAAATGTATGATGTTGTGTATATTCCAAGGTAGAAAGAGATCCTTCAAAAATATCTCTCCAAACCCTCTCATGTGAAGAAGGGAATTGATAAGGTAAACACTCTTTTTGCTAATAATAATAAACCTATTCAAGTTCAAATTCATTGTCAATATCCTAGTCAAGATCAAGCTCAAAATATTGGTCATTACCTTAAGTTTTTCAACCCCTCTCTATTCTATTTGTCAGTCATCATAGGGGATTGTCTTGTGCATAATTGTATGATAGAATCAAGAGCATCAACCTTAGTCATGCCTAAATCTATAAAAGACAAAAATGAAATTAAATATGTACCTAATGAGATGGGTGTTATTTAGTTAGATGGTTCCCACACTAAAATAGTAGGTGTCTTAAAATACCTTAAGATTATATTGGTAGCTTACCTAAATTATGTCATCACTCAAGATGTAATGGTTGTAGACCTACCTTCGTACTTTGACCTATGCCTATCTAGGGACTTTATGAAAAAAATATAGGTGTTATTTGTACTTTAAATAGTCATACATGGTCTTTAGGACCAGATATGTGAATAGGGTCACTATTAGGTTACAACCTATTTCTAGGATCCATCTAGAGCCCTACATGCCTAACCTTACAAATGTTAACTGCACCATACTTGATGAGGATGAGAATGCTAGTGAACAAGATCCTCATGAATCATATTGAAGGAATTTTAGACATTTAATTGGATGAATGGATAGCTAAAATTCATGGATTTGATCCTTATGGAAACATTGAAGGGTTATATTTATGGGTGTATTATATGCATGAGGAAAATGTTGCTATATCTTGCCTAACTAACACCACTTAAGAGGAAGATAGTTTATGGACTTTAATATTTGATGGATTAAGGTTAAAGAATGGAAGCAAAGATGGAGTCATGTTTATTTCACCCTCAAATAAAAATTACTATTCAGTTACAAGATTTTAGTTTTGTTCACTTCAAACACAACTGAATATGAGGCCCTTCTACACGATTTGCAAGAGGCAAGGAGGATAGGTGTCAAACTCATTCAAGTCAAGGGTGATATTAGTATTTTGTTAAAAACAAGTGAAAATCATAAGTGTAGTAAAGATTCATCATTTAAAATATTACAAGAACCATGTATGGGATTTCATAGAGGACTTCTTGGCATTCAACATTCAGTCCATACCAAGAGAAGCAAGCCAACATGTAGATAATTTTATAGCTATTGGAGCTCAATATAAGATTTTATAAAGGGTTAAATGTAGCCAAAGTCAAGTCAAGATCAAAGTCATATGTAGGCCAATTGTACCTGACAATGAAGTGAGTTGGTAAGTGTTTGATAGTGATGATCAAATTATGTGTTTTTTTATGCAAGAAGTAGAATTTTACCACAAGAATCAAAATAAATACTAACACTAATATGATGATCAAATAGTGTAGTTGAGGTATAACAATTTATATAAAGGTCTTGTAACATTGGAAATTATTTTTAATGAATATTTCCAAGTAAGAAGAGATAAAACATGCATCTTAGCCAAGGAGGAACATTATGAAAGGGTAGAGATTTTTAAATATAAGTTATTGAAGTTATGAAAAATCAACAGAGTAGAAGAGATAGTTTCCTTTGTTTCCCTATTCCAAGAATACTCTGATGTATTTGCATGGAAATGTATGGATTTTAAGGGCTTTGAATCCAAACTTACACAACATACCATTAAGCTAGAAAGCAATGCAAAAATAGTTAGGTAGAAACAAAGGCATGTCAATCCAGAAGTGGAAGATTTGATGAGAAGGGAGCTATGTAAATTGATTAAATCAAGGATAATATTCCCTATTAAACATTTCTCATGGGTGAAAAACTTTATTCTAGTGAGGAAAAATATTGGATAAATATGTTTGTGTGTTGACTTTAGGGACCTCAATAAGGTGTCCTTGAAAGACCATTACCCACTACCCTTAATGGATAAGATTATTCAAAAGGTGGTAGGTTTTTAGAGGTTATCATTACTTAATGGATACTCTAGTTATAATCAGATCATGATCAAGGAAGAGGATAGGCAAAAGACTACCTTCACCATAAAGTGGGGCACTTATGCATATATGAAAATTCCTTTTAGACTATCCAATGCTAGGGAAACCCTTTGAAGTTTTAATCAATGATATAGTGATAATACACCTAGATTACATCACTATTTTATCAAAGGACCTAGCTGATCACATTGCTCACTTGAGATTAGTCTTTAAAATATGTAGGGAATTTGGTGTATCATTAAATCCTAAAAGGTGCATATTTGCTATTCATGAAGGTAGGTTATTAAGACATGTAGTGTCCACAAATGGTATTTCCATAGACCCTAAAAGGGTTGATTCCATCCTATATTTATCCCTATCAAAGCACAAGAAAGGCCTATAGAGTTTTTTAGGGAAGATCAATTTTATAATAAGGTTTAGCTTAGGTTTTGCAGAACTGTTCAAGCCTATCACTCACATGCTAAAGAAGTACAAGGATTTTACATGAAGCAAAGAAAGTAATTGGATATTTGAGTCCATCAAGGAGGCCATATCTAATGCCCCTACACTCCTTAACCCAAATTTTAACAAATAATTCTAATTATATGACTTATGTACATTAGATGCAATCTCTGCCATATTAATGTAGTAAAATGAGCATGGTTTGGAACAACTTATTGACTTCTTCAGTTAGGCCATAGAATGGCATGAGGAGAGGTATAGATTTATAGAGAAAATTTTTATTGTAGTAGTGATAAGTTTGAATATATTTATTCACATGGTATCTAATAGTAAAATCATACTAATGGTAGCACACCCAAACATTAAGGAGTTTATACTCAATAGAGACCTTAATGAGAAAAAGGTTGGGTGGGTGACAAAATGTTTGGAGTATGACCTTGAAGTTAGAGTTAAAAATATTGTAAGGGGTAGAGGATTATGTGAGTACCTTATAATATAAGTAAATTAGAATAGAGACCAAGTGTTGGTAGCCAACAAGAAGTTGTAGACAACATACCTTATAGTTAGATGCATGATATAATTATATTTCTTAAGTCAAGCCAATGTCCCATGGGGATAGATAAATATAAGATAAGACATTTCATACTAAAAATCATACCTTATGTTATGATAAATGGAGTGATTTTCAAGAAGGACATAGGAGGCATGTTTTTGAGGTGTATGGAATCATGTTAAATAGATAGGTTATTGAAATAGTTCCATGATGGTCCATCTAGTGTGCACTTTTATACCAATACCATAGCCTAAAATATCATTAGGTTTGGGTAATTTTGTCCCAAATTTTTTAGAGATACACACTCTTGGGTATTAAAGTGTCCAAAATGTACAATGTTTATTGAAAAATGAAAATTAGCTGCCCTTCCTTTGTATCCCATTAAAGTAGAACAACCCTTCATGCAATGGGGATTAGAATTCATATGGATGATACACCCCCATTTGATCAAAGTACATAAATGTATCGTCATAGATATAGACTAATTAATGAGGTGGTTTGAAGTAGCTACCCTCAAAAAAGCTAATGAATGTTCTATTTTGGAATTTTATGATAGCCTTGTAACTAGATTTGGTATGCCCTCTATAATCATTTTTGACAATGTATTGGACTTCAGTAATAACAAGATATATGAGTGGGAAATTTCATATGGAATTTATCTGAAATAATCCTCTTAATATTACCCATAGGGAAATGGACTAGAAAAGTCCACAAACAAGAACTTGTTGAGGATAATTAAGAGGACTATGGAAGATAGTCAAAGGGAGTGGCATACCAAATTAAGGACTACCATATGGGTAGGTAGAGTGACACATAAGAAGGTTATTCAATACTACCCATATCTTCTTATCTATAAAAGAGAATCCAAACTTCCTATCTCTCTAAAACTACCTGTATTAGAAATTACATAACAACTTGAGCTCTTAGAAGATGATGTTATGCAAGTAAGGTTAAATGAACTAAGATATCTAGAGTAGACAAGGGATAACACTATACATGTCATGTGGTCTAATAAACACTAGGAGAAGAATTAATTTGACAAGAGAGCCTCCTCGAATACATTCCAACAAGGTGATATAGTCCTCAAATGGGATGAGGACCATGCAAAACCAAGAAGACACTCCAAGTTTGATAGTCTTTGGAGTGGACCTTTTGTCATCACATGTTTTAAGGAGAGAAATGCCTTTAACCTTGCTAATTTGAATGGAGAGATCCTTACCATTTTTTTCAATAGGAGGCATCTCAAATTCTACTATTAATCCTATTTCTTGATCTTTGCACATAGATAGATAGGTTCATCTTTACCTCCAAGTGCTCTTGCAAATTGTTATGTTTGTCATTTGTTTCTACCATTTAAGTTACTATTTGTTATTTTTTGTTTCTCTCTTTTTCTTTTGTGTGTGTCTCATTGCCTCAAAGTGTTTTCAAGATCCATGTTGTAGTCATACTTCATTATCTAGTTATCATGAGTAATTTCTAATCAACTTTTTAGGTTTCATGATGAGAAGGCCGATTAAGCCAATTGAATCACCAGAAATATTGGTCAATTTCTAACCCTAGACTTATAAATTAGACAACTCTATATCCTAGGGTCACGATTCATTTTTTAAACTTGATTGTTAGTTATGTTGTAGGTCCGTAAGTCATGTGTAGTCAGTCTATGGCCTAGTCATATTTCAAACCTGCTTGAGTAGTCTTTGAAGGTCTTTATTCCCTATGTTGAGATTAAAGCAAATATTGTCATGATGTATAAATTTTTTAAGTTATAAGACTATGAAAATGGTGTGTTTTGTGCCCTAAATATGCCCTTAAATTTTGGTGTATTTGTGTGTTTCTTATCATAATATATAAGCCTTTAAATATGATCTAGTAGTACGGGATGTGCCCAAGGATGTCAAATTAAAGCCTCAATAAATAGCCATTTAGGTTTAAAAAAATATTTAGCAAAATACGATTGAACATGGGACTACTAGGTGTCATGATCTTATAATCTTAGATATAAAATCAATGGTGCATGTTTAATCCCGCAAGCAAAGATCAACAATGAGCACAAGGTCAAAAGGTTAGAGGATATTGAGAATGAATGTAGTGGTGCCAAATGTCTTGATCATGGTGAAATAATAATAAAATTGATGGACCACGTTTGATTGTATTTTATAGATATATATCAATGGCAAACATTTAATCTAGCAGATCAAATATCTATGGTGTATGTTCAACCATGTAGAAGTAGATTGATGGTGTGGATCAAGGCCAAAAGGTTAATAAGCTTAGATTACATGTAAGGATATCACATGGTGAAAGTATATTTGATCACATGAACTAACATCTTGATCTTTCCACTTGTAAAAATCTTAAGTGCAGATCAAAGATCAATGGACAACATTGAAATTCAAGACCAAGAGACTCTCGAGGAGATTGATGGTGTAAATTTGATTAGGTTTCAAGGGGCACAAGATAAATACCTATGTTTGAGGAAATAAAAATTAGGTTTTAACATGAAATGGACAATGTGGAAAAGATATGCCATGTAGGTAGACCAGTCAGACTGAAAGAGTAGAGTTTTAAGCCCATGTCATGGTTGTTGGAAACGTCATTTCAAGCATGGATCACATTGATGCATAAGTTGAAAATATTTTATATAGGTTTCATGGCCTCTAAGTTTCAAAAATTATCTAATTAATTTTAATAGGCCTAATTGTCTTAATTAATCATCAAAAGAGGATCAATTTGGAATTGGTAGACTAATCGAATGAGTTAATGTAAGGTGTTACACTAGGTAACTGAACCTTGAGGAGCATTGAACACACAATTCATGGCTATGATGGATAAATGAAATAAAATTATGGACTAATATATAACTATGGTGTCTTATTTCATCTAATAACTATTGAAATAGTTACGACCACCTCTATGCCAAAATGGCTTCATTAAGGGAATGCCAACACTCACAAAGGAAGGAAATACTATTATAACTACTCTAGGTCAAATTTAGATCATTAGTGACCCTTTATATTCCAAAATTTACTCTTTCCTACCTTTCATTATTCATATATATTTAGGTATTGAGATCTATATTTGCATCCCTCGACTAGGTATAGCAAAGCTCTGCCAAAGTCATTGTGCAAAACTCTTTTGAAGCAATATAAGACAAGTCCATATTCTAAATGAATGTTTAGTGTATCTTATTGAAGTTGATCTACATAATGTGTGTTGTATTTCATTATATACATGTCCTTCATGTGCCTTTATTTTAGTATTTTAGTTCCTTATAGGTTGTGTGAAGTGTTATTTAAGTAAATTTTCCTTGAAGTGTCAAAGAGCTTATAGTGTCCTATATAGACCTTGTCTTTTCTTCCCTTCAAGTTGTAGGTTTATGCCTAACCTTCATAAAAAATACTCATGTTTGGAACACTGTCATAGAATATAATTAACTCTTTTCCCTATTAGATTCCCTAGTAGTCAAAAAAGTGTCAAGCTGAGAGTGGATCATTAAACAATTTGATACATCACCATATAGATTAGGTTCTAATTTTGATTTTTTTTTATTTTATTTTTTCCTTGAGATAAGTATAAGCTATATGAAAGGAACCATTTTGTCATATCATGGGATCTATCCCCTTTCATTCTAGATTTTATCCCAACATTAGGTAACCCATAGCCTAGGGTCATTGTCATGTCCCCTTCTAGTTGACATCTTTTCGAGCGGATGATTAGCCTATTATGTGATCCTCGTAGGCTGGTGGGATGGATAGAGGGTCTTGATGGAGATGGGTCAGATTTTGTTTGGGCTCTTTCGGACATGAATTAAGGGAGATATTAATATTTGATTGATTTAATCAAATATTAATTATTTAATTAATTATTAATTATTAATTAATTATTAATTATTAATTAATTATTAATTATTAATTAATTATTAATTATTAATTATTGGGTCTAATTTGAGGATCCTAATTCTAATTTAAGAATTGGTCTAATTTTAAGACCCTAGTTCTAATTTAAGAAGCCCTAAGTCTAATTTAAGGGAATCTAATTTTAGCAAGTTTGGAGAAGTATAAGAAATTCTCATGGGAGAGAGTATGTATTCATGATTATTATTGATATTGATTCTTGTTAAGAAATTCTTCTGTGAAGACTGAGCCAAGGGTTCTAGGATTCCATTTGCATTGAAGAATGTCAACTCTTCATTGTGTGCGATTCAGAGGTTGTGAAAGATCAACCGATCTATTGCCAAATTGAGAGATAACTTCATACAAAAGCTATCACAGGTGTTTACAAGTTTGAGAGATAACTTCACACAAAAGCTATCACAAGGGTTTACAGGTATTTTCATTATTTTGGGTTTTGATTCAAGAATTATCCAGATATAGATCTTTGTATTAGCCCATAATTCTATAGATCAGGATCAAGCATACAGGTTGTGTGATATCAGCGGTCGTATGACTTTCGTATAGGTCCGTGAAAATCCGTGCACATCTACAGAAAGTTCAAGCACCGACATCGGTGAATAGGGACCTACAGAGACCGACATTGGTCGACATATTACTGACGTCGGCAAGTTAATGACTACAGGTCGATTGATGATGGCAGTATAATCGACGTCGGTGACTATGTTTTTTACACAACAGGCTGAGACGTACCAGATTCAGACTAGTTTGCAGAATATTCAGGCTATTAAGGTCATACTTTCAATATTCTTTGTATACTTGATAGAGGAACTCTATTGTAAGCTTATGAGCAAATAAATAAGAATTTATACTGTGATTTATTTATCTGTTTGAAGATATTTTGCAGAAATTCAGATAAGCAATTTAGAGCTTTTGTTTTGATATTCAAAGGGATATTACAGTGGTATCAGAGCTAAATCCTGCCATCCTGAGGGTTTGAAAAATCTTATGCAGCCACAAGAGTTGGGACCACACGGGTATTACACACACAATAGAGCTTTGCTTTTGTTAGAACAACAACTGATTATCATGAGTGACAGATGAGAGGGTAGCCCACCCAGGGCCCACTGACATAATGATGATCCAGGTACTAGAGAATCCTACCGTGAGATGACACAAGCACTACAGGCACTAACTACTATGATAAGGAGGATGAACCCACATGATAGATAGAATGGGAACCAAGGTGATAACAGAGATGTTATGGTTAATCAGAGACCCCAGTAGGGCCACTCTAGAATAGCAGATAGACCTACACATCCTACGTTTGTTCGAGAGGAACCAAAAGTTCCAGCAGAGGAGGAGGTAGGAGATTCCTCATTTGCAGATGTTTACTTGGCTACAGATGATGAGTGGAATTTATTACCTCCTCATGTTCGTGATAGGATGACCTTTGATCATTTTGTTAATGTGATGAGAGAGCACTACAGATTGGCTAGACAGGACAGGAGACCTAGACATCAAAATAATGATCTTAAGCATGCTACAAGTAGGCTCACACTCGCGATGTTCGACTGAAGTGGTAAGGTCACAATGCAAGCTTGGATTAGTAAGTTGGACACCTTTCTCACATTGCATCCGATGGCTGAGGAAGATGCTATCAAATATGTGACACTACATCTTGAGGGAGTAGCTCACGATTGGTGGCACCACAGGATGGTGACACTCCATCATGATCAGATCACTTCTTATCAAGAGTTTGTGGATAGGTTGGTAGAGCGTTTTGACAGGAGCGATCCAGAGTCCTATTTCTAAGAGTTGGCACAGTTGCGCCAAAGTAGCAGTCTAGAGTCATACATTGGTGACTTCCAGAAGTTATCAGTCATGGTTCCTGACATTTCAGAGAGGCGACTAGTAATACTCTTCATGGAGGGATTGACAGAACCATTGAGAGGTTGGATCAAAGGCTTTGATCCTCCTTCATTATAGGAAGCTATGAAGAAGGTGCGCAGTATGGAGATGGCAGCCCCATCAAGTAGATCTAACTCCAGAGGTACTTCTTCATCCAGGGATAGTAAGGGCTTTAACAGGAATAGAGAAAGACCAGGTTTCAACATAGATAGATCAGGTGTTAATAATGATTCAAAGGCCAATCTAGCAGCACCACCTTTGGATAGAGAGGCTCTTAATGATCTACGCAAGAAGAAGCTTTGTTTCTACTGCAAAGGTCCATATGATGCTAATCATGATTGTCCTTTGAGACCTAAGGGCAAAGCAAATAGGGTGATGTGGGCCTATTATGAGGATGAGGAATCAGAAGATTTTGAACATCACGATTGTTTCGAGGAGCCAGAGGCTGAGGCTTCAGAGCCTAGGGTATAGGCAGAGTCAGAGCTCCAGATTCAGGAGGCACGTCTATCTAGCATCTAGCACGAGGGATCATTCAGACTCCAGGGAGTTTTGGCAGGACAGAGGGTCATTACCCTTCTTGACACGGGAGCCACACATAATTTTATTGATACTAGATTTGTGGAGAAGCGTGGACTCACCACAAAAGAGTTTGAGGGCATTAGAGTTAAGGTAGCTGATGGTTACACCCTCAGGTGTGAGCGGATGATCAGATATCTCCCATTACGCTTGAACAACTATGAGTTCAAGGCTGATTATTATGTGGTCAACATGGGGGACATAGATTTGGTTTTGGGCATGAAGTGGCTTCATTCCCTTGAGGTAGTCACTCTTAGTCTTAAGGATATGGAGATCCATTTTGATGTAGATGGAAAGACTCACATTCTTAAAGCAATACGGGACGACAACATCAAAACCATTTCTTTACATCGGATGGAGAGGCTCATGCGACATGACATGGTAGAGTGGGCTGCCGAGTGCACATTAGCACCAATGCAGGAGGGACAGCAGAAGACCCAGTATCATCCTGACATTCAGCAGTTGAGAGTCAAGCATGATAAGGTATTTAGTGACATTCCACTAGGGAGACCTCCAAACAGGGGCATTGAGCACATTATTGAGTTTGAGGAGGGCACTAAGCCCATTATGATTACTCCTTACCGAAATCCTAAGAGATTGAAGGATGAGATCAAAAAAACAATTAAGGAGTTACTAGCTATGGGTCACATTCGGCCTAGCAAATCACCGTTTGCTTCTTCATTTGTTCTAGTGAAGAAGAAGGATGGCACCCTACGCATGTGCATTGACTATAGAGCCCTGAATAAGAGAACCATTAAGAACAGGTATCCTATACCTCATATTGACAAGCTTATTGATGAGCTCCATGGTTCACATTACTTCACGAAGATAGACTTAAGGTCAGGCTATCATCAGATCAGGGTTCACGAGCAGGATGTGGAGAAGACAGCTTTTTGTTGCCATTGTGGACACTATGAGTTTATAGTGATGCCATTCGGGCTCACTAATGTGCCAAAAACATTTCAGTCCACCATGAATAGAGTCTTCCATTCACTGCTGAGGAGGTTTGTACTTGTTTTTTTTTATGACATTCTTATATACAGTAGGACTTGGCAGGAGCATTTGGCTCATCTGGAGACTGTACTCAGCATCTTGGAGAGGGAATCCTTGTACACCAAGGAGTCCAAATGTGATTTGGGGATGACCGAATTGTTATACTTGGGTCATATTATCAGTTCAAGGGGAGTGCGGATGGATCCTGAGAAGATCCGCGCTATCATAGACTGGCCTATTCCAGCAAACCTAACACAGCTAAGGGGATTTCTAGGTTTGTGTGGATTTTATCAGAGGTTCGTGAATGGTTATTCATGACATGCAGCTCCTATGATAGATTTGACTAAAAAGGGTGCTTTTTGTTGGACACCTGAAGCACATGAGTGTTTCGAAAGGTTTAAGGAGTTGATGACTACGTGCCCAGTTTTGGCACTACATGATTTTTCAAAGTCATTCAAGCTTCAGTGCGATGCTTCAGGCGAGGGCATTGGAGCGGTGCTTATGCAGGACAAGCACCCCATAGTATATGAGAGCCGTAATCTCAGGGGACCAGAGAGACTGTACAACATATATGATAAGGAGATGTTTGCTATCATGCATGCCTTAGCAAAATTTAGGCAATATCTCGTGGGTAGCAAATTTTGCATCAAAACAGACCACAATAGTTTGAGACATTTCTTGGGGTAGCGAGACCTCAATGATCATCAATAGAAGTGGGTGAGTAAAATACAGGCATATGACTTTGACATCTCTTTCATCAAGGGCACCCAGAATGTTGTGGCTGATGCTCTTTCACGTAGGCCGTATTTGAGTACCATGGTCCACATTATAGAGGATTGGCGACATATGATTGTGGCAGAGTATGCCAAGGATACATGGGCATCTAGCATTGTTGAGGGATCAATGGTTGACACTAGATATACTCTTGTGAATGACTTGATCATTTACAAGAACAGGGTTTATTTGATCCCAGGATCATCTATGAAGAACATTATCATGCGAGCTTTTCATGATATACCTACTGCAAGACATCCCAGATATTTTAAGACTTACAGACAGATTAGGGAGAGATTCACATGGAAGGGCCTCAAAGTAGATGTTCTTCAGTATGTGCGTGAGTGCCCTGCTTGTCAGTAGAACAAGCAGGAGAACACGTACCCAGCAGGATTGTTACAGCCACTTCCAATTCCTGACAGGAAGTGGGAGTGTTTATCGATGGATTTCATTACGGGCTTGCCTAAATCCCAAAGATGAGATTGCATATATGTAGTTGTGGATTGGTTAACAAAGTATGCCCACTTCTTTTCGATTACCACCACACACACAGCTACATAAGTAGTAGAGGTTTTCTTTCGAGAGGTATTCTGACTGCATGGATTGCCTCAGAGCATAGTGAGCGACAGGGATAGTCGGTTCCTGAGTCACTTCTGGCAGGAGGTGTTCCAACTCTGTGGGACCGAGCTTACACCTAACACCAGCTACCACTCACAGACTGATGGACAGATGGAGATAGTGAACAAATGGGTGGAGGGCTACCTCAGGAACTACATTGCAGGGCAGCAAAAAGCTTGGGTCAAGTGGATTCATTTGTGTGAATATTGCTATAACATGACTTTCCACATGACCATTCAGATGTCTCCTTTTATGGCATTATACGGGTATGAGGCACTGAGTTTTCTAGATTTGCTACTGAGTGACAGTAGAGTGCCGAGTGCTGGAGACTTAGTGCAGGAGAGTCAGGATACTATGAGGACTCTCAAGGAGAATATTGCTAAGGCGCAAAATTAGTAGAAGCAGTATGTAGATCAGCGAAGGACCGAGAGATCTTTTGAGGTAGGTGACATGGTCTATCTTATGCTGCAGCCTTACCATCAGTCTACTCTTAGGAAGAGTGGGGCAGAGAAGCTTAAGCCACATTACTACGGTCCTTTCAGGATCCTGAGACGCGTTGGAGAGATGGCTTATGAGCTAGAGCTTCTTATAGAGAGCAAGGTACACAATGTCTTTCATTTATCACGCCTCAAAAAGGCGTTAGGACACCATGTGATACCTTCTATAGTTTTACCTCCCTTAGATGATGAGGGAAAGTTTATTTTAGTACCTGAGTCCATCTTGGAATCTAGAGAGAGACAGTTATGTTAGAGGAATATCAGGGAATATTTGGTAAAGTGGAAGGATTTGCCAGTTGAGGATGCGACATGGGAAAGTGAAGATATTCTACAGCATCCAAAGTTGAGATTGCTTGAGGACAAGCAATTTTAAGAGGGGCGGACTGTCATGTCCCCTTTTAGTTGACATCTTTTCGAGCGGATGATTAGCCTATTATGCGACCCTCGTAGGCTGGTGGGATGGATAGAGGGTCTTGATGGAGATGGGTCAGATTTCGTTCGGGCTCTTTCGGACATGAATTAAGGGAGATATTAATATTTGCTTGATTTAATCAAATATTAATTATTTAATTAATTATTAATTAATTATTAATTATTAATTATTAATTATTAATTATTGGGTCTAATTTGAGGATCCTAATTCTAATTTAAGAATTGGTCTCATTTTAAGACCCTAGTTCTAATTTAAGAAGCCCTAGTTCTAATTTAAGAAGCCCTAAGTCTAATTTAAGGGAATCTAATTTTAGCAAGCACACCTTTGGAGAAGTATAAGAAATTCTCATGGGAGAGAGTATGTATTCATGATTATTATTGATATTGATTCTTGTTAAGAAATTCTTTTGTGAAGACTGAGCCAAGGGTTCCAGGATTCCATTTGCATTGAAGAACGTCAACTCTTCATTGTGTGCGATTCAGAGGTTGTGAAAGATCAGTCGATCTATTGCCAAATTGAGAGATAAATTCATACAGAAGCTATCACAGGTGTTTACAAGTTTGAGAGATAACTTCACACAGAAGCTATCACAAGGGTTTATAGGTATTTTCATTATTTTGGGTTTTGATTCAAGAATTATCCAGATATAGATCTTTGTATTAGCCCATAATTCTACAGATCAAGATCAAGCATACAGGTTATGCGATATCAGCAGCCGTATGACTTCTGTACAGATCTGTGAAAATCAGTACGCATCTACAGAAAGTTTAGGCACCAACATCGGTGAACAGGGACCTATAGAGACCGACATCGGTCGACATATTACTGATGTCGGTAAGTTAACGACTACAGGTCGACCGACGACGGCAGTATAACCGACGTCGACGACTGTGTTTTTTACACAGCAGGCCGAGACGTACCAGATTTAGACCATTTTGTAGAATATTTAGGCTATTAAGGCCGTACTTTCAATATTCTTTGTATACTTGACAGAGGAACTCTATTGTAAGCTTATGAGCAAATAAATAAGAATTTATACTGTGATTTATTTATCTATTTGAAGATATTTTGCAAAAATTTAGATAAGCAATTCAGAGATTTTGTTTTGATATTCGAAGGGATATTACAGTCATTCCCATGTTGGACTAGGTTTGAGTAGAAGACCTGAATAATCTTCTTCTCAGTTAAGGTGTAGCCTAAGTCTCCAAAAGTCACCCCTTGGACGTTCTCTACTTGGGGTATAATTTAATTGGTAATATTTATCTCCTCTCTATTACAATATGTATTTCTCATGTTTGTTATACTATTAGCTAGGTATTTCATATTTTTCCTAGTTTGTCTTATGTGAGGATTTAACTCACATTGCTTGTTTAGGCTAGTTTCTAGTTTTACTTTGCCTACTTATGCAAGGGATTTATATTTTAATAAGAATCTTTTTATAAATAATATATTATTTTCCTTATTTCTTGCATCTCATATCTACATCTTTTTGTGTGATGTTTTTATTGTTAACTATTTGGATTCTTGGGTTATTAGAATATTTTCCCCATTCTTAAAATTGTATTAGAGCATTGAAGAGTTGCAACAATCCATTAGCTTGTAATTTTTTATATATTTATATCTACTTTGAAATATTATACTTCTCATTTCCACTTCCCCTTGTCATTCAAAAGGAGATTGTTCATCCTTAGCATATTATTCCTTATTTGGGTCAATATGAAAGATAGGTGTTGGTTTTTTATGGTCTACTTTAGCATCAGAGGTGTGCATTATAATTTTTGTAGAAGTGATTGAGGAGTGAAGTGATAGAAGTCTTAAAATTCATCCTTTATGGAGAGAGATATGTTTTTTGTGGTGTCCTTATTCTTTTTACAAGTCATTGAAAGAAATTTTTGAGTTAGAAAGAGCATGGAAGTTTGACCTATGTTGGCATTTTTGTGGACAGTTCATTTTCTTTATAGAAACACTTGAAAAGGAGAGTGGAGATAAGAAATTTAAAGAGATATATTATTTTTCTTATGCACTATAATGTTTTACCATATATTTGCATTAGAACTATTTAGAGGAACACTTGAAGGAAATTATGTGTCTTTGAAGGAATTGGAGTTTTGTTGGAGCTGGGAAAAGAAGTGAGTTTTTTTATCTTGGTTCAACAATACTTTGGCATCTTTATACCAAACTTATCTTGAATATATCCTATCACTCAGACCCTCCTCTAAATAGTCATGCCTCCATACCTAAATTGGCTTCAATCCATCTTTGTACTTGGCATTTATTTTCAAACCTATTTTGGCATTCATCACAACCTCGAACCATGACTATATACCTACATGATCAAACACTATGAAATACATCATAAAAAACATCATGGATTATTGATATATATGTTTTTTATAATCTTCATATCTATTAAGTGGCTTTTACACTAATTTTTAGTAAAGTGGTAAAGGTGCATGACACTCACACCAAACCTTTTTTTGGCACTTTTTATGATCAGATAAGGAGGTTCCTAGAATGTGCCTCTCTTTTCTAAGTGAAAAAATAGTAATCCTCCTTCTATCCTCTTAAAAATAGTTGTATATTTCATTATTTTCTTTATTAAGTTATATTTTTTCTTAAAAGAGGAAGTTAAATTAATTTACACGTAGATCAAAGTAATTATGAGGTTATTTTTTCACTTTGGTTATCTTTTATAAGTTCATGGTTTGATTCCATTTCTAATGAGTGGGTATAATCCTACCTTTAAATCCATTTTGGTCATTGAAATCAATTTATAGTGTAATTTTTAATGTTTTAGACCCATTTATGAGAATTTGTAAATCCCATATCTTTTGAACCATAACCTAAATTTGAGTTATATTTTTTTTTAAATGTATGGTTTTAAATTATCTATCCATTGGTGTAATAAATTTATAAAAAATCACTAATTTTATAAAGTTATAAATTAGGGGGGGGGGGGGGGGTGGTGGGGGGAGGGGGGGGTTGGTGGAATGCGGGGAGTGGGGGTTCTTAATACAATTACTAGCAGTATGATTGTCATTGATGTCAAAAGGGAGATTTTCAGCATTATGTATGTCATTGATACTAAGGAATGAATATGGTGATTAGAGGATATACAAGGGATCTTATCATAGGTCAAGGATGATTGGAGTGCTTATGTGCATAAGTGGAATTCATTTGGTTCTTCATATTGATCATCTAGACATTTTGGGTCTATAGAGGAAAATTTGAATAGGAGATTGTTGATGTCACTATTACCACATATGGATGAGTCTAGGGGAGTTGGTCATATTGTTATGATCAGATTAGTCCCTAGTTGTTATGTGCCAAATTTTAAGCTATGCAATGAAGCATAGTTGAAGATATGGGGATACAAAATTGTCTACTCAAACAAAATACACTAAGTTTCTATACATAGACAAATTTGTAAAAGGGTTCAAGTATATCCAAGTAAGCATATTGATGAGGTTAGAATTTACACACATAAAGGTGTGAAGATAAATGACCATATAGGTTTGTTCATTTTTATGCCTAGTTTCTATGCACTAAATCTCATGTCACGTGATATAGCATAAAAAAAGATATGCATGAATAAATTTGGGCTCCCAAGCATTTTGATAGTGTTTTCCCACAATCAAATTTATAGATCACAAAAAAATCTAAGTAAGCATTTTATGATATCATAGCTTTCACGTATGAAGGTTTTTGGAGTAGATGAATATATGGATAGAATCCCCTATCTGAGAGGATCTTATGTGCCTATTTTCAAGTCATGGGACTAAGTGTAATGAAAGTTATGTAGGAATAAAGTTGGACTTTCGAGTAGTTTTATGCATAGTTGTCTCTATGGAAAAATAATCTAAGTGATTATATTAATGGAAATATATCTCACATGCACAAAGGATTCAAGAAGAAATGAGTATATTTGTTTGTTTATTATCATGTCTAGTTTATATGGTCTAAATTTTAGAATAGGTAGATGAGCGGAGCCAAAGATATGAAGGTGAAAATTTAGCCTTCTAGGCATATTGAGATGGTCCCCATACTTGGTCATATCTACATAAAGTAAATTTTGAGCTTGTTAGAATATCTAATGGTGGCCACTTAATTGTACATTAAAGATCTAATGATGGGTATCAAATTAAATATGTTAAAGGCACCTATGAGTGAATGCATTAGTGACAAGTGTCATAATCATATAGTGTAAATAGTAAATTTAAGGTGAAATTTAACTTTAAATAATCAATAATCAATGTAAGGATGCCAAGTGTATCAATAGTGTGAATTGATAGTAATATGCAGACGACACACATTAATGCTAAGTGTTACATTCTCAAAAGCTTATCAGAGATAAAGATCAAACTTTTTAGAAGATTAAACAATAAGTAGATGATCATGCAATGAAAATATAATAGAGTGAGTGGACTCAATGGGATAAAGTGTTCAATGTTTATCAACATAGAGGTGAGTTAAAGACTGAGGTAGTTTAATGAGATCAACAGAGTGTATTTATTCCAAAGACTCAGGAATATATGAGATGAGATAAGGAGATTGATGGTTAATGACTAGCAGAGGTAAAGTTTGTACAACTTTAAAGATCTAATGACATATGGGAGATTAGATCAAAAAGATCAACATATGCATTTTAAAGTTGAAATTTTAAAGTCTGGAAGTGTACAAAGATTAAATAGAGCATGTAAACCTATCAGAACTTGATTAAATAAACACATTTTAAAGTTGAGAAAATTGAATGAGGATCATCAAATCATGGTGCCAAAATTGATATCAATGGTTTACATTTAAAGATATGATCATCCCAATGATCAAGCAATGGAATATGCATGAACATGTAATTAAGCCATAAATTATGATACATATAACAAAATTGATCATTTTAATTGATCAAATTTATGCAATATGGCATGTGAATCAATATCACAACCCAATGTATGTTAAATGTATGAATAAGACAAAGAATCATGCTAGTGGAGAATGATTTCAAGACATGGGAAACTTGTAATTAAAGATAGGAACTAAAGTCCAATAGAATTAAGCGTGATGTGTTAACAAACTAGTGTGAACACAAAAATTATACAAACCCTAGATCAATTGATTACATATATCATCTACGATACATAAAAATATTGTTGGAGATATTGAATTATGCCAAATAGATAAATATAGAGACACAAAGATAGTGGGGGTAGAGAAGAGAAGAGAAAGGAAAAGAAGAAAGATGAAGTGCATAGCATGAACAATTATTAACCAAACCTAATACAAAAATAGAGAATTGGATTCATTTATGAATCTATTTTATACTCTAGAGTTATAGATCCATATAATAATTTGATAGGTAGGTGCCATCAAGTAAGCTAAGTTGGTGCTCAGTTAGGGAGTGGGTGCTTCCTTAGAGTTATTTCTCTTAAAAATAGATTGTTGTCTCCTTAGGGTTGGTGCCCTTAAATGTGTAACCAGTGAGGTTTTGACTGTGAGGATGGATTAGAATAGTAGATTCTAATAGCTATTCTCATCATGGATTTTCCCATATTGGATTTTCTATGTATACATATAGTGTTATATTTTTTTCTATGTGTGATCTCTGCATATACATTTTAATTTTCATATCCATTCTAGTTTGTTTTTAAAAGGGATTTAAAAAATAACTAAATTAGTCAATCTACTAATTCACCCCCCTCTCAGTAGATAGTTGTGTTCCAACAATTAGTATCAGAGCATTGGTTCCCTAGGAAAATATTAATCAACTTAGGTAGATCTTGGATGGCGAACACAAATGTCTAGTCAAGAAGGATCTTCCTCAAACAAGGCATCTCTATTTGATGGATCAAACTATGCATTTTGGAGAATCAAAATGAAAGCATACTTATCCTCATTAGAGTTTGATGTATGGATGTTTGTTGTAAATGGATATATATCTCCTATAATAACTCCTACTGATTAGGATTCAAAGAAAACATATGATATCAATGGTAAGGCAAAAAAAATTATTCTCTATGGATTGTCTAATTTAGAGTTTGTCAAAGTGATACATTATCAAAATGCACATATATGAAACAAATTAAAGAGCATCTATGAAGGTGATGATAAGGTAAATTAGGCCAGCCTATAAACATTCAAAGACAAGTTTGAAAGTTTTAAAATGAATGAAGATGATAAAATTATAGACTATCTCCTTAGATTAAATGAAATAGTAAATTCAATCAGAGGCCTTGGAGAATAAATGAAAGAATCAATCATTGTCAAAAAGGTCCTAAGATCTTTGCCATCAAGGTATGATTCTAAATTTTCTATAATAGAGGAAGCAAGAGATCTAGATAAACTCATTTTTAATGAGTTGCATGGAACCTTCATAGCCTATGAGATGAGAATGGAATGATCTAGGCAATAATTCAGGGGATGGTTCTACCCCAATTGATGATGAAACTTTTGGGAGTCATAACTTTTACACCATATCTCTGATTGACTCCCCATTTGAACCATTAGAAATATAATAATGATTAAAATGTGGTGAGATGGCACAAAGCATTACTCAGTGGGTTTTGACCCCCAAAAACTCAATAGAAGTGCCCTAAATTTCAATTTTAGTAGTGTAGTCTAAAAATAGTAAGTTTCTAAAAATAGTAATTCCTTAAATTCTATATTATTGTAAATCATGGAAGTCAAACCACTTAATCTCCCTCAATATTTGTGACCTTCCACATCCTCTTCCTACCTTAAAAATTATTATAAATGAAGATATAACCCAAAAAATAAATCAAACATCTCTTCTCAGAGATAAGCATTTGTTTGTATTTGCATTCTTGAGTAATAAAACATCTCTTCTCAGAGAAATCATTGTTACTATGTTATTTTCATGTTCTTGAAATATATTTCAATCAAAACTTCTAAGTTTTAGATTAGGGAAAGATAGATACTTTCAAGAGAGAAGTTGCATTCAAAGCATTCAAACTAGTGAAGGTAGAAGTGCTTACATCTAGATATGAGGATACTGATGAAGAAGAAGACAACTTTGTCAAAAGATTGAGAAGAGGGTCCATAAATTACAAAGATAAGTTACCCTTTAAATGCTTTAACTATGGAAAATTAGGACATTTTTTTGTTAATTTCCCTTATGATAAAAAGGATAACTCTAAGCAAGAAGAGAGTTGTAAAAAGGTGAAACCCACTATTTTAAGAAGATAAACTTCTTAAAAAAAAAAAAAAAAAAGGTCTATATACAAAAGAAGATAATGATTCAATAGATGACAATGATAGTTCAGATGATGATCATGATTGTGCCTTTGTGGCTGAGGAAAAGGAATTCCTATTCATGATAATAAGATCAACTTCTATGGATTAAGAAGAAGTTGAAGACTCAAATGAAGAAGAAGAAAGAGAAGTGGATCTAGAGTGTGAGTTCATTTATGCTTTAGAGGAAATTGACAAGCCGATAAAAGAGATCTCAAAACAAAATAAGCTTGGATAAAAGGAAATTGAGAAAATATCCAAAACTCTTGAGAAATTTGATCAAATGGTGGTTAGCCTAAAGACACAAGTTGAAGAGGCTAAAATAATAGAATATGTAGTTAAACTTGAACTACACTCTAAATCTACTGAGTGCATGAAGCTAGAAGTAGAGATGGTGGCTTTAAGAAAAGAGATTGACAAAGCTAAAGATCAAATAGACAAAAGTCTAAAGCTAAAAGGAGGATCAAACATTCTTGATGATTTGATCAATTCTCAAAAGCCTTCAAAAATGAGATCTGTTCTTAGTTATGAAAAAGGAAAAAGTTCCATAGCTAGTACATTTGTTAGCCTATATGACAACTTCAAAATAGAATGAGAATCGGGATCAAAGAAAGAGAAAGCTTACAAAGATACAAATAAAGAAATAAGTACAACTAATCTGAAGAAAGCTAAAAATAAGTCTAGAGAAAAGAAGAAGACAAAGGTAGCTGATGTAAATGGATACACAAAAATGAGAGACTTAAAGAAGGCAGAGTTTAGAAGAGCTCCTCATACTACACCAAGAAATGCCATGAGTAGGTATTCCTCATCTTTCTATGGTTATTATTATACCTGTAATCAGTTTGGTCATAAGGATATTGATTGTATAGTTATACCTAAAAGGAGAACAAATTTTGTAAGCAAAAATTCATTTTCTCCCTTGTTATATACAAATGTAATATGTTATAATTATAATAATTTTGGTCATATAGCTAAATAATGTAGATCAAACTTTGTAAGACCAAAAAATAAAATAAGAAGAAAGCCATGCATCCCAGTGTGAAAAAAGGTTCAAAAATATCTGAAAAGGAGAAAATGAAGCCAGATAAGAAACCCAAGGATGTGTGAAAAGTGAAAGATCGATATATTATTACTCAAACTACACTCCATGCCAAGGAAAAAAATTGTGGGTAATAGATAGTGGTTTCTCAAAACATATGACTGGTGATAAGAGCGAGTTTATCAAATTGAGCATATCTAAGGAATGATCTATCAGTTTGGGAGACAACATCATAGTAAATATTGAGGTAAAGGAACCTTGACCATAGATGGAAAATTGCCTACACATGATGTCCTTTATGTTGAAGGATTGAAGTATAATCTGCTAAGTGTTAGCCAAATTTTTGGTAATGGATATAAGGTCATATTTGATGTAGAAGGCTACAAGTTAAAGATATTCGGAAGACTAGATATAGAAGGGAAAAGAACTGAAAGCAATATCTATAATCTTGTTGAAGTGAATAGTAATAGCTATCTGATATGAAATATTAATGAGAGTTGGTTATGGAATAGAGTAATGGGTCATGTCAATTTTGATAACCTAGTCAAAGTGAGATCAAATAAGTGTGTTAGACACATGCCTATGATAACCAAATTTGTAGACACTACTTGTAAGGAATGCCAACTATAGAAGTAAATAAGGTTCAAATTTCAAACAAAAGAGTATGCAACTACAAAGCCTCTAAAATTATTTCATACTCATCTTTGTTGTCCTACTAAGATAAGAGGATATAAAGGAGAAAGATAATTCATGTTATTTGTATATGATTACTCAATAATGACATGGGTAACCTTTTTGAAGGACAAGTCACAAGTATTTAAGATATTCAAGATCTTTAGGGCCATGGTGGAGAATGTGATTGGATGAAAAATCAAATGCTTAAGATATGATAAAGGTGGATAACTCACCTCAAATGAGTTCATATATTACTATGAGAAGTATGGAATCAAAATACATTACTCTGTAACAAGAACTCCATAATAGAATGGAGTTGATGAAATAAAGAATAAAACAATCAAGGATATGGCTAGAACAATGTTAAAAGAGGCCAAGTTACCTAATGCATACTAAAGATAAGTAGTCCAAATAGCAATATATATCTTGGATAGAGTTAAACTAAGGGTAAATAGTGAAAAAAATCCCTATGAACTATGGTATGGAAAACATGCCTCTATGAAGTACTTCAGAGTGTTTGGCAGCAAATGCTACAATAGGAGAAAAGAGAACAAATTAGGAATCTTTGAATCAAGATGTGATGAAGTAATATTTCTTGGTTATTCCACCCAAATAAAAGCCTACATATGTTACAATAAAAGGCTACATAAGACTGTAGAGAACATCAATGTTAAGGTTGAAGAGGGCATGAAACATGTTGAACCTAACAAAGAAATCTATAATGAAGAATTAGATCATGAAGATGAAGCAACTAATGAATATCATGAGGAAGTAAATGAAAATGTACATACAATATTTTTTCAAAATAATAATCCTATATATTATATCATTAGCAGTAAGAATTAAGGAGTTTAGAAAAGGAGAAGAGTTACACTAAAAAAAGAGAAAGTAGGTTTTGCTCTAATGTCTCAAGAGCTATGTTAAATCCAACAAGGATAAAAACTAGCTAAAATCCATGGAAGAATAACTAAGCCAAATTGGAAAGAATAAAATTTGGAAATTAGTTCCAAGACCTTCAAACAAGATTGTGATAGGTAAAAATTGGGTCTTTAGAAACAGGATCAATGAAGATGGAGCTGTTATAAGGAATAGAGAAAGATTGGTGTGCAAAGGATATGCACAAGTTAAGGGAATATATTTTGATGAAACATTTGTTCTAGCTGATATATTGGAAGATATAATAATGTTTCTATCATTCTCTATTTACAAGAAGTTCAAATTCTATCAAATGGATGTTAAGTATGCCTTCTTGACTGGGAACCTAGAGGAGGAAGTTTACATAGAACAACCTAAATGTTTTCAGCTATCAGAGGAAAAATATTATGTGTACAAACTAAATAAATCTCTATGTGGTCTAAAACAGACACCTAGAGCATGGTATTCAAGATTAGACTAATATTTTTAATAATAAGGATTAAACAAAGTATGTGTAGACAATAATCTATACATAAAATCATAAGGTGAGCATATGTTGATTATTGTTGTATATGTAATATGACATTATATTTATTGGTAGAGACAATAAAATTTGAATTTTTTTTACATAAATGTGAAGTGAGTTTGAGATTTCTATGCTTGGATAACTTTCTTTCTTCCTTGGTCTATAGATAACACAATCTGATGAAGGGATATTTATATCCCAAACCAAGTATGCAAAATAAATGCTCAAGAAGTTTGGAATTGAAGATAGAAAACTAGTTAGTACTCCCATGATAACTAGATGCAAGTTGAGCAAAGAGGATGAGTCCCTTGATACAAATAAGACTATGTGTAGATTAATGATAGGAAACTTGGTATACCTAACTACATCAAGACCTGATATCATGCAAGCAATGTGCATGGTTGTAAAATTTCAAGCTACTCCCAAATAATCACATGTCAATCCAGTGAAAAGAATCTTTAGATATATCAAGAGCATAGTTGACTATGGCATGTGGTATCATAAAAGTGAAGGTTTCAATTTGACAACATATACAGATGTTGATTGGATAGGAAGTATGGATGATAGAAGAAGCACTAGTGGTGGTGCACTTTTCCTTGGAAATAGCCTTGTTTCATGACTAAGTAAAAATCAAGAGTCAGTTACTCTTTCTACAATAGAAGTAGAATATGTGGCTATAGTAGCATGTTTTATTCACGTCTTGTGGATGAAGAAAACACTCAAAGACATCAAGGAAGAGTAAAAATCACATATATCTATTCTTTTTGACAATTTAAATGTTATTAATATATTAAAGAATCTAGTGATGAAAGGTTGCAGATCAAGAGGTCATAATGGAGTATGTGCCAACTCAAGATGAAATTATAGACATATTCACCAAACCTCTTCCCAGGAAACAATTTGAGTATCTAAGATAGAATTTGGGAGTGTTGGATCCTACATCACATCAATAGATCTTAGTGATGGGGTATGAGTCCAATGGAGAATCATAGAAGCTTTTTTAATCCTTAGAGGAAGAGAGTAAAGGCAACTTAGGTATTCATGCTTTTGTAAATTTATAATGAGTTGATGGTTGTAGATTCTGGAACAAACTCCTTTATTTGATAAAGGGGGATAAACATTTGGATAAATAGTAAGAAAGAGACCCTTTGCCATTGATGTCAAAGGGGGAGAATAAGTGAAAATGATCTTTGTAAAAGTTTGGAGAAAAAATACAATTGCTAAATAAGATCAGAGCATGTTTCTAAGTTGAATTTAGGAAAATGTACCATTACCTAATGGGGATCAAGTTTGGTATATTGTTATGAATAGATTTAATTCATTCTCATCAAAAGCTAATGCAAACAATTCTAGATAAGGATCAAAATATTAGAAGATCAAAGAATTTAGTTTGCCATCAATGACAAAGGGGGATATTGTTGGTAATATGATTGTCATTGATGTCAAGATTATTGGCATTATGGATGTCATTAATGTTCAAGGTTAAATATTATGATTAGAGGATATGCAATGGACCTATCAGAGGTCAAATATGATTGAAGTGATTATGTGCATAAGTGGAATTCATCTGGTTCTTCATATTAATCATCTAGACATTTTAGGTCTATAGAGGACAACATGAATAGGCAATTTGTTGATGTCACTATTACCACATGTGGATGAGTCTAGGGGAGTTGGTCATATGGTTGTGATCACATTAGTACCTAGTCATTATTTTCTAGATTTGAAGCCATGTGATGAAGTTTATTTGAAGATATGGGGATGTAAAATTGACTACTCATATAGAATTCACTAAGTTTCTATACTTAGCCAAATTTGTAAAAGGGTTCAAGTAGAGTCAAGTAAGCATATTGATGAGGTCAACATTCACACACATAGAGGTGTTAGGATAAAATGATCATATAGGTTTGTTCATTTTTGTGCCTAATTTATATTCATTGAATCTTAGGTCACATGATGTAGCATGACAAAATATATGCATGAGCAAATTTGGGATCCCAAGCATTTTGATAGTGTTCTAACACTTAGTCAAATTTGTAGATGGCAAGAAAAAGATAAGTAGGCATTATTATGATGTGATATATTTCGCATATGAATGTTTCTAGATCAAATGAATATATGTTTGGAATACCTTATATGAGAGGATCTTATGCACCTAGTTTCAAGTCATGATTAAGTCCAACAAAAATTATTCAATAACAAAGTTGGCCTTTTAGGTAGTTTTACCCATAGTTGGATCTATGGAAAAATAATCTAAGTGAGTAGATTAATGGTGGTATATCTCACACGTGCAAATGATTCAAGAAGAAATGAACATATGGTTTTGTTCATTATCATGCCTAGTTTATATGGTCCAAATTTTAGAAAAGGTGGATGATCAAAGCAAAAGATATGAAGGTAAAAATTTAGCCTTCTAGGCATATTGAAATGGTCCCCATACTTAGTTATATCTACACAAGGTAAAGTTTGATCTTTTTATAAGATCTAACATTGAGAAATTAACCATACTTCGAAGATCCAATGACATGAAGTGAAGTTAATATGTCAAAGGCAACTGTGAGTGAACATGCTAGTGATAAGTATCACAATCATGGATCTTGAATAGTAAATCTATGGTGAAATTAAAAGCTAAATAGTGAATAATAAATGCAAGGATGCCAAGTGTATCAATAGTGAGAACTAAAAGTAATGTGAAGAAGGCATGCATTAATTCCAAGTGTCACATTTTTAATAGATCATCAAAAATAAATATCAAACTTATCAAAATATCAAACGATGAGCAGATGATCATGCAATGAAGATCTAACAGAGTGAGTGGACTCAATGGGATAAAGTGCTTGATGTTTATCAACATAGAGGTGAGTTAAATATTGAGTTAGTTTGATGAAATTGATAGAGCGTATTTATTCCAAAGACTCAAGAAGCTATGAGATGAGATTGTAAATTTAAAGATCTAAAGGCACATAGGAGCTCAGATAAAAAAGATCAATAGACACATTTTAAATTTGAAAATTTAAAGTTTGGAAGTGTAAAAATATCAAATAGAGAACGTAAACCTATCATAACTTGATCGAATAGACATATTTTAAAGTTAATCATATTGAATGAGGATCATCAGATCATGACTCCAAACTTGATATCAATGGTCGACATTTAAATATATGATCATCCCAAAGGTTAAACATTAAACATGTAGTTAAGCCATAAATTACAATACAAATAATGAAATTAATCATTTTAATCAATCAAATTTGTTTAATATGGCATATTCATCAATATCAGAGCCTAGTATATGATAAATATACTAATAATACCAAGAATCATGGTAGTGGAGCATGAGTTCAAGATGTGGGAAACTTACAGCTAAAGATATAAACTAAAGTCCAACTGAACTGAATGTGATGTGTTAGCAAACTAGTGTAAACACAAAAAAGATACAAACCCTAGATCAATCATTTATATATATCATCTAGGATATAGGCAAATGCTACTAGAGATATTGAATTATGTCAATTAGAGAAATATAGAGACACAAATATTAGTGGATGCAAAGAAGAGAAGAGAAGAGAGATGAAGTGTAGATCATGAATAATTATATACCAAACCTATAATATAGAACAAAGAATTGGATTCATTTATGAATCTATATTATAATCTAGAATTGTAGCTCCATAGAAGAATCTAATAGGTAGGTGCCATCAGGTAAGTTGAGTTGGTGTTTAGTTAGGGAGTGGGTGCTTCATTAGAGTTGGTGTTCTTAAATAAAGCGATTGGTGTCTCTATAAGGTTGTTTCCCTTAAATGTGTAACTAGTGAGATTTTGACTATGAGGCTGGATTACAACAATAATTTCTAGTATCTATTCTCACCATGGTTTTAGCCATATTGGTTTTTCCACGTATACATATAGTGTTGTGTTTTTGTGTGTGTGATCTCTACATATATGTTTTAATCTACATGTCCATTATAGTTTTTTTTAAAAAGGGATTTAAAAAAAGACTAATTTAGTCAATATAATGATTCACACACTTCAAGTAGATAGTTGTGTTCCAACAACAATCTTTTGGCAGGGTTATCTCAGTTCCAATTTGTGCACCCTTTTACATTCTTTCTACTCTTTGGTGATTCACTAGCATGGATTCTACTTTTGTTATTGATCATTATGAGCATTTGACTATACAAAATTACCATACATGGAGAACTAGAATAGAAACAATCATTAAACACAAAGCATTATGGTCCTTAATGATTGAAACTCAACCATGATTCCCAAGAAACTTTGAAAAAACACCAATGTAAGTTTGATGAGTGTATGAGTTTGATAAGGACTTATGTGAGTGATAGTTTTTTATTTCATTTGGATAGATGTGATAAACCATTCAAAATGTGGGCTAAGCTAAAGGGTTTATTTGGGAAAGTTGATCACATGAGATCCATGCAGATTGAAGTAGAGCTTACTTAACTCAATCCCAATGACTTTGCCTTTATTATAGACCACCTCACTAATTTTAAGCATTTTTTGACATAATTTAAGGGGAGTGGATGAGATAATAAATATGAAGAGTGTGTTTACTTTATTTTTTCAAGTTGACTAGTCCATTCCAAATATTTTCTTCTACCTTTTTCTCTATCATGAATTCCTTAGGTGGCACATTAAAAATGTCTTATTTAGAGTTGTTTTATGAGAGACTTACTAGGGAGGAATCCAAATTATCTCACCTTAAGTCTTCCACCTCTCAAAAATCATTAGTATCATCACATCCTAAGAGTAAGGGAAAAAAGAGTAAAAATAATAACACTCATCCTCCATCTCAAAGTGCACCTAATCCCAACACCAACACATATAAACCCAAATCATCTTCTATATCCAAATAATCTTCCAAATATAAAAATAAGTCTAACATATCATGATCCTATTGTGGGGGGACTAGTCATGAAGAGTCTAGGTGTTTTAGGAGAATGCAAGCCCTAGAGAATATCATCAAGAAACACAAGATTTATATCTTCACTCATTCTCCATATCATGATCATGGGAAATCACTTAATGTTGTTGGGAGATCACAATCACCTATTTGAGACTATTGGGTTCTAGATTCTGGTGCTTCACACCATATGACTTTTTCTGAGGAGTCATTTATATCTCTCGGTTTGAGTTCTCATTCTAACATTGAGATTGGATATTATTCCTTTAATTATGTTTAGGGAAAGGGTTACATACATCTTTATCATGGCCTCATCAATGATCCATTATATTATCTATACATCACCACCAATATTCTTTTATTTTATTATATTTTCCATTTTGGTCAAGGCAAGATAGTAACTTTTATACCATAGGGTGATAAAGTTCAAACTTTGTTAGAACCTCATACACTTATTGCATAGGGTTTTTTTTATCATAGTTCTCAACTCTATTAATTTGATGGGTTTTATGATACTCCTCCTCAAGGGATGTGTTTAGTTTCTCATGGAGATTTTAATATTAGGCTTTCGCACGAGAGATTTAGACATCTCAATTACATACATTTGAAGGAGTTGAGCACTCACAATATGGTAGAGGGTCTTCCTATAGTTTCATGTATTTATGGAGTTTTCCCTTATTGTGAATTAGGGAAACAACACCAAGATCTATTTCCTAAGGGTATGTCCAAGAGAGTTTCTTCAACACTTGAGCTTGTGCACTGTGATTTCATGGTCTTTATTACTCCTTATAATGGAGCTCAATATGCACTTACCTTTATTGATATTTTTTTGAGGTGTACTTGCATTTTTATTTGAATTACAAGAGTGATGTCATTTTTCACTTCAAATTATTTAAGGCTTCAGTCAAGAAACAATATTCTAGTTACATCAAGAAGCTTTATACAGATAATTGGGGGGGGTACTTCAATCGATAGTTCTGTAATTTTTTGTCAACTCATGGTATTATTTAATATCATTCTACTACTCATATTCCATAATAGAATGGATTAGTAGAATGGAATAACTAAAGTTTGAAGGGGATGGATAATTTAATGATGCATTCATTGGATTTGTCTCCTATCTATTGGGCATAGGTAGTTAATTATGTTGATTACATTCAAAATCACACACCACATAGATCTATTGAGCATTAGACTCCATAGGAGGCTTGGTCTTGAACTAAGCAAAATGCCTCATTTTTACTAGTCTTTGGGATCCGTGTTAGGGAATTTGTAACAAATAAGAAAAGGAAATCATTATTTAAGAAGAGAAAACCTTTGATTTTTGTAGAGTATTTCAAGGACATGAGAAATTATCATATTTTGGATCCTAATACACTCTATGTTTATTTTTGAACTCATGTATAATTTTATGAGGATTTCACATCTCATGACTCTTCATCTTCTTCCATTCCTTCTTATTCTTATTTTGATGATTCATCACCTTCTTTTGAGGATTCATTCTTTGAGGAGATAGTTTAGGAGGTCCTTGAGGAGGTTATAGATGTTGAATATCCTATTCCCACTATTCCATTATGGGATCATACTATATTTTTTGAGGTAGTACATTTTTTACAATATCTTCCACCCACTAGACATAATCATACGCATTCTATAGGTACTAGACTTTTATTTTAGGCATTCTCTAGGAATCCACAATCTTTTTCACATGCTCATGGGTTATAAGAGTGGTATGATGTTTTGATAGATGAGTATTCTTCTTTGATGAAGAATCATACTTTGGATTTGGTCACTCTTCTTATGGGAAGAAAGTTGGTGAGGTGAAATTGGATTTACCACACAAAGTATGCAACCGATGTGTCCATTGATAAGTATAAGGCATGTTTTATTACAAATGGGTTCTCATAGGTTGAAGGTATTGAGTACATTAAGACTTTTGCACCTATTTACAATATGGATTTTATTTGCCTTTTACTTTCTCTTATTTCATCACAAGGTTGGTGAGTGTATTAGATAGACATTAAGAGTTCCTTCTTGCATGGATACTTTCATGAGAAAATCTATATGTATCATCGTGATGGATTTTTTCATGATTCTTCTCTTGTTTATTGACTTAGGAGGTCTCTTTATGGTCTCAAATAGGCCCCTCAAGATTGGTATGAGAAGATGGATTCATTTCTTCTCTCTACTATATTTATTCACTACCACTTAGATCCCATAGTGTATATTTAACATATATGGGAGGAAATTATTGTAATAGTCTTGTATGTTGATGACCTACTTCTCACAATTAGCTTGATGCAAATAAAACCACTTAACAATTCACACTTGACTTATTTCTTATGCCAAATCTATTAACAAAGGTTCATAGGTTCATTTGATCATTAAATAGTTCAAGGATTAACTATTCTATTTGATGTTTTTTATGATATTTTTCATGCTCATACATGTCTTTATAGATCCCTCATTCAACTCATAAAATCTTTCATCACTTCTTGCACATCCTACACAACTTCTTCCATTTGGCATATAACCCTTGTAGCCTTTTTAGTCAATTTCCAATGGTATGAATTAGTATGGATTTATTTTCATAAACTATTGACATTTATTATCACCCTATATCATGTACTCTCTCTATTTATCAAGTTTCAAGTCATGGCTCTACTTGGAAGTCACTCATTTAACTCCTTTTAGGTTTTTATTTAGGCCTAATTAGGCCTCCATTACCCTAAAACATACATAATCACAAAAAATCATATGTATCCATATATGAATAATTTTTAAAAGTCATTCTCCATTTTCCTCCATCATTTTTTTCCATCTTGAATCTCTACTCAACAAATAACCCATGTTCTTGTTCTCACTATGTATACAGTCACAGTCTGTAAGGGTTTGAGAGTAGTAATATTGAGGTGTTATGTTCCAAAAAAGGTTTAAAAACACTATATAATATTTATAAGTTATATATTATCCCCACATACCTTAACCAATCATTAGGCATTCCTCTTAACACATCTGCTACACCTTTTCACCATGATTTATACATTGATTGTGTGTGTAGTGTTATAGTCATAAGGTGTGGACTGGTTTTTCCATTCTAAAACATAGTAACATCTTAAGAAACATATAATGGACTTTAATAACATTAAGAAAATCCTTACCATTTATTAGAGGCTATCAAATCCTTGTTTCTCTTTAATTTTTTTCACATGCAATGCTTTCAGTCTCTTTCAACATAGAAAGCAGAGCATAGAGGGTCTACAAGATCGATCCTTCCTAAAATACTTTGAAAAAAAATAATAAAATTCTTTAAAAACCATCAAGAAACATGTATAAAAATTACCAAATACATTATAACACTAACAATATTTCTTTATTGAGTCTTTTTATTAGAATACTAACTTATACAATCATCTCAATGTTTATTCATAAAAGTACAGAGTTTGTCATTTATGTGATCTCCAAATGAGGAATCCTTTTATAAGTTTCTTGGATTTTTTACTCTCTCCATATTGGAATTAATCCTACATAACTGACTCAAAAAAAAAACTAACAAGTTTTATAAAGACTATAATTAAACTACTCTAACTACTTTTTGGCCCTCCAACGATCATAAAAAGCTATTTAGATCATTGAAGGTATCCATTAAGTGAATTTGTCCATGAATATATGTTTTAAATCCAATGGTATATACCCATGGTGGATTCAATAATGTTTCCTTAACAACATCAATCATGGATCAACATTCAATACATACAAGACTCCTAAACCATGCTTCACAAATTTAAATATTCAAATTAAGAAAATTAGCATGAAAATGCCAATTTAAAAATATAGCCTACCTAAACATGCCTAGGTACTTGGAAAACATTAAAAGGCATAATTTAATACTCATAATACCCTTAAAATACCTAATTGACCATAAAAGAATTTTCCAAATCATAATTTTTCAAACAAACACCAAAATGAGTCATCCTTATAAGGATGCTCTTGCATCATACTATTAAGGTGCAAATGAAACTTTAGTAAGATTTTATTCACCTCTTCCTTAGCATATATCTCTCTTTCTAACTCCAATTATGCAATTTCACATGCTCCTAGTGATCCAAAACTCAGAAGTTCTGGTTGATAAATATTTCAAGAACATAGAAATAACATAGTGACAATGATTTCTCTGAGAAGAGATGTAGTATTACTCAAGATCACAATACAATTATATGTTTATCTCTCATAAGATATGTCTATCTTCACATATTGGTTTACCTATTAATTTATACACATTTTGAAAGCATGGGGAGGATGTGGAAGGTCACCAATCTTGAGGGAGATTAAGTGATTCGACTTCCAAGATTTAAAACAATACAGAATTCAAGGAATTACTATTTTTAGAAACCTACTATTTTTAGACTGCACTATTAAAATTGAAATTTGGAGCACTTTCATTGGGTTTTCAAGGATTAAAATTCATTTATAAAATCTCCATGACATCTCGTGATGTTATCCTCATTCTTATCTTTCCAACGGTTCAAATGACGAGTCAATTGGAGCTACTGTGCAAAAGTTATGGCTCCCAAAAGTTCTTTCATCAATTGGGGTGGAACTGTCACCCGAGTTGTCACCTAAATTGTTTCCCAGATCATTCCTCCCTCCTTGAAAATAAATGGTCCCCATTGAATCAATGTTCCTCATCAGGTGTGCTAGTTGTGTCTTGATTTGATTCTCTATGAGCCACTCACATTGGTGGTGAAGTTGGCCCCTTTTAACCACTCGGTAAAGCAAAATAAAGCATCCTCTTATTGTCTTCATCCAAGCATCCGCATTTTGATCCTCTTCCACTGGAGAAAAACTATGTGGATTAATCTCATCAATGTATAGTTTTTTTTGCTACAACTGAAGTGTCCAATAGAGGTGGATGATATGGTTTGAGAAGCTCCACATTGAATATTAGATGCAAACCAAGGTAGGCCGGTATGTTCAACTCAAAAGCATTTTCTCCAATTTTTTTGGTGATGGTGTAGGGACCATATCCCAGAGGCCAATTTTTTTTTGTGTGGGCCTACAAGTCATTCCTTCTAAAGCTACAACCAAACCTTGTCACCCATAGCAAAATGGTGTGAAATCTTATGTTTTTCATGGCATTGCTTATACTTATGATTCATCTTCTCCAAGATGTCATGAACTTGTTGCTAGATGTGTTGCATTTGTTCAATAAACTTTGTTTCTTTTACTGCCTCAGATCTTCCATGAGGTGTGTATTCCATGGTGGAAAATGGAAGAACCATATCAATTGGTGCCATGGGTTAGAACCTAAAACATACTTGGAATGGAATGTGCTTGGTCAAGCTATGTAGTGCTTGATTGTATCCATGTTGTATGAAAATAAGTCCCTCATCCCATGTGCGTGGATGTTTGGAGTGATACATCTGAACCATGTGAACAATCAAGTGGTTTACCACCTTTGTTTGACCATCAGTTTGTGGATGGAAGGTTTTGGACTTCATCAGCTTGGTATCCATCATCTTCCATAGAGTGAACCAAAAGATTCTCAAGAACTTTCTATCTCGATCTGAGACAATGGACTTGGGGAGACCAAAATGGAGCCATACATGACTAAAATATAGTTGAGCAGTTTCCTTAGTAGATATATTTTTCTTACAAGCAATCATGATATTCATTTTTGAAAAATGATCAACTACCACAAAAATACAGTCCTTACCATGTTTTTAAGTGGGCAAACCTGAGAGAAAATCCATTGAGACAGATTCCCAAGGCCTGGTTGGTTCTGGCAATGGCATGTACAATCCTTGCTTCTTATTTGTTAGCTTGGCTATCACACATGGGGTACAAGATTTGAGATATATTTCCACATCCTTTCACATATGGGGCTAGTAGAAGTGTTTTGGAATAATTTCCAATGTCTTCTCTATACCAAAGTGTCCAACTATCCTACTGAAGTGTGCTTCCCATATCATCTTTTGTTGCTCTACAACTAGAACACAGATGTGCCCCATATGACAGAGGACATTGTCTTGCAAATATAAATTAGAAACATGTTTACCTTTTTTAATCACTTGATATGTATTAACAAAGGTAGGATCTGCTTCATACAGAGGACCCCAAGTGGCAGTCTCATGTCCACACAGGTCAACAACTATTGTGAGTGCAGTAATTGGTGGGTGGCTCAAACATTCTGTAGTTATATTTGAGCTCCCCTTTTTGTGTTTTGATTATTAGGTGAATCTTTTGAAGATATGTGGCCCACTTTGGGTGCCTCTTATTTCATAGTTTACTCTATGTTTGGAGGAATTCCAATGGTCTATGGTCAGTGTGGATGACCGTCTCTTTCCCCAAGATGTAGTGTTTCCATTATTTGTTGGCTTGCACAATGGTATAGAGATCTTTATCATATATTGGATATTTCCTAACTGTATCAGTGAAATTTTCACTATGATATGCAATAAGATGGCCATGTTGCATGATGACAACTCCCATATTCAGATACATCTATCATCAACTCAAAAGGATGATTCAAATCTAGCAAGGCAAGAATAGGGCTGAGCAAAGTTTCTTCTTCCTATTATCAAATTTCCTTTGTTGTATTTCACCCCACTAAAATGTAGCTTTATCTCCTCCTTTAGTCACTTGGGTTAGTGACCAAGCAACATGTGAAAATCCAAGAATAGACCTGTGGTAGAAATTTTCAAGACCCAATAAGCTATGAAGCTTTGTGAGGGTCCTTGGTGTGGGCCATTCTCGAATAACCCAATTTTTTTCTAGATCAACATGGACCCCTTCCTAATTCACAATGTACCCAAGGTACTAAATTTTTGTCATCTTGAATGTGCATTTGTCAAGATTTGCATACAACTTGTGCTCCCAAAGAGTTTGAATCACCTTACGAACATATTGCAAATTTTCTTCCCATGTTCTACTATAGATGAGTATGTCATCTAAGTAAACAACCATGAATGAGTTGGTGTAGGGTCATAGGATGTCATCCATCATCATTATGAAGGTTGTAGGTGCGTTAGTTAAGCCAAAAGGCATAACCAACCACTCAAAGAGCCCCTCCTTATATTTGAATGCAGTCTTCTAGACATCAGTGGGATCAATGGGAATTTGGTGATAACTAGATTTGAGATCAATTTTGGTGAAGAAATTTGCACCACAGAGCTGGTCTAGTAGGTCATCAATCATGGGGAGAGGGTAGCAATTCTTCACAGAGATTTTATTCAGGGCTTGATAGTCAATGCAAAGCTTCCATGTTCCATCTTTCTTTGGTGCCAAGACAATTAGGATACCACAAGGTGAAGAGCTTGGCTTGATGTGACCCTTTTGGATCAATTCTTGAATATATCTTTTTATCTCATCATTCTCTAAAATTGATTTGTGATACATAGGACTGTTAGGCAAAGGTGATCCTAGGATCATATCGATAGAATGTTTTACCTGGCAATGTAGTGGAACTCCTATGGGTGACTTGAATAAGTCATCATATTCTCCTATGATTTATCCTATCTTCTTTTGTTGTTGTGTTGATTGTATAGTCATGACTATAACATCAACCTTCTTAGATTTTAATGGTTTGACCACCATGAAAACAAATTACTTTGTCTTCTCCACCAATCTCTTGCATTGTGTAGCACTGATCAAGGAGACAGATGTGGGAGGTGGTACCTCTAGTACCCTATAGTGTTGTGTTCCAAGAGTGAGGGTGATTCTTCAAATTTGTGATTCATAGATGCCATGTTGCTCATACATGAATGGCTAACCAAAGAGTACATCACAAACATCTAGATTGACCACATCACACAAGACTTCATCTTGGAATGGTTTTATTGCATATGAAAGAAGAGACTTATGGGTGACACAGAGGTCTCTCCCTGGGCTCAACCATCCAATACTATAGGGATTTAGATGAGGCTTCATGGATAGATTTAAACTTTTCACAACTTTAGCAGAGATTAAATTATTTTGGCTCCCACTGTCAAGAATGAAATGTAGAGGCTTACCTTTTACCCATAATTTAGAGTGAAACAATCTTTCCTTGTCATCTAGTCTTTCCTCACGGGTCTGTGATGAAGCAATGATGGTGTCAGGCTCAACATCTACAATTTCCTCTTCATCCTCTTTGATTGTGGGTTGTGTATGAGGTAGAGTAGTAGATGTCGAGTATTGTGACTCAGAAAGTAGTGACTTGATGGCTCAACATTCTTCTTTAGAGTGAGTTCCAGTTTTGTGGTAATCACACCATTTTCCAACCTTCCCCTTTTGGGGTTTCTTATCCTAAAACTCCTTTTTCTTCTAATTTTGGTCTCATGTTTGACCTTCCTTATCATTTTTCCATTTTGAGGGGTGACTCTTTGTATTCTTTCTACCATGTTTTTGCTCAAATTTCACTATGAATTTGTATGCCTCACCGAGGGTTTCCAAATTGAAGAGTTCCATTTCCCCCCAAATGTACCATTTTAGTCCACCATGATATTTGAGAGTCTTATGTTTCTCACTTTCTTAGATGCCCAATCTTGCAGAGAAAGAATGAAAAATGTCTATGTAATCTTGAATAGATTGGTCCTTACCTTGGTGAAGTTATTGCCACTGTATATACAGATCATCATATGCTCTGATGGGATAGTATTCTTATTTCATTGCTTCCACAAAATCATCCCAAGTAGGTTCCACCTCAAGGCCAATGTCATCTATACTGAACATCTTTTTTTACACTTCCCACCAGTTTTTCACACGCAATGATGCTTTTAAAAGAGCAAAAGTGATCTTTTCTCCATCAGTGAACTTATTTACAAAGAAGTAGGAAGATAGTTGATCCAACCAATTTTCTACTACATCAGCATTGATTTTGCCTTCAAATGTAGGAATATCAAAATTTACCTAAACCTTGAAGGGTGTTGGGGCATTGAAAGGATGTTCCCTAGATGAGGAGCTAGGAAGTGTAGCTACAAAGCCAGAATTTCCCATTGGGAACATTTGAATAATTTAGGCAAATTATTGTAGCATCTATGCTTATTTCCATTAGAGGGCTTCATTCACCATTTCCTTGAAAGGATCAGATGTCTTGATGTCATCTGCCATTTGAATTCATTTAGAGTGAATAGGTGGAAAGTTTGGAAGCTCTGTTGTTTCCCAACCAAGCTTCTTGTAGCCTGACCTCATCCTCAAGATCATACACTCTCAAGAAAAACCACTCTGATACCACTGATCCAAAACTTAGAATTTCTAGTTGATAAATATTTCAATAACATAGAAATGACATAGTAACAATGATTTCTCTGAGAATAGATGTAGTATTACTCAAGATCGCAATACAATTATATGTTTATCTCTGGCAAGACATGTTTATCTTCACATTTTAGGTTACCTATTCATTTATACAAATTTTAAAATAATGGGGAGGATCTGGAAGGTCACTAATATCAAGGGAGATTAAGTGGTTTGACTTCTAATATTTAAAATAATACATAATTCAAGGAATTACTATTTTTAGAAACTTACTATTTTAAGACAGCACTACTAAAATTGAAATTTGGGGCACTTACATTAGGTTTTTGGGGGTCAAAATTCATTTAGTATAGATCCATGCCACATCAAAATTTTCTCCTCATTCTTATCTTTTCAATGGTTCAAACGGTGAGTCAATTGGAGCTACAATGCAAAAGTTATGGCTCCCAGAAGTTCCATCATCAATTGGGGTGGAACTGTCACCCGAATTATCACCTAAATTATTACCCAGATCACCTATATCCCAAGGTATATGAGTGAGACATATACCTCTTTTTTCTTTGACCAATGCCACCTTGCCTTCTCCTTTGAGGTTAGATTCATTCATATTGATCTCCCACTGAATCATATTCAATATATTGTTATTCTCCTACAAAAAACCTACACATGAAACACACAATTTAATCATAACAAACTCCTTATTGTCTTCTATGATGTCACTCTCTTGCACTTACATGGTTATCCTTACTATGCTTGGATTTATTGCTTATTACATTGTTACTTGTTGTTCCACCTTCTTGCATACCATACTATCAACATATTCAAAATCATTGTTTCTCTCTTGCTATTATTCACTTCCCATGTGATTATTCACTTCTCTTCCCATATCAAAATATCTCAAAAAGCTAACTTTATTAGCAAAGTCTTATAGATACTCCATGTTCTTGATTAAAGATAATTGATAGGATAAGTTTGAAAACATCTTTTCCAACTGTTCCTTTGATGACAATTGATCATGTTGGGATGACTATAACCAATATTTTTTTCCTACAAGTAATTATTTATAATGCTTGTTTACTATTTCACCCTCTTCTCCTATTGGTTTGGTAACTTGTACTACATTGTCTTCACCTTAGCATTTGTTCTCAGTTGGCATACTCTTTTCCTCAATGTTGAAACTAACTTCTTTTGGGAAGTATTCCTTATCTCTGAACATCATCACACTACTTGGTGTCTCCTTCCATACTTGACTATCCTTAAATGGGGTTAGTGTGTTCTTGTTGCCATCCTTCTCAATGGTGTAAGTATTTGTTCTACCATCGTGTATAACTATCCTATCATATTACCATGATATACCAAGGATGATATGGCACATATCAATGGGAATCACATCACATAATATTATATCCTTATAACCACCAATCTACTAATCTACATAGCATTGTTCATTCATTAGGACTTGATTCCTATTTTGAATCCAATAGACCTTGTAAGGACTTGGATGCTTGTTAATTTATAATCCTAGATTTGATACCATTAAATAAGACACGTAAGATTATCCATACTACCATTATCAACTATGACTTTACAACATTAATTTTACTCTTACACATGGTCTTGAACAACATCTTTTTCTATGGTGGTTATCTCTCCTCATGGCTTGTCTTCAAAAATACTCTACTCATCACAAAACTAACCATTCTTTCATGTTATTCAACATGATTTGGTAAGGAATCTACACTCTCCTCTTCTTTTTTAACCAATTGGTTTCTAATCTCAATCTAAGAGATTCCACTTTGAATGTCTTATGGACACTCATATGACCTATGTCCTACAAATTTATTACACTAAAATCACTTTCTAGCAAACCAACTATTACCTCTTCCTCTACCATATGATATTCCACCTCTATATCCATAACCACCTTTACTAGATTGATTTAAACTCTCAAAGATGCTTCTAAATTATTTTATTTGAGTTTGCCACTAATTTATATTAAATGGATGTCCTTTTCCTTCTTGATAACCTCTACCTCTCTAGATTCTACCACTCTCCCTTTGTTTTGTTGACTTTTCCTTCTAGAATACTTTTCCTCTAACTTCAATGTAGCTTGATAACCCTCCTCTACCATTCTTGGTGATAAAATTATTATTTCATCCTAAATGATAAACTTTAGGCCATTGATGTACCTAGAAACCCTTTTTGCATCCTCCTTTATGTGTCCTACTCAAATAGTTATCTTGTATAATTCCTTTATGTACTCTTTAACCATCATGTCCTTTTATATCAAGTTTTGTATCCTTCTAAAAAAGTGGGTGTAATATCCTTTAGGCATGAATTTTCCTTTCATCTTGGCCACCATTTTATCCCATGACCTTATCTTCTCTTTCCCCTTCTTCTTTCTTCTAGTATGCCATCCCACCATAAGGATGCATGAACCTTTAACCTTGTCACTACAAATCTTACCTTCTTTTCCTCATTCACCTCTTCATAATCAAAGTACTTATCCATGGCTATGATCCAATCAACTAGTTCTTCCATATTAAGACTACCTTCATACATTATCACCTCCATCTTGGGTTTTCATGTCACTCCAATGACTACTCTTATAAACATCTCTTCCACTCTACCTTAAACTCCTTATTTTTATTCTTATTATTGAGGACCCTCATCCTCTCCTTCACTCACATCACCTCTATTCATCTCTCTCCTTTGAGTCAACTCCATGGCTTGCAAACTTGCCTATTCCTTACCTCAATTACCAATGCTCAACTACCTATAATCTTATATGGTTGTTGATAATCATCATCCTCTATTTACCATGTGTCCTTATTATCCTCCTAAGAGATCATAAGCTTTGATACCAAATGATGTAGATGAAACCACTTGACTTATTTCTTATGCAAACTTTATTAAAAAATGTTCATAGGTTCCTTTACTCATTCAATGATTTAAGGATTCACTATTATATATGATGGTTGTTGTGATACTTTTCATGCTCATACTATTCTTAATATACCCCTTATTCAACTCACAAAACCTCTCATCACTTCTACATCCTACACAACTTTTTTTGTTTGGTAGACAACCCTTGTAGCCTTTTTTAGGAAATTTTCAATGGTATGGATTAATAAATATTTGTTTTTAGAAACTACATACCTTTCCAATCACCCTTTATCCTTTACTCTCTCTCTCTCTCTCTCTCTCTCTCTCTCTCTCTCTCTCTCTCTCTCTCTCTCTCTCTCTCTCTCTCTCTCTCTCTCTCTCTCTCTCTCTCTCTCTCTCTCTCTCTCCATGTAGTTTCAAGTCATGTCTCTACTTGGAATTCACTCTTTTAAGTACTTTTAGGTCTCTGTTTAGGCCTCCATTACCCTGTAACATACACAGTCACACAAAATCATATGTATCAATACATGATAGGTTCAAAATGTAAAAAATACCTTAAAATATATTTACTTCTATTAAAATCAAAAATTTGGTGAATTTTCATTGGTTAAAATGCCTATAAATTGAGATTTCATATTAAAAACCTAGCTCATTGTTAACTAAGTTTACATGAGCATGAGAGGGAGAATTAAGAGATTCTAAGAGACAAATCTAGTTTCAAAGCATTGTGATACTTGGAATAGATCATAAAAATAATTATCCACATTCCTCCATTTTGTTTCCACCTTTAATCTTATGCTCAACAAATAACCCATGTTCTTGCTCGCACTGTGCTTATAGTCGTAGCCTATAGGGGTCTGAAAGTAAAAATCTTGAGGTTTTATGTTCCAAAAATGGTTTTAAATTTTTTTTTAAGCTGAATATGTTCTATATTATTCCCACATACCTTAAATATTCATTTGGAATTCATATTAGCATGTCTACTACACCTTTTCACCATGATCTATACATTGACTATGTGTGTGTAGTGTTACAGTCATAGGGTGTGAACTAGTTCTTCCATTATAAAATATAGTGACATCTTAAGAAATATATAATGTAATTCAAAAGCATTAATAAAATCCTTACCAATTCTTAGAGGTTATCAAATCCACATTTCTCTTTGATTTTCTTCACACATAATGCTTTCAGTCTCTTTCAACATAGAAAATAGAGCATATAGGGTCTACAAGATTGATCCTTCCTAAAAGACTTTGAAACCAAATAAGACAATTATTGAAACAACATCAAAAAACACATGTATATAACTTAACAAGTACATTATAACACTAAAAATCTATATTTATTGAGTCTTTCTATCATAATACTGACTTACATAGTCATCTTAATGTTTATGCACATAAGTACATAGTTTGTCATTCATGTGATCTCCAAATGAGGACTCCTTTTATCAGTTTCTTAGAGTTTTAAATCTCTCCATATTAAAATTAATCCTGCATAGTTAAATTAAAACAAAAACTAACAATTTTTATAAAACCTATAACTAAACTACTCTAATTGCCTTTTGACCCTCTAATGGTCACAAAAGGTTGTTTAGATTATTGAAAGTATACATTAAGTGAAGTTGGCCATACATATATGTTTTAAAAATAATGTTATAAACCCATGATGGATTAAATAATTTTTCATTAACAACATTAAGCCTGGATCAACCTTCAATAGACATGAGACTCCTAAACCATTATTCATAAATTTAAATATTCAAATAATGAAAATTGGTGGGAAAATGCCAATTTGAAAATATAGCCTACCTAAGCAACCCTAGAAACTTTGAAAACATTCCAAAGAGTTAGTTAAGACTCCTAACACCATTTAAACAACTAATTGACTATAAAACAGCTAACCCAATCATACTTTTTCAAACAAACACCAAAATAAGTCATCCTTAGAAGGATGTTCCTACATCAAAACTCCTCTTCTCAAATTCAGGCTATTCAATAGGTAATTTAAGCACAATTTAGTATGATAGATCTTGGTATTTTACACTTTTTCCTTGGTTTACATATTTCACAGTCAGATACATGTATTTTTTTGATTCATTATAAGTACACCCCTGATCTTCTTTAGCATTTTGGCATGGTTGATTGCAAGCCAAGTACTTCTCATTTTTAGTCTGGAGTGATTGTCACTGCCACTTGTACTACTCTACTTTGTGATTGTACATTATATAGGAATATGGTTATGAGTCTTATGTATTTGTCCCATACTCACATCAAAATTTTATTTAAAGTTGGGTTTATATATAGGTTTTCACATTCCCCTCATGGTAGACATTGGTAGGATACTAAGAATATTTTATGATATGTATGAGGCACTACTCATTTTGGATTACACTACACTAGGGGTTATACCCAGTTGGTTGGGTAAAATGATTCAGATTGGGTAGGTTATCTTGATGACAAGTTTTTTTACTTATATATATATATATATATATATATATATATATATATATATATATATATATATATATATATATATATATATATATATATATAAATTTCTTCACCTATTTCTTAATTTTACAAGAAGTAGCAGGCTATTGCACTTTCATCTACAGAGGCTGAGTATAAAGGATTAGTTATAGTGAATCATCAAGTTTTTTTTCTTCATCAATTATTGATATAATTTGGCTTCGCATAAAATTCACCAACTATACTTTGGTGTGATAAAAAAAGTACAATTTACATATCCCACAACCTAGTTGAGCATTAGTGGACCAATCACATTGGGGTACATATGCACTTTATTTGTCAACACATTTTGGATGGGAGTTCTTAGCTTGTAGTACATTATGACTTAGTAGAAAGTTGTAGCATCTTAATGAATCCTTTTGCATCACCTCATTACCTTGAGTTTCATGCCATGCTTAGGATTTCAGAAGTTATCTCTGGGTGGTGTTTTTGAAGACATCTTTCTTATTTATTTCATGGATACATATTGTACATGATTACCTTATCTAGCCTAGTTACCAAGATTCATACTGTGTATATGCCATTATTTCTTTTTTGGCTATTTTTAGCCCCTAGTTTCACTTGAGGTGGGTGTTAGAGTATGAATTTCTCATGTTTTATAGACTATTAGCTAGATATTTCATTTATTTACTAGTTTGTCTTATGTGAGGATTTATCCCACATTACTTAGCTATGCTAGTTTTTAGTTTTGCCTTGCCTACTTATGCAAAGTCTTTCTATTTTACTAAGCATCCTTTTCTAAATAATATATAATTTTCATTCTTGTTTACATCTCATATCTATAACTTATTTATGTGATGTTTTTTTGTCAACTCTTTATATTCTTGGGTTATTAGAATGTTTTTACCATTCCTAACATGCTCCTTAAATGGTCACCTTTTCATGGACATTGAGTATTTTACTAAGTGGGTGAAATTTATTACTCTAACAACTATTATAGGATTGTTCATCACTAAATTTATTTTAAATCAAATCATTTTTAAATTAAAAATCCAAAAAGTCATTATCATAGATAATGGGTCTCCTTTGAATAATATTGATGTCTGTGAAGTGTACAATAATTATCTATATCCCATCACATGACCTCCTTATACACATAATTCATAGGGGAAATATAGGTAAACAAAGTATTTATTGCTTTAAGATATTTTTCATACAAGTTTTGATAGGGTATAGCCTTATCAAATGAGAGTCTCTACTCTTTCAGAAATGATAGATAATTTCTTATAAAAATTGAGAGAGAGTTACAATATGGAAGAAAATAAAAGATATACGAGAAAGGGGAAGAGAGAGGGGGAGAAAACCATCCAACATCATTAATTGAGATTCCACCACCTTTTGATCAAATTAGGATTAATACATCACAGACAAAATAGCCTTTATTTGTCTCAATAGCCTCCAAATATTCTCACTAGTTGAGAAATATACTAGAAGACAAGAATGTGTTTTATAATATGAGTAATGATCTTAATATGAATCAAAAATACCTATATATCTCCTAAAAATCCATTAAATGCTCTAACTTCTTTTTACAACTACCAGATCTCCACCTTGGGACTCTACACCGTCTTCCACTTGACTTGTTCATGATGATTAAATCCTCATATCTTAAATATGATAGATCCATGATATGTCTACTTTGAATAGTGTTAAATACCTATTTTTTGAGGCTATGACTATATTGGAAGACGAGACACTCCATAATCACATATCTACCCCATTTCAACATATAAACATAGGTCTACTATAGATGAAAACCAATTTCAGTTATTAGTTTTCCTACAGTATTAATGTCAATGAATATCTTACTGACCACATAGCATTTTTATTAAATAATATTAGGTCTATATATACATATTCTACCTTTGACACTTATGGAATCCAAGGACTTATTATACGTGATGTTGAAAACATAGGAAAATAGAGTCTACATGCTCTGAATCCTCAAATAGAGGTTTTGATTGAGCTTCAATGGTGTCCTTTGGAATATTTTCCCTAGATCAAGCAAAGTCAAATTCAACCTCTATTTGAAGTATCTTATATTTTGAATTTAAATTTTATCCATTAATCTTAATATGTGCTCCTATAATTGTGCCATCTATCAAATCATTCATTCATGGGATACACTAAATCTTTTGACCTTTCATTCACTATTAGATCTACTTTGTATGATGCATTACACACCATAGATCTACTTAGTCCCACTAGCCTTATCATTTGATGTGAACCATTAGATCTATATTCAAGATCTGAGATCTTGACACTTATCATCAATGCATTTATGTTGACCTTTTGACTTGATGTTCATCATTGATCTTTGATGCATAATCAAACATGCACCATTAGAACTTTGAGACCCATTGACTCTATCAGATCACTATTCACCATTAGATCTTTATTGGAGCACTTAATATCTTGATAATTATTATATTTATGTCCATCCTTGGGAATTTTTAATTCAAACAACTATTTCATGAAGCCTAAACTTGATGTCTATGTGCTCGTTTCACTTTGTAAGTCTAACTTTGAAGCTTTATATATTGAGATAGCAAACTCATCAATACATGTAATTTGTAAATAATTTTAAAGGCATGACAAATGTCATGTCCATGTGATATTTTGTCCTTGATTAATTCTCTAAGTACATTTATTAAATGCACAATCAAGATGATCTATTCATTTTTACGTGGTGTGCCATGACGGTATGGTTCTTCTAGGCTTGTGCAAGAAAACTTTGTCTCTTTAGAAGAATCCAATGAAATTATAATACTTTTTGAAACCTAATTCATTCCCTTGAATACTTGAAACACCATGATAACCTACTATATCTTCTTCCTTTACAAATCTAGATCTGTTTCAAGACTTGCTTCTCAAAGATCAATAAAACACACTTTAAGCTTACTTAAAGTGTTTCAAAATATTTATAAGAAATATGAGATCTTATTTTAATTTTGGTCCAATTATTCCATACAAAACTCTACTCAACTTGTCAATCCATCCCAAAACCTCTAGAAATTGATCTATCTAGGCAAATTTCTATATGTGAGCCAAAATTGGCCAATATTTCTAGAAACATCCTTGGATTTCATGCTTGTTATGAAAATAATAGTGGATTCAAACTAATCCATTGGGTATATGGATTCTCAATTAATTTCTCTTAGTTGATCATGAAAATTATACAAGGTTACCACTTTTTGAAACTTCTCATCTTGAAACAACAAGGACAAAAAAGAAACAAAACAACAATTGTGCTCAAGGCACTTATTGAAAGGAAAACACACAATTGAAAGGAAATGTACACAAATAACTTAGAGGAAATCATATAAAACTACTATAATATGTTACAATATCATACAATAGCTACAAAATCTTCTAATAATAAGGCTTTTAATGAATGCCATTGATTGGGATGGATAATACCTCTGTATCCAATTAGGCAAGTTGAAAAGTATTATGTTGTTTGAATCTATGGATAAAATAAGGACCACTCCAAAATATATAAAAATTGGTATGGTTTCTTGTCTTGGATTTATTTGAGTCCCATTTGAGGACTAGGTCCCCTTCCTTGAATTCCCTTACTATGGCTCTCTTGTCGAAGACTTTCTTGAGTTAATCTTTATGTGACTCAAATGTCTTCATTATAAGGTCCATGGTTTCTTACAGACCCTTGATATATATCATCCTCATGTTTATAGGATCACTCTCCATCAACATAAGCTGATGGGATAACTCCAATTTAAGTAGTTCAAGAGAAATGGGCAATTTGGCTTCCCTTCCATATACAAGAACATATGGAGAATTTCTAGTGGCAACTTTGGGAGTCACTCTAATAGCCCATAAGGATGTTCTTAGCTTTTTATGCCACACACTTTGATTCTCTTCCATGGTTCTCTTGATAATCTTTATAAAATTCTTGGTTTTGGACTCTACCAGTCCATTGCCTTGGGGGTAGTAATTGGAGGATGTGTTGAGGTATATGCCCAACTTAAGTGCCTATTCACTTGTCTTCATGCCCACAAATACTAAGGCATTATAAAAAATTATAGTAGCTAGGACACAAACTTGTTCACTATGATGTCATAGTAGTCTAATACTATTATTTAATTAGCTTCTTTCAAGGCCATTGCTTCCACCTACTTGGTGAAGTAGTCAGTTATAGTGAGCACCCATATATGGCCTATACTTGAAGGTTAATTTTTCATTCTTATGAATTTCATCCCTTATTGTATGAAGGGTTAATCCACTTGTATTGGGTTTAGTGGAAGAGCTACTAATATTTATTTACCTAAAAATTGAGCACACTTATGACATTTTATGACCCATGTATACACATCTTTGAAAAGGATAGGCCAATCATAGCCAAATCTCATTATTTTTTCTACTATTGTTCTTGGAGCAAAATGGCCTCTTACAGGTCCATCATAAAAATTCTCTAAGATCTATGTCACTCAAATGTCATCAATGCACCTAATAAGTACCCCATTAAGGTCCCTTCTAAAAATAACACCATCAACTAATGCATAAAGTATGGATTGAATCTTGAAATACCTTATTTTTTCTCTATCTAAACCTTGGGGGATTTGAATATCATCAAAAAATATGTCATATCTTGGAACTAACTATTATGAAGTGGAGGTGCATCTATTTTTGAGTTATTTTGTGTCACCAAAACTACTTCTTTGTCTTCTTTAAGATCATCTACCATATGTTCACATAAGCCTTTACCTCTTACTAGCTTGGTGACTTTGATTTCCACATCATACTCTATGACCTTGGTAATCTATCTTGCTCTTTTGTCATTGAAATCTTTGTTGAGGAGAAAGTACCTCACTCTAGGATGAGACACCATAAGATTAATCTTATTTTTGGATAGCATTGTTTTGAAAATTTTGAGGCTCTTTAAATCTATAATAACCTACTTTTATATGAAATTATACCTTACCTCATATCCCTCTATTCCTTAAATAAAAAAGGCAATTGGTTCTTAAGTCCTTCATCATTAGTTTGCATCAACATAGCTAATATGTTTTTAACATTTACAAAGGTGTATAATATGACATCCTTTGAGAAATCAAGATTCATGACTGACGGTGCTTGGGTAATGGCTTGATTAATGGCCTCAAATGCTACTTTACCTTCATTTGACCAAGCAAACACTTGGATCTTCTATAGCATGGTGGTTATGGGTTTGACTAGATCTAAAAAACTAGGTATAAACCTTCTCACAAAGTTTATCTTCCCAAGGAAGCTCTAGATTCCTTTCTCCTACCTTGGTAAAGATAGTGCTAAGATATCACATATTTTTTTAGGCTCAATGGATAGTCATTCATTTGAAATAATGTGACCCAAAAGTTTTCCTTCATGAATAAAAAACACACATTTCTTAGGATTTAAATAAATCACATACTCTTTACATCTTTGGAAAATCAATCTTAGATGGTCCATATGCTCACTAGACTTTTTGGAGATAACTATGATGTCATCCAAGTAAGCTAGTACCATATGATTCAAAAAACCTTGGAAATCCATTTCCATGGCTCTTTAGAAAGTGTCCCCAAAATTTGAAAATCCAAAAGGCATTTTTTTGTAAGCTTATGTCCCTCACTTTGTGGTGAAGGCATTCTTATACTAATCTTCTTCTCTCACCAGTACCTGGTTGTAACCTAAATATCCATCCTAAAGGGAAAAATGTTTTGAACCAAAAAATATCTAAAGGAGTTTCTCTATGGATGGTATGGGGTAGTGATATTTCAAAGAGACCTTATTTTTATGCCTGAAGTCAACACATAATATGATTTCCCCACTCTTTTTCCTCATAGGTACCAAATTGGCTACCCATGAGGAGTGTTTGATGGGAAAGATGATCTTAGATTCAATTATTTCCTCATAAGATCTTCATTTTTTTGTTTTATAGGCCTTTGCTTCTATTTGATAGTCTTGGTATTTGCCTCTAGTTCTATAGTGTGTTGAGCCAGCTTGGGATCAAATCCTCTCAGGTCACTATATTCCCAAGCCAAGATGTCTGCATATTATTTATAGAGCTCTATGAAATATTGCCTTTTAGCTTTAATGCTTACCTTTCCAAGATTGAGGATCTTTTCTTTAAATATAAATACTCTTTCATAGTTCTCTTCATTGGTTGGCATCATTACCTTGTCTTTTCTCATATGATATCACTTATGAAAAAGACCTTCAAGGGTGACAAGCCCTTTAGGAAGCTTGTTAGATCTCAATTGAATAATTTTATCCTCATAATGATGTTGAAATGTTTCCTAGTTTATGGAAGAGAACTCTGCTTCCTATTGTAATAAATAGGCAATTTGCTTGTCATTCTCAAAGACTTTTCAATGAGCTTCATTGTCTGGCATTGATGGTCTCACCACAACTTTGATGTGTGGCTACACCTTGGTCTTTTTAAACTCATTTTGGATATCAAATTGAGATCTCATAGCTACTAACCTATCAACATGTCAATTTTGGTTCCTTGGCACTACTTGGATTTTAAAAATGTCAAAGTACTCAATTATGTCCCACACTCTATATTTTTAAGACTTCATCAAAGGATTATTGGTGATATTCTAGCCTATAACCTGAAGTATTATTAGCTCATTATCCCCATAAACTTATAATTGTTTGATTCCTCTCTTATTATCCCATTGGAGACCATGGATAAGACCCTCATATTTTTATATGTTGCAAAAGCAACTAAATTAGAACTTGTAAGAAGAGAAATACTTGTCATTGGAAGGGGATATTAGCATTGCACCTGCACCCACTCCATGTTTGCTCCTTGAACCATCAAAAAACAATTTTCATAAGCCACTAAGATCTTATTAAGGTTCAATGAAGGATGGCATCTAGTGATTCTCTTCATGTAATAAGTAGACACCCATGTCCCTCTCTTCAACTCCTTCTAAGGGATCAACTAGATGATTGTCATTCCATAGTTCATCTAAGAACATGTTTAATATCTCCTCAAGGTGAGTATTTAATTCTTGACCAATTATGAACTCATCCTCATCAAGGATGGTGAAATTTATGTTTATGATATTTAGCCCATAAGGCTCTATGTGAAATTATGTAATGGGCTCAACTTTGATTGATACTTTGGTCCCATTTCTTATTATAAATGCTATATATGACCAATTTAATGCAAGATAACCTCCAATATTTGTAGTGAATTCTCTAAATAGGCATAGGAAAAATGAGGAGGTACATATATGATCAACACATCTTAAACCATTGAGACACTAGGATAAATATGCAAGGTCAATTTGAGGTCTTTGATGATACCAGATGGCTTGGTAGAAGATCCATCTAACTATAACATTCCTTTAGATTGGGGCTCATATTTTAAACCAAGCTAGTTTTCTATAGATTTTGACATTATTGAGGTGTTATCCCCACTGTTTACCAAGAGATTATGCACTAAAAGAGTCACCAATGATTACTAAAAGGTAGAAGGGATGAGGTTTGACCACCTTACCTGGTTACCTTTCACTAGGTCCTTTGGTTGCATTGGTAAGAACCACATTCTCCTTGATTGGTGGTTTCTTAGAAACATTGATTCTTGATAAACCTTCTTGGAGGATGTCTATCTAACTAGGCATGGTGAGCATATCCCACATTGACACACTCACATTTGACCTTTTCATTTGTTTCATAATATTTATGGGTGAACTACCAACCTGTGGCTGTGCTTTAGGAGCCACAACTGGACTTTGAGTTTGTGAGTTATGAGGGGCCAAAACATTCCGTTGATTCTAATTCTTTGTATAAATGGAAACCTTTGAAGTAGAATTAGTTTAATTTGGATTTGATATTAAAGGATTAATGGTAGAAGGATCCTTGATTGATTATTGATTACCATCCATGCTCCTTCTTTTGAACCTTGTATTTGTTGCCACTAGAATGTATGTATGGCTAGAGCTAGCCTATTGATTGAGTGCATAACACTCTTATTGCTCATAATTCACCATTGAAACACCCAAATAGATTGGTCCTTTATCAGGGATTTGACCTTATTAAGGCTCTTCTAGTTTTGCCATCATGGGTACCTCTATGTTTTGATGTATAAGAGATTGAGTGTACCCATAATTGCTAGTCTACTGACATTGATCATTGAAATACTGATTAAAATCAGTGGTTAGAACAATGTATTGCCAAAAATACTAATTCCAAGGCATGGTACCCTTAGCTTTATAGGAATATTATTTTGAATAGGGACCAATGTGTTGGGATTGCTTGCAACATTTAGATTATAGTTGTTTTGCCTAACATAGTTATGTTACCCTTGTCCTTGTCTTTGACCATGACCTTGGCCTTGAAAGCTTCCTTTGTAGGGTGGTATATTTTCTTGATAAGATTGCTATTGAGGTTGATGTGAGGCTTTATAAGTCTTATTAAAAAATTTCCACCTCTTAACATTCACTATTTCATTTCCCAAATATTAGAACATGCTCTTAAGCTCTTGAAAGTTCCTTTGTTCTTGAGAATTACTAGATTGACTAGTGGAGGCCTTTTCTTGCTTAGATTAGGGTATAAAAAAATTGTAGGCATAAGAGGAATGACATCAAGGGGGGGAATAGAAACATGGGGTGTTTTGATGTAAGGGAACAAAGGCATTTGTGGTATAGGTGTGAGCTTACCATCCTACACCAGACAATTTTTTGCTCTAATTGCCACCTCATATGCATTTTGCAATATGTTTCCTCTCATAGACTGGATCATTACTATGATGTCAATATTTAGGGATTTAATATAGTAAAGAAAGGCAAAATTAGGAGTAATCCCAATAAAGACTGGGAGTCTATCCCAAGTTTTTTGAAACCTTGTATTGAAGTCTTGTATGACTTAATGAGGGGTTCTTTTTTATTATGGTTAACTACTTTACAAGTGATAAATGGTCACTTTTATCCTCAAATATCAGACACAATACATCTCTTAACTGATCCCATGATATAATATAAATAAATAGAAAGTCTTCTATACCAATATAAGGCTTTACCTTTGAAATAGATGGCTAATAACCTAATTGGTACAATTTCCTCATTGATATCATGAATGTTGTAAAAGTTGTCTATAGCCATGAGGTGTTCAGAAGGGGTTATAGCTTGGTCTCTAGTAAAATAAGGGACACTTTTGAGAGATGCTGTTGAAATAGGATCATATTGAAAGAGGTCCAAAGGAATTTGACCATTAAAGGCCACAAAAATGGAAATCTCTAGGGGCTACCATGCCAATGAAAGTGTTTAATAAAGATCTTCTTGTAGGGGTAGGTCTTGAAATTGACTTAGGAAGAAATTTACCTTTATATGGGTGTGTATTAGAAAATATTAACCTTTTTACTAAATTTAAAGGAAATTCAATGAATTCAAATGGAATATCTTTAGAATTTGACCTTATAGTCACCTTTGGCATGAGATGTAGTCACTGCTCTACTACTAGAATATTGGATTTTCTTTTGGAGTTGCTAGATGTTGTTGCTTGGAAGCTATAACTGCTGCAAATTGATCAAACTAGCATCAAAATTTGACTAATATTATTTGAATAGTGTCCCATTGGTTATGCCATAAACTATTATAGAATCAATTTTCACCCTTGGAGAGGGTTCTTCAATATCTCTCCAATTGAGCTACACTATGGGATAAATCCTAGGTTGTGGGTCACCTATGGTGGGGTTAAACCTCCGGAGAAGGCCAACTTCTTTCTGATGAATCACCTATACTAATTTTTGCACTGAGAAAAGGGTTAGAAAGGGGGAAAGGGATCCTAAGTAAGTTAACTAAATGATGCACCAAATTTAAATGATAACTCACATAAACATGAAGTAAACATTGAGGAAGCATATGATAATACTAGCTCACACAATCTCACAAAACTTAACTAGTTGCATAATTGTTTCATAAACTAGTTTTATAAATCAATGAATGAAGGTAAAGAGGAGTTATAAGCCTCACTAAGAGCTTACATCAATGACATAAAAAATACTAACTTAGACCTATAACTAACTTAAGGACACCCAAAAATGAGCAATAAAAAAGGACAATGGGCATGGAAGATTCTCCTTCACAATGCCATCATGCACAAACTTTGACACACAAAATTTAGAGGGGAGAGAAAGGTAAACAAAGTCTTTATTACTTCAAGAGGTCTTTCATAAAAAATTTGATAGGGCCTAGACTTATCAAATGAGAGTCTCTTCTCTACCAAAAATGATAAAGAATTTCTTATCAAAAGTGAGAGAGAGTTACAATATGGAAGAAAATAAGCGATATAGGAGAAAGGGAAGGAGAAAGGGGGAACACACCATTTCAGATCATTAATTGAGAAACCACCACCTTTTGATCAATTCAATATTAATACATCATAGATAAAATGGCCTTTATTTGTCCCAATAGCCTCTATATCTTATCATTGGTTAAGAAATATGCTAGAGGACAAGAATGTGTCTAAGATGATGAGTCATGATCTTTATATGAAGCAAAAATCATAATATCTCTCCTAAAAATCCATTAAATACTCCAAATACTTTCTCTAACTACCAAATCTCCACCTTGGGACTTTATGCCATCTTCCACTTCACTTGTTCATGAGGACTAAATCCTCATATCTTCAATCTAATAGAGATATGATATATCTACTTTGAGTGGTGGTAAGTACCTATTTATCAAGGTTATGACTATATTGGAAGATGAGACACTCCTTAATAATCACATAGCTTCCCTATTTCAACATCTAAGCATAGCTCTACTATAGATGAAAACCAAATTCAATTTTTTTTTCATATTGTCTTAATGTCGATGAATAGATTACAGACTGCATAACATCATTCTTGAACCATATTAGGTCTATACATACCTATTATACCTCTAAAACTTGTGGAATCCAAGGACTTATTATACATGATGTTGAAAGCACAAGAAAACTGAGTCTACATACTATGGATCCTTTAACAAAGGTTTTGATTGAGATTCAATAGCATCTTTTAAAATATTTACCGTAGTTAAACCTAAGTCAAATTCAACCTTTGTTTGAAGTCCCTTAGCTTTATACTTTTAATTTTAGCTATTGATCTTAATATATGGTCCCATAATTTTACCATCTATTATCTCCCCATTCATTTGTGGGATACACTAACTCTTTTGACCTCTTGTTCACTGTTTATCGAATTTACACAATGAATCACTCACCATCGATCTACTTGGGCCTATTGGTATTTTTAGTTGATGTGAACCATTGGATCTTTTTTTAGGCACCCAAGATATTGAAATTTGTCATTAACATGTTTATACTTAACTTTTAACTTGATGTTCACCATTGATCTTTGATGCATGATCAAAAGTGCATCATTGGATCTTTTGGACCCACTAACTCTATCAGATCACTGCTCACCATAGATATTCATTTAAGAACCTTAGGCCTTGAAACTTGTCATATCCATGTTCATCCTTGATAATTTTGAATTAAAATGGCTATTTCATGAATCTTAAACCTGATGTTCATTCGCACATTTCACTCTACAATTCTATCTTTGAAGATTTATATCTTGATATAGAAAGCTCATTAAGACATGAAATTTGGAGAGAATGTTCAAAGCATGAAAAAAATTATGTCCATGTGGAATTTTATCCTTAATTTATTCCTTAAGTTCATTTATTAAATACATAATCAAGCTAACACATTCATTTTTTCATGATGTGTCGTGATGGTCTGGTTCTTCTAGGCTTGTGTAAGAAACTATTGTCCCTTTATAAGGATCCAATAAAATTCTAAGACTTTGTGTGACTTGATTCATGACCTTGAATTCTTGAAACCCCATGAGAACATACTAGATCTTTTTCCTTTATAACTCTAGACTTGTTTCAAGACTTGCTTCTCAAATATCAATAAAACACATTTTAAGCTTGGTCTTAATATGAGATCTTCATATTAGATTTTTCCAAAACCACTTTTCTATACCACTTTTTTGAATTAAAATTTTTAAATTACCAATTTTACTTCAAATATTTGCCTTAAATTTTATTCCAAAATTATCTTATTGACTTCTTTCTTCCTTTGGACTCATAAAGGGTCAACCTATACCCATGAGCACTTGAACGTAGTCTTGGTCACCTTCTTATGTCTAGTAAAGTATCTTGATAGCCAAGAAGAGGTACGTTATCCTTAGGAAATCATAGTTAGCATGTTAAAATTCTATACCTATGTAAATAAGTGTCATGGCAGTTATTTTCTCACCCTTTTGAGCTTGTCTCATGCTCATTTTACCACTCCATCTTGGAACCTCTAGAAATTTATCTATCTAGGCAAATTTATAGATGTGTGCCAAATTTGGCCTATAATGACCATGTATTCCATTGTGTTTATATCAAGAGTTTTTATATCCATCGAGGCATAAATATTTTTCCTATGTATCTCTATTTAGGTTATTCTCAATGATGAAGACTATATAAATGCATGATTAAATCAGTTAGACACCTTAGGAAAACATTATCTCATAGTTTTACATAACCACATTATTTACAAAATTTATATGATACATAAATACAAAACAAGTTTCCATGATCATCCTATACAAATACGATACCTTGCCTTGATACTTGATAGTTGAATTGATAAAAAGAAATGAGAAGGTTGAAGGTTTAGACCCAACTAGTTAGGTCCTTATTTAGTTATAAGATTTTTAAAATAGAGCCTATTAGTGAATATTTAAAATATTCAAACCTAAAGTGATTCTATATTTAGTCATATGTATCTCATATTTTCCTGATTACATTACATTTTCCATTGTCTACATGTTATGTTTGTATGTCATATGTTGTGTTTGGTGATTATTTAGTTGTCATTTTGCATAATAATGTTTTTTTTAAATGTAGCTTATCATTTCATTTCATATTTTCATGTTTCCATTTTATCTCATCAAAAAAATTCTCAAAATAAGAATTACATTAGTTCTTTTCTTTGTTCTTAAGAGTATAACATACCATTATTTCCCTACTCCTTCTTGTAAAACTTAGGAAATGTTAGCTTACAACCTTATCTAGAAACTTTTTCATCATAAAACCTCCCCTTACAGTTCTATTTAATAAATAAAACTATAATCCTCTACAATAGGTAATATATCCTATCTTGGTCTTTTATTATTAGCCCTTGTATCTTATTGGTTTCATAAGGCCCATATTTGGGGGTAAGGGCCTTAAGAAAAGAATATGTGTGATAAATATAAGTAAATACAATCATGTAATAAAATCAAAATAATATGAAAACAAAATTTAAATATAACATCTCTTTTCCTTCATCAATCTCTAGTTTTTATCCCTCACATCTTACTAGTTGTGTGGGGTTAGCATTAGGGAGATATGCCCTTACTCACCTACATCTGGTCATTAGTGATGAGCTCATGTGTCTTCCTAGTCACATGAGACTGTGTATGGGTTCAAAAATAAAAATAAATATCAAATACAAAAATTAGTGCCAAATTATAAATTATCTAACGAAGGATCTTCAAAAGGCTTGTTTACATGTCTATGCTGAAAAAGTTAACTTTATCCCATTTACTAGTTCTGTCAAGGCTAGTTACCTTTAGGTAAAGCCAATAAAGTTAGTATTTATGAGTGTAGTAAGAATTAAAATTTCCCCTCTTTGCTCAAAGGGATTATGTAATCTTCATTTTTCATGTAAAATTTCAATATTCATTTTATTCATCTCATATATATATATATATATATATATATATATATATATATATATATATATATATATATATATATATATATATATATATATATATATATATATATATATATATATATATATATATATATATATATATATATATATATATATATATATATATATATATTTACATCAGTAAGCATTTCCATAGCATTACCAAAACATAAGAGATACAATTTTTATCATCACATGCCTAGTCATCTAAAGTGCATAAACTAAAAGAGCACATATAAAAATTAAACAACATAACATTTTATGTAAAGTCACTAAAATAGACCAAAATAACTCATATATATCTTAATATATTTTGAGTTTGTACAATCATGTCTCAAGTATAATCCACCTTCCTATAGGGCTAATGTGTCTCAAAATCTCAAAATAAAAAAATAGTACAATGTTTGTATGTATTTATGTAATATCAAGCCTCTAGGACCTTGTGTTCCTCTTTTAAGGGTGCCCTGACACTGAATAATGTCATGTACTATGGATCCTAGTTTGTCTCCTTCTAGTCCCTCCCTACAAGGTTGTGTCTCCTCTTATCCCTCAGCTCAAATAATATCAACCCCCTCTCTCAACAAGAGCATCAATAAGAGCATGCACTTTAGAATTAGTTGTAGTCACTCTTTCATACAAGTTGTTATTATCCACCCTCATATTAATGATTGTCACAAATGCATGGTAGGTTGGGTGAAAACATCTATGTACCTACCTATCTTGGTATGTAGTCATGGATCTTCAAGCAACTAGTCATGAGTCATGTTGTCCCCCTTATGAAATAGATTGATCATGGTGTCCCTAATAATATATCCATATTATAAATGTATCTTCAGCCACAACAAATTATATATCTCTCATATCTAATGGTATGAAATTAAATACACTAAATCAACTAAATAATCACACTAAAAGGAAATATAAAAATATTTTAAATCAACAAATGAAATGGTTTACCTTAGTTTACCTCATAAAAGTCAAGTTTAGAGTCAACCATATTACCCTCATCCTCATCCTCTTCATCATCATCACACTCCTCATCTAACTTCATGAACTCTACCTCATTTTCCCTAATGCACATCATCATTTCATGTGATCTTTTTATGGTGGTGGTGGTGGTGGCTATGGCACCTTATGTTGTTAGTTGGTCATTGGAAATACTATTGGGATATCCACATATATATAACCTCACCCTCATCTTACATGATGTTTTTGTACCCATATCATTTTGACCTCCCATGATATGGGAATTTATGGTATTAGTGGGGGTCAAGATGGTCTCCCAAGTCTCCTTGCTTTAGAATCCCCAATGCCTCTATACACAAATGGAGGCATAGGGAGGTTTCCTACAACATACAACCCAAACTATTATGTCCTTGATCTATAGTCATGAACCTCTAACTTATGTCACTCTTATATCTATTTTAAGATAGGATCTCTCATCATCCCCTAGTATGATAGGGCCATTATATTGACCATCATAAATTTCCACATTACATGGGTAAATTTGTGGAAAGGCACCATGTATCTCCATTGTAAGGCTCTGATATCTTTAAGTCTCTAATAGCAACTCCCCTATAATAGGGAGTCATCATCTCATATACCTAACTCATGATGAACGTAGGATGACTAATAAATAAGTTTCCTAGTTGTGTAATCATGTATAAATCCATGTAAGTGAATGAAAGGACCTCTTGTGACCATGAATATTGATTAACCCTCTCCTTTGTTTGACTCATGATAGGTGACTAGATAGGGTTAAGGATTACTTTGTGTCAATTAATCTCATAGTCCCATGCACATGATATGTGGAGGTAAAATGGGTGAAACTGGAACCATTAGAGAGACTAGTATGCCATTTATGTAGGTGTCTAAAGAGGTAGTATAGACAAGTCTATATCCATATATAAAGGGTAGACTAATCGATGTGGTAAGTCTACTAATGAGAGTCGATTCTATATTTCCAAGATTACCATTGTTATGAAATTTGATTATGGATTTTAAAATTCTTATGCTCTTTCTTTACTTTTGATTTTGATTTTTTTGGGGGTCGAAGAAGTTGATCGATATGGGAAGCCTCCAAGAAATTGATAGCTTTGACTAATTCTTTACTCAACCATCCTTCAAGTGAGTGATCTAATTTTATGTTCTTAGTTAAAATGATTTCAATAGTTGTCCTTCAAGGGAATAGTCCACCTTACACTTGCTAATTTTAATTGATTTTTAATAGCTATCCTTCCAAGGAGAAATCTATGAATGCTAAGAATGACCCATGATTTTTTTTTGAAATATGATATTATTTTTGTTTTGATTTGATTTTTATTGGCATAGACTTGCTCATACATGCTCAATGTATTACCTTGATGAAGGCAAAACTAAGCTGAAATGAGGGTTTAATAGGTGGAAGAGAGGTATAGGTGACAATGACCATAGGAACTGATATCAAAGAGATAGGAAGAGAATCATGCCATGGATAGATTCATGGTATCCACATTTTAATATTAGGCTATAATTGTGATGAATAATAACATGATTTAGTTTTAGTTTGTTGCCCCTAAAAAAAGAGGAAAATGAATGTGATTCTAAGGGATGAGATTAAGTTATACAAGTGATGATTGTGATCCTTATCTAACAATAGAAGGGAGATAAATGCAAAGTAATGAGAGGCTTAGGTTCTAGTTTTCCTTTGAGAGAGTATAAATGATAAGCTCTTGGTCCATATTTATGGGCAATGTTGTAGGGTCCAAACCAATTGGAAGCAAATTTTCCCCTTTTACTTTTCTCCATATTAGTTACATGTTGATTTTCCTTGAGAACATGCTCTCCAATATTAAATTCTTGTACTTTTAGGTATTTATTATAGGCTCATTTGACTCATTATTGATAGACACAAAGATGGGAAAGAGTGGCCAAATGATGCTCATCAAGTACCTCTAGTTGAACTAAATTTTCTTGATGATAATCACTTTTTAAAATAAAGTCATGCAAAGATATTTAAAGATAAGGTATTTGGACTTCAAGAGGTAATACAACCTTAGATCCAAACATGAGATAAAAAGGCATAACACCTGTAATAGTTTTGATGATAGTGCAATATGCCCATAAGGTGAAAGGGATATTCAAGTGCTAATCCCCACCTAAGGTATTAACCATTTTGATAAGCATGTTGTTAAGGGTTTTGTTAGAGGCTTTGGCTTGTCCATTTTCTTGTGGGAGATAAGGTGAAAAAAATATAAATTCAATACAAATATGTCATAAATTCTTTGAAATTATTATTTTTTGAAAGATTTTCCATTATCAATGATGATATTATGGGGAAAACGAAAATGGCAGATGATGTGATGGGTAATAAATTTGACAATCTTTTCATCTTTTGTTAGGATAAGGGGAATATCCTCCACCCATTTGGTAAAATATTCAATTGTGGTAATGATAGAGTGATGTTATTATGAAGAGTGGGGGTTTATTTCACTGATAAGGTCTAGACCCCATTATGAAAAGGGCTCAAAGTTTGTAGAAAAATGAAGATTATTGCTAGGTGCATGATGTAAATTAGTGTATTGTTGACACTTGACATACTTTTTCACATAATCATAACAATCTTGGTTAAGGGTGGGCCAATATTAGCCTAAGTGAATGATGCACTTAGCCATAATGATTCCACCAAAGTGACCCCTACAAATACCCTCATGTGTCTCCTTGATAGCATGAGAGGATTTTGTACCATGAAGGTAATAGAATAAGAGGCCATCAAAACCATGTTTGTAAAGAATTCTTCCCATAATGGTGTAATGGGAGGTGATCTCAATAAATGCCTTGTGGGAATTACTAGAGAGGCCAAAGGGAACTATGCCAAGGTAAAGGTAGTTGATGGTTTGTTGATACCAAAGGTCAGGTAGAATCTCTTCCACATTAAAGATGGTTAGAGTGTTAGATTTGGTGTAAGAAGGTTTGGTGAGGCAATAGCAAATGACTGATAGTTTGGAGTCTAAGGGTACTGATAGGATCTAAGAGGAATGAGAATCCATGGTATCAACAAAGTTATTCATAAATCATGGGATGGTTTGAATCTAATAGTGTTTAAATGATGCTAGGAGTTTTGTAACTAGTTATATATATAGTTGCATCATTTCATTCTTAAACTGGTAAATATCATTGACTCAATTGACCACAAGTTGATAGTCACCAAATATATTAAATGTTTTAACTCCTAAGGCTAGGGTAGTTTGGAGACCTATTACTAGAGCTTCATACTCAGCCACATTATTAGTGCATTTGAAGTTGAGTTTAAATTACAAATGAAGTGGTTCACTGATAAGGTGGATAAGGATGATTCTAACCCATCTACCATGCTGACATTTGGAACCATAGAAAAACATGGTTACATGATTGGTAAAATATGCTTGAGATAGACTTGTGATTGACTCATCTAAAAATTAAAGAGGGGGAAGTTGGTTGTTTGTTAGGGGTGCTTCAGTTAATTGATCAGTAATTACTTATCCCTTGATTTATTTCTATTGGAATAACTTGAGGTCAAACTTAGATAAAAGCATGACCCACTTTTCCATACATTAGTTTTGGTCTGATTTGGAGTGCATGTACTTGAGGGCATCGGTATTAGTTATGAAAAAAGTTTTGTGGTTGAGAAGGTAGTGGTGAAGTTTGATGGCCTCAAAGACTAGGGCCATGCATAGTTTTTTGATATGTGTTTATCGAGTCTCATAGTTGACACGTGTGGGGCTAACGTAATATATGGCTTGTTCCTTGTGTTGTTCATCTTGATGAGAAATATTTTCCCCTAAGGCGTGGTATGTGGTAGAGATATAGAGGTAGAAAGGTTGGCCATCTTTAGGAGGTGTAAGGATAGGTAGAGATAGAATTTTTTCTTTGAGTGCATCAAAAGCCTTTTGAAAATTGACATTCCACTTGAAAGAGACATCCTTTTTCAATAGGTGATGGAAGGGTTAACACTAATCAAAGAGCTGGGAGATGAAGTGATGAATGGATTGAAGTTTCCCTTGTAAGCTACAAAATTATTTAAGGTTAGTTGGAGGTAACATCTTGAGGATGGATTTTATTTTATATGATTCAACCTTAAATATTTGAAGGGAAATGATGAATATGAGAAGTTTGCCTGATAAGACCCCAAAAATACATTTTTTGGGATTAAGGTAGACATGATAGTGTATAAGTCACTCAAAGATAATATTGATAGTGGTTAAATGGTATTTTAAAACTTGGACTTCTTGAGAAGGTCATTCACATAGTTTTCAATGATTATATGGATAATGTCATCTAAAATATAGGTCATGGCATGTTGGTAGGTTATGTTATCATAATTAAGACTAAAGGTTATGACTTTGTAATAGAAAGTCCCCTATGGGGTGATAAAGGAAGTTTTGTGATGATCTTTAGGGGAAATAAAAATTTAATTATAACCTAAAAATCCATCCATGAGAGACAACATCTTGTGGCCTACTATAAGATCAACAAGTTGGTCAATACAAGGTAGAGGAAAGTAATCCTTTGGGCAGGCGAGGTTGAGGTCATGAAAGTATACATAGATAAGTAGTCTCCTTATGGATTTAGTGATAAGAATAATGTTCAAAACCCATTGGGGATAATCAATGGGTTAAATAAAGTTAATGGAAAGGAGGCATTAAAGTTCTTCTTTAACAAGGAGAGTTATGCAAGGGTATATTCAAATAAGTTTATATTTGATAGGTTTGGTGTCATGATTGGTTATGATGTTGTGCATGGTATGGCTAGGTCAATATTGGGCATGTCAACATATGACCGGGTGAATGTAATATTGTGGTCTTGGAGGAAGGTAGAGAAGTCCTATAGTTCTTTACAGGTGAGAGTTTGGCCAAGTTTGATAATATGGGGGTTTTCTAGAGTGCATATGTCAATGTTTATGGTAGATTCATTCAAAATGGTTGAGGTTTATAGAGGTAAAAATTTTTGGATGGAGGAATCCAATGTACCAAGGTAAGTGAGGATAGCATCATCATCTTGACACTGAATAGTGTTAATGGTCGAAGAGTCCTCTCCCATGAGTGTAAGATAGGTTAAAGGGATGGATATGGATTCCCTTCCTTTTGATAAGTCAGGGGACTGAGGTTAATAATTTTGATGAAATAAAAAGTTATGTTAGATGATGTCCTCATCCTCAATCACAACTTGATGAGGTGTTAGTGAGGAAGGGATCTCCTCTTTGATAATGGTAGGGGTAGTTTGTTTGGATTTATTCCTATTGGGTAGAATGAAGCTAAGGCCATACTTCTCATGAGGATTTTGGGCCTCAATCAAGGTCAACACATGTGGGCCATGCTCATATCATCCTAAACTAAATCCCTTCCAAGCACATCTAGGAAGGTATAGTTTGGTGAAGTCTGGGTTGTCCAAATAAGAGAAGGTAGAGGTAAATGGTTGAGGTGGAAAGGGAGTAGCAACAACATTAAGTGGCTTGTCAATTCCCCTATAGATAAAGTGGGTTTGAGGCCTCAAGGGGGTAATGACTATAATTTTGGGGTCATAACCTAGTTGGTAGCTAATTTTCTTGTATTCTTAGGGAGTGAGGAGGGCATCAAGGGTGAGGAGATGATATTATCCAAGGGTAAGGCATTAGAATGTAGGTTATAAAGAGTCAGTGATGGGTATCTAGTCCATGGGGATATATGAGCTGGTAGAGGCCTCAATAGAATGGGAAGAAGTGATAGCTTTAACTTTCATGGGTGAGGGCTTGATGGTGGTTGTTTGTAGTGCTTTAGATGGAGGCAAGAGAACATCATTAGGTCGATAGGTCATATCATATGATGAAAAAGGGATAGGGTTAGCTTGTATGGTAAATATTTGAACTTCATGTTCAAACTTGACATAATGGTGGAGGGTGGAAGGTAAACAACCCATGGCCCAGATCTAAGGTCTCCCTAGCAAAACATTGTACTAGAATTCACCTTCAACCACATAGAAGAGTTTGGGGAGCATTTGAGGTCCTATACAAATACAAAGGATGATGGTTGCCAAATTAGTGGTAATTGTGTCATTAAAAAAATCTAAGGATAGCTGAAGTTTTAGACATGACATTGTCTGGTAGCTTTAGTTGCTCATATGAATGGGAAAAAATGATATTGATATTGGCTCCCTCATCAATCATAACCTATTTAATGTGGGTTTGGTTGATGTGGGATATAATAAAAAGAGAGAATATAGGTCTTTAAGGTGGATGGATTTTATCTTTGAGTCCTTGCAGGTAACAAGGGTGGAGAATTGGAGTGCATTGATGAATGCCTCTATAGGTTGGGAGTCTCTTAGTTTAACCTCAATGGTTTACATAGCCTCAATCATGGCCTGACTATGGTGACGTGAGGTGGAAATGATCTCATAGAGGCTCATTTTAGTAGGGCTCTGGTGAAGTTGTTTAAGGATGACCCTCTTGATAGATTCAGAGGGGTTAGTCTCTAAAGTGCCTAAGATGGTGACTTTGGGCTTAGCTATAGATGTGGAGGTTTGGATTTGGTTTGGTATAGGGTGATTTGGTGTGTATGCCCATGGAATGGACATTTTGTCATTTCCTTTATCCTTTTATTATGATCATGTGATCACATTAATGATATGAATAGAGGGGGAAGGTGTGATGGGGGGTTGGGTAGATTCTCTATCATTCTAATGTGAGAGGGGGGATTAAGAATGTGGTGGTGGTTGATTATTGGTTTTAATAGTAGAGGAATCTATGGAAGGTCATCTACCAAGAGATCAAACTCATAATAGAGCTAGTGAATAATGGCCTAGAGAGATTTGTGATTCTCTATGTCATATCCAAGTTTCCTATGATAAGAGCATATTTGATGGTCATTGTACCAGGTTGGCTTCAAACTAAAAGGATCAAAAGGTCTTAGGGGAGTTAATTTGAGGCATGAGATCTGCACTAACCTTTGAAGAATGGTTTTATAGGATTCTACTATAGGTAAGGAAGGTTTTGGGCTCATGGTTTTGGTTGGTAAGATGGGTGTGTGGGTGGTAATAGGTTGGATGAGAGATAAATTAGGTAAGGTGGTTTAGGTAGATGGTCTTGGCCTAGGTATGTTGGTAGTTGAAGTGGCCAAATTTGGTAGTCTAGCTAGTTGTGATCTAGGAAGGACCAATTCATTAACTAATAAATGTGTTAAAATGGATTTGATTTTTAGTTAAAGTGGAAAGGTGAGGCCCTAAGATATAGGGTAAGGTAGAGGGAGGTAGAGGCTTAGTCATGTGTCCGTTCAATGCTTTCATCCTCTTGGTTGTTTTGGGTCAAGACCTAGGTATAGGCTTGGGTGAAGCTAAGTGTACTTTCAAGGATGGGTGAACCAAACTCTGAGTAGGGAAGGCACCAAGAGTTTTAAATGGTTTGGTTGGTGAGGTGGTGGATTTTTTGGTTGACTAAGAAGTTGAGGGATTATTGGAGGTTTAGATTGGATGATTAGAGATGTGCTAGAAGATTTAGGTTTGTTGATGGAAGAAAGCCCTAATTGTTTCCAAAAATTCATTCAATCCATGTCTAGTTATAAGGTGAATTCCAATTTTTGTACTAATATGAAAAAAGGTTTGTGTACCAGTCTTGATCTATGGGTAGTGGATACAACATATAGACTTGTAGGTTAGGGAAGATGCTTAGTAGGTTGGTTGTGTTGGGTGAATATTTTGTCACCAGCTAACTGATGGCAAAATGGGTATATCAACCACAACACAAGGAAATTTATATGGCAAAAAGTGTAGGCTTACCACATCAAAATGAGATAAATCTCTCCTCTCATCAAGGGGAGGTTCCCTACAATCTATAGTATATATATGCTAAAAATACACACAGGGGTGAAATCATACCATCCATCTCTCTTTTTTTAGAGATGATGTTCAAAAAATAGAGAAAGATTCTAGTGTAATTACTAAAGGTACTTCTCTTCTTTCAGAAGTGATATTTAGCCAACAGTAGGATTCTTCCTGGGTAGTAACTATAACCACAAGAAACCCATGAAAGCACAAAGTCTTTTGTTGCTTTTCCCACTAATTAGGATGTAGTAACATAGTAGAAATAAGCACAACCCAAAGTCTCCACCTAAAACTACAACAGAGTAAGAGATTACAAAGGATAAGGGGAGCTCAAAGTATCTCCAGCATCCTTTACACAAAACACATACTGAAGACAATTACAGTAGCACAAAGTCTCCCATAGTTAGCTTTAGGAAATCTTCCAAGTTATTTCTACTTGTTCTACTTATTTGATTAAATGGACAAGATGGTATTCAAGAAATAGACATAAGTACAATCTCCTAAATAACACAAGCTATTTCAACACAAAGTTTGAAAGGTCACTTGTTTTCTCATTCAAATAACAAAATATGATTAATAGTCTAAGCTTGATATCTCAAGAATGCCTTTCAATTTGGGTAGGGTTTCAATTTTGATAATAGAGAGATCTCCTTTGCATAAAATTAGAGATTACAATATATAGGAGCCAAAAGAAAGACTTTGGCACTTGTTTCTAGGAAATGGCCCATGCTACATTCAATGCCTTGAATGCATTTGAAATTTTGTGAAGGGGCCATGCTAGAACATGTCATCGACCTTGACTTTGGCATTTTGAATCATGTCAAATGTCTCCTCCTAAGTATGGGCCGCTTGGTCCTCTTCCAGATATTTACATGGTTGTCCATTCACTTTTACTCAAAGGGAGAAAAATAGGTTGTGCCTTTGAATGTTTGTACTCTTTGATGTCCACCTGGTGGACTGTTCCACCTACTAGAAATAACTCTCCTATAGATATTTATAGATTCACTATAACTTTCCCTCTTTCCTTACTAAAATTTGTCTTTTCCTAGTGATCTGAGTTCTCAGGCTATCTAATCACTTTCTAATGGCTCCTTTAGCTCCTTCTTTAGTTAGTCATTGAGTTTGTTCTCAGGTCCATGCCATATTAGAAAATCAACAGATATTTTATTACCTTGAATTTGACATCCATGGGGATATCATTGGTCACTTGGTCACTTGAACCACTTTGAACCTTGAACCTTTAAACCTTTCAAAGTGCATCGGTTCAATGGTTCAATAGTTTGGACGGTTCAATCAGCTTGTCAATTCAATTGGCTCTTTGGTTCAATCGGCTCTTTGGTTCCATATTTTGTAAAGGGCTGCATTCATTCTCTTTTTCTTCTTTGGTTTAACCATTCCTTTGAACCATTTGGTTGAACCATCTTGTTGAACTTATTTATGGAATCTTCCACTTCCTTCATTCACTCAAAGCTTTTGTTCAGATTTTTAATTCTTTGAACCTTTGAACCTTGAACCATTTTGGTTCAAAGTTTAACGGTTCATTCTCTTTCTTTGATTATTTTGAAGCTTTAAACTCTCTAGATCCTTTCATTTTCTAAGTCCTTAAAATTTTTTGAACTTGTTGAACCTTTGAACTCTTTGTGGTTCAAGGTTCAATGGTTCAACGGTTCAATCTTCACTCTTCAAAGCCTTCTTTTCTTTAAAGTCCATCGAAGTTGTTGAACCTTTGAAGTGATTGAACTTATTTGAACTAAATAAAGTGCTTAACTCTTTGAGTCTGCTGAAGTCATTGAACCTTTGAACCTTTTGGAGGTGGGGTTCAATGGTTCAAAGTGGTTTATTCCAATTGTTTGAAGCCTGCCGTTAAGTCTTTTGATTGAACCTCAGTGTTGAAACAACCTTGTAACTTTTAGGAAATGCCTAAGTGTTTGGAACTTTCTCCTTGTGAAAGCTTGCCTATTGAACTTGTGATTTCCTTAGTTAAAAAGGCTTGATTAACTAAAAAACTTAGCTACTCAGAACATTTTTTGAAAAAGGAAGAGATCTTTTTGGCCTGCAAGACCAGAATAGTTGATATGTTGTCCACAAAAAAAAGTGATGGATTTTGGGAACAACAGCTAGCTCTAGTTGGGGAACTTCCATCGATTCTAAAAACAATCAAAGGGAGTAGAAATCAGAATCTTAGTGCCTTCATTTAAGCCATTAGGCTTTGAAGTCATGCTATCGAAAAAATAAAGGTGCAAAAAAAATGAACACAAAACAAATGAAAAACTATACAAAAGTTATACATATGTACAACTAGACTTATCTGATACTTTAAGGATTGAAGTGATTCAGATGATGCCCACTGTGAGGTAGAGAAAATGGTGTACCATCTTGATACTTCAACATGAAACTATTTTCACCATGGAGCCAATAAATAGAAAATGGGCCTCTCCATAAGGAATCAAATTTCCCATGCATTCCTTTTGGTTCTCTCCTCTTGTCCCATAGCAGAACTTGATCTCTAATTTGGAAATCATGATTCCTTGCTTTCTAGTCAAAGAGATTCTTTACCAGACTTTGATGCACATCAATTCGGTCCACCACCATAGTTCATTTCTCATTAAGCTCAATCAAGCACATGATCCTTTTATCGATGGAACTTTCAAATGTTGAATCTTCCACTACCTTTTCCAACTTTAGTGCTGGTAATTCTAGGGTGATTGGTATCTCTGCATTGAGACCATATAGAAGTTAGAAAGGTGACATACCTATCACTCTCTTGGGTGTAATTCTATTTGCCCATAAAACATCAAACAATGATTAATGCTAGGTTCTTTAATTTTCATCTACCAGTTTCTAGATAATGGTCACCAGGTTTTTGTTGCTTGATTCTACTTGGCCATTTCCTTGCAAAAAATAATCAAAAGAGTGGGAGAGGATAATCCCATAATAAAAGTAGAACTAGATAATCTCATGAGAAAATAAATAGGTTGCATTGTCTGTTACAATCTTGGTTGGGACCTTAAACTTGGTAATGATGTTTTTCTTGAGGAAATTACATACTACTTCTAAAGTAGCATGCTTGAATGGAATGGCTTCCACCCACTTGGTGAAGTATTATGTGGCTGTGAGGACATAATCATGTCCAACACTCAAGGACATATTTACAATGCCAATGAAATGAATCCCCCATTGCTGAAATGGATCTTCTATCACCACAAGATTTAGAGGTAATGTGGCCAATTTAGGTCTTCAGATGAACTATTGACACAGTTCACATCTACGTACCCATTTATATGCATCTTGAAATAGAGTAGGCTAATAATACCTAGCTCATAGAATCTTATGGGTAGTTGCTAGCATAGAAAAATGTCCTCCACAAGCCAAATTATGGAAGGACTCTAAAAGTTTGTTTTGTTGCACTTTATCTACACAATAAAGGTATACCCCATCAAGGTTCCTCTTATATAGACCGTTGTTCCACAAGACAAAGTTGGCAGCTTTCAACTTAACAGTCCTCTTTTCTTTATGATACAGGTGAGTAGGACACTCACCATAGGTAAGGAAATGAGCAATATTCAAATAACACTCATTCATAGTGGTGACAAAGAGAACTATTGGCATGTCTTCAACTTCTATTTCTTCTAGTCTGTTATCAGTAATTAATTGGCAGAGACCCCTTCCACACACAAGCTTCATTGGTTTGATAAAAAGATCAAACTCCTAGATTTTATCAATCCAATTTCCCCTTTTGGTTCCAAACTCTTGTTGAGTTAAAATGGACTTTACCATTGTATCAGGCACCAGAGCAATAGTGCATGAGTTTAGGATGTAAAAATGGAAGTGTTTTACCACCTTGACTACTACATAAGCATGATTCTCCATGTTTGAGTATTTTAGTTCATGAGCTTTGAGAGGAAAATTCATGAATGATATAGGAGATTCCACACCTTCTTTGTTCTACTGAACTAGAATTGCTGAAAGTGTGTGTTCAGAAGCATAATTATACATTGTGAAGTCTTTGGTGTAATTTGGGCAAACCAGGACCGGGACATGGGTGATAGATTTCTTGATATCTTGAAATGCTAACTTGCCTTCTTTATTCTAGTGAAAATTAGCTTTTCTATTCATCATGTCCATAATGTGTCGATTCTTCTTTGCGAACTCAGGAATGAATCTTCATAGAAAATTCACCTTTCTGAAGAAAGAGTGAACAACTATCTTACTAGCAAGTAGAGTAAGATCTTGGATGGATTTGACTCTTTTTGAGTTCATCTTTATGCCTTCTTAGGATACAGTGTGATTGATAAGTTTCCCTTCTGTAACCCCAAAAAGCAACTTCTTAGGATTTAGAGAAATGCCATTCTATCGACATCATTCCAACACTTGTTGCAAATGATGCATATGATCAGGATGATGCTTGGAAAATACTGTCAAGTCATCAAGATATACCACAATGAATTTCCCCATTTCATCTTTGAAATTAAGGTCTATTTCTCTCTAGAAGATGACACCAACATTGATCAAACCAAAAGGCATTTTGTGATATGCAAAGGTGCCCCAAGGTGTAGTGAAGGTAGTCTTATATTGGTTTGCTTCACTGACTTCTACTTGATTATACCCTGAGAAACTATCTAAGATTGATAACATCTCTAAACTAGTCACTATCTAAAGGACTTGATCCATGATGGGTAGAGAGTAGTTATCCTTTAGAGAGGATTGATTCAAGTTTATAAAATCTACACAGAGGCAAATTTCCCCATTCTTTTTCCTCACAGGGACTATGTTCACAATCCATGTGGAATGATAGATTGGAAAAATTATCTTGTCTTTTAACATTTTTTGAATCTTAGATTGAATAGTACCTGATATCTTGGGGTTGTACTTCTTGGATTTCTACTTGTGAGGGAATGAACCACTCTTGAGAGGAATTTTATGATGAATTTCTTTAATCCTGAGCGACTTCAGATCATCATAGGAGTATGCTAAAACATCTATGTAATGGTGAAATAGAGCAGTGAATTTGAGCTTCTCATCAAGAGTGCAAAACTTCCCAATGTTCACCATCTTGGGATTTTCCCTAGTATTCAAATTTATTTGATCAAACTCTTGGGAGGAGTTTGAATCCATTTATTACTGCTTGATGAAACTGTCATGCTTATCAAACAGTTTCTCAAGGGAAACTAATCCTTTTGGAATTTTATTCCCTTTGAGCTACAAGAATTCTTCACCTACATCTGAGCCTATTCTAGGGGCTGACTCCCATAGTGGAGACTTACTACCTTCAAAATATAGCTACTCAAAGTTATCCATTTGTTCCAGAAAGGCAATGATTTGATTGTCGCTATTGAATACCTGCCAATAGTTGGCATTATTAGGTACATTTGGTCGAAAGACTATTTTTATAGTGTACCTATTCCCTTTAAATTTAGGGTGAGGAACCATGAGGGTCATAGAAACAACCAATGAATATGCTTGATCATTGAACTTTTTGGGCATTGCAAAAATATTGAAAGCATCAAAACTTTTAATTTGATCCCAAACTAGATTGTGATAATGGTACAATATTACATTCTTGGTTTGATACAGGTTCCTCACCTAGCAAACCACCAATTTAGCATCTCCTTCGGCATGAAGGAGTTTAACACCTTTATCTTGACTTGCCTTCAACTCGAGTAATAGAGATTCATACTCGGCAGTGTTATTGGTGTTGTTGAAATACAACTTATATGAATAAGGAAAAATATCTCCTTGAGGAGATATCAACACAATCCCAGCTTTAGAGCTAATAGAAGAATAGCTGCCATCAAATTCTAGAATCCATATGTCATTAGAAATTGATCTTTCCTCAAATTTTTCTTCATTTGGAAGGGAGGATTCTTTTACAACTACATTGCATTCTACCAATTCTTCTATTGTCCTATATGAATCAATTTTTAGATTGTCACCTATAGGACTTTCATCAAATGACATAGGAACATCCTCTGTGGATAGGAAGTAATTACCCATTCTCGAAGACTCAAACAAAATTTGAGCTTCAGGGGCTAATGTTTGGGTGAAAACATACTTTGCCTCATTCTCAAAAAGTAGCCTTTGCATGATGCCCTTGATAGTGATCCTCACCTTAGATAGGTCTATGCTCAATTCTCCACCAACATCCTTGCAAAAAAATTTCCCAAGAAGGATGCCATATGAGGCTAGGATGTCGGCCACTAGGACTATCATTTTAACCCTTTTTTTGGGAAGGCTGCAAATGTAAATTGGGCATCCTTGATTTGTCCTAGAAGTGGCACTTGTTTGTTTTCTATAGAGAAACATCTCCCAAAGGTCTTAGTCAGTGTGAGACCAAGATATTTTGCCACTTCGGTAGGCATGACATTGTCAGAGGCACCAAAATATATTATACAGTTGCTCATCTTGTGTCCATTTATCAACAGGGAAACATAGAAAGGTTTTATTTTCCTAGGGACAACAAGAGGAGTAATGACAAGATTATTTAGGGTGGACATGTTCCTTGGGGGATCATGAGCTACCTTTCTAACATCTTGTCCTGTAGGGATGGCTTTATTCTTCACACATTCAACTAACCTATCCAATTGCTCAGGGTTGGCTTGTAAATATTCAAACTCAGTCATTTAAATTTTGGTCTTCTTAGTATGGTCAATTATATCAAATGACTAAAATGGACTAGGGACAGGGAAAGGAAGTTCATCCTTCTAGTTTTTACTAGGTGTAGGACTGGTCTATGAATTTGAAGTACAAGATGAAGGAATACTTGAGGTACTTAATTTTTTATTGCTCACCAGGTCCTTTGATTGGAAAGGTAGAGAAGTCCCTCATTTAGTAATTGAAATTGTTGGTTGAGATTATTCCCCTATTTTTCCCTTATCAGCTTGTTGAGTTGACTAGTTTTGGGACCTTATAAATACTACATATGATCCATCAAATGCTTCACCTTTACTTCTAGGTTTATCCTAGTAATTTAGGAAACAATGTTGGAGTCACTAGCTAATTCTTCTTCTTCCTCTGTGAAGAGATTATCATCATCTTCTTGGTTCAACTTAGGTTGGAAAGAAAAATCAGATTTAGTTTCAAGATATTTAACTACTGAGTTGGTTGGTGATGCTTCAATGGCAAGCTTCCCCTATGGGAGAGGAAGAAAATTTGGTTGCCCTTGATTTCTAGTAGCATTACCTTAGTATGATTGATTGGGAAAATTTCTCCTTGGTATATCTCGGTATGAAGGAGGAGTAAAAAATTATTGTGCCATTTGCTTTCTGAGAACTAGTAACTCATTTGCCAGCTTCTATACCATAGGATCAGTGGTGCCTATAGAATAATATTCAAGAGATGAAGAAGGTTTACTCCTGTTAGGATCTCTTATTATCTTTCCTACCAAGATAAGGTCATCTTCAACCTCAGAGGCCAAATTTTGAGTTGTAGTAAGATCTATGTGGCTAGCCCACCTCAACAAGAAACTCACTTTAGGAAGCTGAGAGTTTATGAAGAAGCATTTGAGATTTTCCAGTGTTGGCTGAGCAATTGTGGGAATCTTGTTCCTCAGCTTATCAAATTTAGCTATGAGGCTCCTTCTTCATCTATGTGAGCTAAGCCAACAGGGCATGTACATCTTCTATAGGCTTGAACTTGGCTTTGAATTTGGCTTTGAGGGTGTTCCAGTAAATCACAGTCTAAGCCTACAGATAATAGAACTAGTCTGTAGTTACACTTTGTAATGTTTCTACAAATAGTCTGACTGTTATGTCCTCATACTCCATTCCTATCACACCAAAAGATATGCAGAAGGCTAAAATATGTTCATTAGGATGAACTCTCCCATTGCCATAGAATTTGGAGAAATTCTTCCTTAAACTATGGGGTAGCTCATGTAGAGGTGGAGTTAGATTTAGGGGACCAAAAGTGTTACCCTAGGGGCCTTGGGATACCATGATATGACTATTAAAGGGAGGGATAACAAATATTTGAGAAATATGTATTGACAAAGCTCTATAAGCAGGGAAAATAGTTTTGCCTTGTATTGGTGACCTAATGTTGGTAAGAGGAAAACTCCTAGTTCATTGGAGGTGAGGTTGTGAAGGAAAAAGATCAAAATTACTCAGCTGCACCAACTCAAATATAGGGTCAACAATACCTCAAGCTCTCTGGCTTCGTGTATACCATGAATTTGCTAGAGCATAAAATGGAAATGAAAAATTACTGAAACTACTTCAATTTCAAGCTTGAGGCTTCAAACTGTGCATTGGGTGAATATTTTGTCAACAACTAACTGACGTAAAAATGGGTATATCAACCACATCACAAGGAGATTTATATGACAAAAAGTACAATTTTACCACATCAAAATGGGATAAATATCTCCTCTCATCAAGGGGAGGTTCCCTACAATATATAGTATATATATAAGCTAAAAATACACATAGGGGTGAAATCATACCATCCATCTCTCTTTTTTCATAGATGATGTTCACAAAATAAAGGAGAATTTTTTGTGTAATTACTGAAGGTAATTCTCCTTTTTTAGAAGTGATATTCAGCCAACAATAGGATTCTTCCTGGGTAGTAACTGTAACCATAAGAAACCCACAAAAGCACAAAGTCTTTCATTGCTTCTCCCACTGATTAGGATGTAATAACATAGTAGAATTAAGCACAGCCCAAATTCTCCACCTAAAACTACAATAGAGTAAGATATTATGAAGGATAAGGGGATCTTAAAGTCTCTCCAGCATCCTTTACACAAAGCACATACTGAAGACAATTAAGGCAGCATAAAGTCTCCCATAGTCAGCTTCAAGACATCTTCCAAATTTCACTTGTTCTACTTATTTGATTAAATGGACAAGATGGTATTTAGTAAATAGACATAAGAATAATCTCTTAAATAATACAATCTATTTCAACACAAAGTCTGAAAGGTCACTTGCTTTCTCATTCAAATAAATAAATATGATTAACAGTTTGAGCTCAAAGTCTTAGGAATGCCTTTCAATTTGGGTAGAGTTTCTCTTATGATAATAGAGAGATATCCTTTACATAAAATGAGAGATTAAAATATATAACAGCCAAAATAAATACTTTGGTGCTTTTTTCTAGGAAATATCCCATGTTGTATTCAATGCCTTGAATGCATTTGAAATTCTGTGAAGGGGCCATGCTAGAACAGGTCATTAGCCTTGACTTTGGCATTTTGAATTATCTCAAATGTATCCTCCTAAGTATGGGCTACTTGGTCCTCTTCTAGATATTTACATATCTTTCCATTCACTTTTACTCAAAGGGAGAAAAATAGGGCATGCCTTTGAATGTTCATGCTCTCTAATGTCCACCTACTAGAAATAACTCTCCTACAGATATTTATAGATTCACTATAAATTTCTTTTTTACCTTGACACACTTTGTATTTTCTTGGTGATCTAAGCTCTCAGGATATCTTCTCACTTTCTGATGGCTCCTTCAGCTCCTTCTTTGGCTAGTTACTGAGTTTGTTCTCAGGTCCGTGCCATATTTGAAAATCAATGGATATTTCATTACCCTAAATTTGACGTCTGTGGGGACGTCATTGGTCACTTGGTCGCTTGAACCACTTTGAACCTTGAACCTTTTAAACTTTCAAAGTGCATCAGTTCAATGGTTTAATAGTTTGAGCGGTTCAATGGTTCAATAGTTCAGGCAATTCAATCGGCTTATCGGTTCAATCGGCTCTTTGGTTCAATCAGCTCTTTGGTTCAATGTTTTGTAAAGGGCTGCATTTTCTCTCTTTTTCTTCTTTGGTTGAACCATTCCTTTGAACCATTTGGTTGAACCATCTTGTTGAACTTCTTTCTAGAATCTTTCACTTTCTTCATTTGCTCAAAGCTTTTGTTCGGATTTTGAACTCTTTGAACCTTTGAACCTTGAACCATTTCAGTTCAAATTTAAATAGTTCATTCTCTTTATTTGATTCCTTTGAAGCTTCAAACTCTCTGTATCATTTCATTTTCTAAGTCCTTCAAACTTTTTTAACTCATTGAACCTTTGAACCTTTGAAATCTTTGTGGTTCAAGGTTCAATGGTTCAATCTTCACTCTTTGAAGCCTTCTTTTCTTTAAAGTCTATCAAAGCTATTGAACCTTTGAAGCATTTGAACTTATTTGAATTTGTTACAGCACTTAAGTCTTTGCGTTCACCAAATTCGTTGAACCTTTGAACCTTTTGGAGGTAGGGTTCAATGGTTCAACAGTTCAAAGTGGTTCATTCCAATTATTTGAAGCCTATAGTTAAGTCTTTTGATTGAACCTCGATGTTAAACTAGCCTTGTAACTTTTAGGAAATGCCTAAGTATTTGGAACTTTCTCCTTGTGAAAGCCCACTTATTGAACCTACAATTTCCTTAGCTGAAAAGTCTTAATTAACTAAAAAACTTCGCTGCTCAAAACATTTTTTGAAAAAGGAAGAGATCATTTTGGCTTGCAGGACCAAAATAGTTGATATGTTGTCCACAAAAACAAGTGTTGGATTTTGGGAACAATAGTTTGATCTTTTGAGGTGAGGGAAACAAGGTTGAGATAAATAGCTTGTCTATGAGAGGTGTGGGTAAAATTGTTCCTCCTTTAGGGATAATATCCATAGGAGTAGCAGTTTGCTAGGTAGTTGGTAGAGGTGGCAAATCAAGAATGTATATTTTCTTAGGTGTGATATTTGAGGTAGTATGTGATGATTCTAAAACTTCTATGGGGGTAGCTAGGGAGAAAGGAACTTCTTTGGTTTGGCTATCCAAAGGAGGGTAAGGTGACTCCATGACCTTGGTAAGTGAAGCAAGGGAGGAATGGGTAGATTGGTTGATCAGGTCCTCATGGATAGGTGTATCAAAAACCATGTTTAACGTGTGGTAATTATGAGAGCATTCAACATGTGTGTCCTTGGTTTTGATAGGGGCATGATTGGGAAAAGGTTTCCTAAAGATTTAAGGATCTTGATTTTTAGGGACATTGAGATTATCTAACATGAGTTCCCCTTTATGGACAAGATTCTAAACAATATAATAAAATCATTACATCAACTAACATCATGTCTAATTACCTAATGAAAATCATAGAGATCATTCTCATTATACCAAGCAAGTGTTGGAAAAGAAGAATCAAATTGTTTGGGATGTTTGATAGGTGGAGGTTGTATAAGGTTAGCTTTTAGTAGCTTCTCCAGAACTGAGGTGTAAGATTATCCAAGTGGAGAGAATTATTTTTGGCTATTTTGGTTTGGGTTCCTTGCATTTTGATTGGAGTTAATGGGAGAATTTTTTTGAGAGACATTGGGTGGAGTGGTGGTTTTAAGGACGATGGCATTCATGGTTCCCCTTGTCTTGGTTACTAAGTTTGGAGGAAGGGGTTTCATTGGTCTTGAAGGTAGATTTTTTTTTGTAACTTCAATTTACCCTCATTTATGGCCTAGTTTTCTAGCTTATGTGCCATGGTAAAAGCCTCATGAAAGGTTCTGAATATCTATACATGTAATGTAGAAGATATATGTTTAGCACAAGCTCAAGAAAAAGGATTTATAAGTTCTAGTTAAGGTAGGGAAAATGAAAGCTAATTAATCAAGCTTCTCTAATGGGGAACAAAATAAATAATAGACTCATCATCTAATTTCTTGATAGAATAGAGGTCCATGATAGAGACCTTGGAAATGTTAATGCAAAAGTGATCAAAGAAGATTTGTGCTAGTTGGGCAAAAGAAAAGTTGGAATGTTTGGTAAGGGAACTATACTAGTCAAGTGAGGGACCAGATAAAGACATGGGGAAGGTTCAGAGCATAAGGTCATCATCATAATCAATCATGTAGCATGCATACCTAAAATCCCTAAGGTACTATTGGGGGTCCTCCTTACTTTGAAATTTGGTAAATTTGGGAAGCTCTCATTAAGGAGGGTAAGGTTTGATAAGAATAGAAGGATGAATAGGTTCATTAAAAATATGATCATAGGATAGGATTTTATGAGCCCTAAAATAGATGACTCAAGGTTGGTCATCTTGTCCATGAAAATTTTCATTAGTTTGGTTTAAGGTGGTGCACCAAAAGGATTGTAAGGCTGATATTGTGGTTGAGGTTAAGTAACATATTGGTAATTATTTAGCAGTTGAGAGACTACCACATATTGGAATGTGGATACTATAGATTGGATAGGGTAGTTGGTTGATGGTGGTTGGATAGTGGGTACATATCCTTGTGAGTTAGTGATGTATCTTAGATTGGGTGCAATGGGTAGCTATTGAGAAGTCCCTATGGATTAGGCATGGTGGTAGTTAGGTTGGTGACCAGATGGGAGGTAGTGACCTGTATGCAAATGGGTGATGATGTAGAAGGGATAAATACCCCCAAGCTTCGTAAAGGGATATTAATTGATGGGTTATGTTTTATAGAGGGGAGGTTGGTAATGCTGGTGGTGGATGGTCTAGCTATAAGTGGGGTATGATGGGTCAATGGTTGGGTTGTCTCCAAGGTAGAGGAGTCATTAGTAGGGGTGGAAGGTGTAAGGGTAATGGTTGGTTAGATAGGTTAATCTCAGTCATAATATCAAAGGGGTTAGTAGATAAAGATGATTAGGTGGTCAAAGGTTGGGTGGTGACCATGGAAATAGGGATGCCCTTCATAAGGTGGGATGGTATGTCATAAGGAGGATCACAAGGTAGAGTTGAAACTAGGATATGGTGAGAAGAGGTTTTAAGATAGTGTTAAAGGGCCACTAGATTATTGTCTAGAAAGGTGGTTAAATCCATGTCTCCTTGGGGAAATACCTGAGGGAAATTATGGATTCCCAATAGATGAAGTGAATCTTCTACCTCAGAGACATACTCCATATATGAGGAGGTATAATAGGTTGATTTAAATGACATGTTTTGTTCTACCAGGTATCTTTGCTGCTGATGAGTGAGAAACATACAAGAAAATAGGGAGAGAAAATAAGAACAATCTCATCACTCAAATAAGAAGAAGACAAGAAAATGACCAAGGTATTCAAGACACACTCTAGAAAGTATGTTAAGCCTAGAGGTAAGTTTTAATCTCATTGTTGGCTTATGTATTAGTTTATGAAAATGTGTGATAGAAGTTGGATCATATATTAGGTATTATAAAAGCAATCTATAGTTGGTTTTGGTTTTTCTAGGTGATCCAAATAATTTGTTTTGAAACAAATATGTGGCTTGGTATTGGGGCCTACCCCCTCACTTCATGGTCCTATAGTGATAAGAGTGTCAAGTGCTTAGCCAATATATATTGATATCTAGAGTTTATACTCAACAAGAGAGCTAAGTTGGTTCTTCCCTTGGTAATGACCTCCACATAGGATCACTGAGAGTGGGTAAGGTGATGACTAGGTGATGAAATCCCAGTTGGGCCTTGTCTCAAATTATTTTGAAATTTTATTGATGAAAGTGGTGTAGCTAGTGTGTGCAACAAAGGTGATGCTATGATAAGATTAATGTGCCTTAATTCAAAGTGAAATGATGTTAAAATCAAGCAATAGATGTAGTTGATTTTAATCTTAAAAGAAATTTTAGTTTCAATTATGATCATAGATAGAGAGGAGAGCATACAAATGTAAATAAAAATCAATTAAAGACTCTAGGTTCCATAGCACATGCTAGAATGTTTCATGTAAATTTGCACTTATGGTTCTAGGAAAGAGAGAAAAGAAACTCAATATGGGTTGTGTTAGGAATATATATTTGTTTGTGCAATCATTAAATCAGAAGATTGTGAAAACTCCTCTTTGGCTTGGGAGGATGACCTATAGATAAGAACATAATAAAACAAACTTGTTTGTTAAATAGATAGTTGGGTGGATTTCCTAGTGGTAGCTAGATAATAAAAGTGAGAGCTTCCTTAGGGGCTGTCAATCCACACATTTTAAAAAAATCAAGTTGATAAACTAGAAAGAAGGTACTTGCATTAATAATCAAAAGGTGTTGAAATCAAATACAAGAAAACCTATTAGAAAAGTAGATTAGAAATGATATAATTAGTGATAAACTAATTAATACTAGTGCTAATGGATTGGGGTATGGCTTATAAAATTAGAAAGGGGCCTATGAATAGGCAAGGACATGGAAAAATGATTTTGGCTAGGTGTACGAGGGTCAAATTATCTTTCTAGTTTTTAGTGCCATAAGTGATCATTCCTAGTCATGTAACCATCACCGATCATGGGTAATCATCAATGATTAGGTTACCATCACCATTTGAGGGTAACTATCATCGATCAGGTAATTTTCATCGATTGCTTGTCAGTGAATTTGGAAGTGAAACTAGGGTTTGGGTTTGGTAGTTGATGAGATCTAGAAAGTGGATTCTAGGAGATAGCTTAGGATTATAATGAAAACTTGGTAAAAGAATACAATAAAATGAATACTTGTTTTACCAAAAAATAGTTGGTGGGTGGTTGATGTAGATTTGACTATTGGTAGAATTTGGCTTGATTCTAGTAAAGTAATGGTACTTGAAATCTTGGTTGAGAGATGATGGCAAGTAGGCTCCCTATATGATAAATGGTAGTACTTGATAATGTGGATTGACCTAATTGACCTACAAAAAGAGGTGGAAGTGGTTGTCTAAACTAGACTTGAAGAAGACTTATAAATATAAGTCATCCATGAAAAGGGCTTGTAATTAGATTTCTACTACCATATTTAGAAAATTAAGGTGGTGGTTTGCATATAGGTTGCATTTTGAGTCCAGGATATCCAACTTGACCATCACCAGTGAGGGTGACCATCACCGATCACCTTGATTGTCATCAGTTAAGGACCTCAAAAAAATATAGGTTAAAATGGGTAAAAAGGTGAGTTAAGATATAAAGTGACTAACTTGACTCTAGATTAGGTAAGTAGGTTAGGCTTGGTAGGTTTTTTGACCTTATAGGTGTAGTTGACAAAGGTTTAACAGAAACCAAAGGTATTATGATGACTAGGACCATGTGTCTGGATTTCTAGTGGATATACATACACTATATATTATGATGAATAACATGAAAAAAGAATGAGAATTTTTAGCTACATAATTTCAAACACCCAAACTATTCCATACATTAGGTGTGGACGACCAACTAATCAAAATTAGTTTGGCTCACAATGGACAATGCCTAGATAGTCATACAAGAAGAAGTCAGTATATGATGATTAATATGGGAGATGTTAAGTACATATTATAAATAAGGGATGAAATTTTATCAGTAGAATTAAGTTGGATAGTAATTAATTATGAGTAAAATGTCATATAATATATAAGAACAAATAGATGAGGAAAGAGATATGAACCTTAAGGATAAAGGTGTGGTTGAAAGAAGTGTTATTAGTTATAGTATAGAAATACATAATAGAAATAAGGAATAAGATAACCTAATAGAAATAGGATTATTTAATGAAAAAATTGGATAAGTACAATTAGAGATATAAGATATAAAAGAAGATATTCAAAGTCATGCAACCCCCTAGACCTAGACTACAAAATACCTTGAGAGTAAATGAACCCTTTGAACTAGTCACCATACCCATGTTACTTCACAATAGATGTGTACATCCATATTTTAGATAAAGAGATATATTTATTGGCAAAGAAGTAGTAAATACATACCAAATTCATAAGGAAGAGATTGATAAAATAAAGGATTTTATCAATAATAAAGTGGAGTTATTAGGAAGAAGATACTTCCAAACAAATTTGAAATGAGATAAAGCTCATAACAAAATTTTGGTAAAATAATAGAGAGATAAGCAATGACATAATTTCACTAGTACTATAGGATCAAGTACATCATGAAATTAGGCAAACAATAATAACTAGCCTCACAATGAGATTACTAAACACTCTAAAAACACTAAGATGGCATTGAATAGGATGTAATTTATACTATTTGGAAAAGACACAAAATGTGAATAAGAAAATTTGTTTATACTAGAATCATACTAGAGGAGCCACAACATATTCAATTTTTTTGGAAGATTAAAAGATGACACACTAAAATGGTATGTGAAAATTTACTTTAAACATCCCACTACATGGACTAATATCTAAAAAGTATTTAAAGTTGATTATCACTACATAGACATACGAAAATAAAGCATCAATGAGATGAGAGAATGGATACAAATGGAAAAGTAAATTATTACTTATTATGATCAACACTTTAAATTTATAGTGCGGAAGCTAGAATAATATATGAATGAAAAATAAAGAATATAATTGTTCATATATATACTAGTCCCATGTAGTAGAGCCAATATGGATGGAAATATCTTAAAAACATTCATGAAAACATTAAAAATTACATCAAGGATTTAATCATAGTCCTAGATAAGAGATACAAATACCTCATTGATAGACAATGTTTAAAGATTATATTTGGAGTTAAAAAAATTAAGATTAAAACAAGAGATACATATGAAAGAGGATGATTATGTAGTACCACACAACAAGCACACACCACTAGGGGTATAAATTTAGTGTACCACTTTTTATGTGAAAGGGGAAACTAGGCTAGTTATAAAGGAAGATCAACATCCACAACACTTATGCCCTATGATGGAATTGGAACCCCCTACAAGTAAAATAACACACTACACTAATTATGGGTCATTCAATCACTATAATCATAACTACCCTGATATAGACACACTCGCAGATGTTCATGACACAATTTAGACAAAAGTGGAAATAGTACAACAAATGTCATTACTATAATTACCAATGAACAATGCTAGTATACTAGACTTTGGTAAGAAATATCAATCACCTCTGGTAATTCAAAATATAAAGCCTCAGTGCTATAATAACAATTAAGGAGTATTTAATGAGGAAACTAGGCTAGTTATACAGGAAGATACCATGGAAGGGAAAATTACCAAGGTAGAAGAGGATATAATTAGAATTATAACTAGGGGTATAATCAAGAGAGACCCCCACCATTATGTTAAAAATGCATCAAGGTAGGGACATTCATATAAATTATGATGAATAACCACAAATGGAGTGTGGATAACACTATGAAATAGATCCACATGATTCATTTCCATATCCTAAAGTGGCACAATTCTACAAAAATGGTAGAACAAAAATAAAAGAATTGGTAGAATCTCCCCCAATAAAGTAATAAAATGGAAAATGCACATAATACAAAATGGCAATGGAATGAATATCATCATGGAAAATAAAAAGATAAAAATATAATAATAAGGAAGTTCATCCCAAAGAATTATAATGTCAGAATAAATTAAACAGTGTCAAGAAATAATAAGAGAACAAAAAGAGAGGCCATAAAAAAAGGCTTTCCATATCATGAATAATGATTCACAACTATGAGTAGCAGCAAATACTATAAGGAAAAAGACATAAAAGGTAAAGATGTAGCCACTGACTCTAATACAAAATCATACATAAATGAAAAATGTGAGAAACCTGATATCTATGAACAAGATCACATTGTATATAAAAGAAGGAAACTAATAATACAAATAAGAGAAGTGTCAAATTAAATTGACCTTTTTTTAGGAATATGAGGTCATGAACCTTAAAATAATAATGATATTAATAAATAAATAAGGCCTACTAATAAATCTCACTCAGTCATATAAATATTGGAATAAACAAGATAGAACATCGAGTTCAGAGTAGGGAAAAATAAAATAAAAATACAAAAAATGCATTTATTAAAAACTAGAAATGGAAAATAAACTATCATTTTATTAAATGCCAAAATAAATGGCCAAGAAATAAAGAAACTACTCTTATATCTTGGTGCATATACAAATGTGTTATCGTGAAGTACATGTGATCTACTGTGGAAACTGAAATTTCGTGTAATAACATGTGATTTCCATGGATGACTATACTCCACGCTCTTTAATTGGGACTTTATAGAACATTGAAGTTGATTTTACAGGGATAAAGAAGAAGATATATTTTGAGTTAATTGATATGTGTTTTATCATTTATCCAAAATTATTGAACCTAGAAAGGTTTAAAAATTGTAATGAATCTTAGATTACAAAGATGAGGAAATCACACTTGAAATAAAAGGCTTAGTAATCCACTTTATGCTAGAAGTAGGAATGGTAGTACATGGTCAAAATAACTATGGATGGAAGATGAGGATAGTGAATTTAATGACCTCATTGGCATGTATACTCTTAAGAAATTTTTTTTAAAAAATATATAAGATGACCTATAACCTAATGATTAGGGGGAACTAAAGGTAGAATAATAATTATAAAATAATGAGAGACACCCTTAGGGGATGAAATTGAGGCCTTAATATACTATGATCTAGAAATTACAATGTGAAAGTTTTGTTAAATAATAAACACAACATGCAAATGGAAAATAACCACTAAACTAAAAATATGGTATCATAGAGAAGAAGTTATCACCTCCTCGAATGATCTCCGCATAACAAACTACCACAAAATTTGGGCATTGGACTAGTTGATGAGTAATTATAACAAATGATGATAATATTTTTGTAAGATTAAATAAGGCTAGAATCCATTGATGATACACTAAATATTACTAACATGATATGGTGGCATACCCATAAAGAAACCATATACACTTGGAAAATTTTATGTGTACTGTTAAAACAAGGTTTGTAAAATCATAAAGTTATTTTCTAGGAATCAAAAGCTATACAAGCAAAACCCATCCAAGATCACATCTTAACACATGTGAAAAAGTATGGATGGAAAGAGGGGAAATAGATAAATGATTGTGGGTATATTTATTTTACTTAACATTATATTCATTTATGAAAACTTGGTATTTACATCAAGAGATACATAAAGGAACATGCAGATGGGCAGACATAAAAATGTAATTTTAAGAAATTTCCACTTTTAGGACCTAAATACTAGGGTTTACTAAGCACTGTATAAAATAAAAACATTTTAATTCATGCAATATTTTTACCATAAAATAATATTTCTCAAGATTAAAAATAGAGAAAAAATAATTGGGTTATATGGATGATTGGGAATAGATTGGAAAAATTCTGAGAGAGTTACCAAAAGCTACAGAAAGAAATACAAAAACAATAGAGATTGAGGATGAGTAATAAAAATCAAAAATTTCAAAATAGGAATTAAAGGAGAAAGACAACATATTTGACACCACATAGTATAAAATAAAGCACTTCTACTGACCTCTAAAAATTAGATAGAGAATAATTCCATAGAAGAAAATCAAACAATGACAAAATTTGGTAAATATTGGGAAAAGGAAGAGGTGGAGAATATATTATAGTTATTAAGGGGATTCGAGGATTTATTATCAATAAAATTCATTGATATCAAGGTAATAAATGAAGATCTAGGTAATATGAAGATCCAGTTGAAATAGATATTAAACCACTACAAAAAGACCATACATAATAAATCCTAATGTTAAGGCAAAAGTCAAGATTGAATTGGATAAAATCCAGTTTGAGACATTATAACTCATGTGGAATATATTTAATGGATAATCCCCATGGTAATACATAATAATAAAATTGGTGAGATACACATCTATGTTTATTATAAACAATTAAATAAAGCACTTTTCCATAACCCCTTCCCATCACTGAAGAGATATTAAAGAGAGTTGCAAGAAGATAATTCTACTCATTTTGTGACACATTTTCAAGATACCATTAGGTGAAGATTGTTCTAGAGGATAAACCAAAAACTACATTTGCTACAAAATGGGGATATTTTATGTATGCATTGATTCCCTTTGGATTTAATAATGCACTAGCTATGTTTAACCATATAATGGTGATTGTATTTCAATATTTCATACATGAGTTTTTGGAAGTGTATCTTCATGATTGGATGGTGTATGGGTTGACTAAAGACCATGTTCAGACACTATGGATGATGTTTTAAAGATTTATACAATTAAACATTTCTCTAAATCTAACTAAATGTATTTTTATACACCCTTTATTACTTTATTGGGACACATAATATGTAAATAAGAATTGATGGTAGATCCCCTTAAAACTACCATAATCATTAATCTCCCACCACCCAAGACATAAAAGGAAGTTATAAATATCTTGGGATATACTATATATCACCATATATTTATAATAAATTATGTAGTTATAAGTGCACCCATAGAGGAATTACTTAAGAAGTGAAATAACTATTTAACCCTAATTTGGATGTGGATATTATTTAGTGGTGATTTAACATTTTAGGGTTTTACACATGTAATTCTTATGTTTGGTTAAAGGGATGAGATGTCTAAATTAGTCAAATAAATATGAAATAATTAAGTAGTAACTTGTTATGACCTTTGAATTTGTTTGATTTATAATAATATTGATAAATAGGGATAAATTAAGACTTATCTAAAAACTATCATGGATGATATGGGTTCTAAACATTGAGATCTAGGTAGTAGTCTGTATTGTCAATATGATTCTAGTATTCATCTATTCACTGGATAGTAACACCATCTATGTGTAGTGTCCTCAACATGGTGCTAATGTCCCATTTATGGGACTCTTACTATTCTTAGGGAGTACCTTCACCTGTGTCTATATGTTTTATTCCTATGTGACCAAAAACTGTAGATCTAGATTATACCTAGAAAACATGATTTGATGTGCAAACCCAAATCTCCTTGCAAGTATGGCATAAGAAATAATTTTTTGTGTGTTAGTAAGATGAAATAGACATCCTCAACACCTTAATATGTATAGAGTTTACTACATACCAATAATCTAAGGGATCAAGTCTGATGTAGTTCTCCCACCTAGTGCTTGATGTATTTACAAGTGAATGCTAGAATGAGAGTGGCCATGGATGACTTGAATGTGTTTGAGCTTTGAAATGATTGAAAATTATACTCAAAGCTAATATTTATGGTAGTATGCAGAAAGTAGGATAAAATAGGGATCAGATACCTTAATTTTGCACAACTTTGTCTTTGTTTTGAATAGACTTCGCATCTATTTTTCATCTATTAATTAAAAGTTCATTACACTTGTATTTATAGGGTTTTATTGCTTTTGTGATTAATAAAATGAGGTTAGGTTGACCTTAGGAAGGGAACACATTTGAAAAACTATTTTTTGGGAAGATTTGGGGATTAGGATAGTAGAACCCAATTGGGTACACTAGTTCCATGTTGATATAGTGTCCCAAATGTGGCACTAATGTCCTTTTAGCAGACTATTGAGAATGTTGGATTGGGATTTGGGATGATAGTTATGGGACAACATCCTAACTAGATATAGGTGATTGTGATCTACTAAATGACTAAAAATATATGTCTAATGCTCAAGGATAGGTCTATAGATATCCTAAGGATAGGTTGACTCAAGAAACACTTTTGGAATCTAATTACCACTTTTAGGTGAATATATTTGCCCCCCCCCCCCCTCCCCCTTATGCTAGTAATGTAGTAAAGCAAAATGACTAGTATAAAGAAAAAAGAAGCATACTTGGACTTACCTTAGAAGTGAAGCCTATGTAGTTAAGTTTGAGTATGTGAATCTAGGTCTGAATATGTGGAACACAATCCAAAGAAATGTCTTGCAATAAAAAATGCAAAAAATAGTCTTTAAGAGATAATCAGAAGCAAAAGACTATGTTGAAATGAAAAAATTGAGTAAAGCTGAGTAAAAAGAGAGGAAACAAACAAATACACCTCATTATAGATGTGAACTAATGTATGAACCTGGTGATAACCTATGTATATGAATGTGCATAGTGATCATATCATTAAATATATTGAACTGAGTTGATGGCATGCTCAATCCTCATATGAGTGTCTCAAGAACTCAATTTGGTTTTGACTCCATCATTGCCCACCCTTGTTTGGTGGATCCTAATCTCTATGAATAGCTTGGATAAGACTTTAAGTGTGTCAAACCCTCTCATGTAGATGGATAAATAATTCAAGTAAGACATGAATCCATCATTTTCCCCTATGTAAATTATATTTATCTATAACTATACTACACAAAGTGTTGAAAGTATCTAACTAAGTAATCTAATTATATATTCAACTTTGCAACCACTCAAGTATATTAGGTGACTCTGGGACACTCGAGAATACCAACCAATGCACATGGATTAAGGCATGAATATGATGATAACTTGGAATGTGATTAAAAGTGTATATAACATATACAATGACATGGAGTTTTCCATTCCATTTAATCAACCTATCTGAAGCTAAGTATATGGAAACAATGTGCCATGCACATGCCCCAATATAGTATTTGAATGTATTGAATCTGAATCAAGTATGCAATATTTAAACCTATGTAACTGAATTAAATTTAAGATTTATCATGCCATGCATGATGTCCCTAAATATAATCAATTGGTATAAATTTTCACTAAAATGAATGAATTTGAGCTAAATCTAAACATAACTACCAACCCTGTGACTATATTTATGTAAATATCTATTGTATCTAGTGTACTAGTCTAAATGATCTAGACTATGCAAATCTATATTTTACCTAGTGTTCTAAATCTATTGTCTTAATATGGGTGCTAATGATTGCCTAGTCTAATTTCTATGTGATTTGAAATGAATTATGAGCCTCTATGTTGTTTTGTGTCTACCTTTAGTTTCATCTTTGAAATTGGGCCTATGATGTGAAATGTATATGTGAAAATTAATGTATAATACTTATATATATGAAAAATTCCTATGAATGTCCTCTATTTTGAGGGTAGTTGTGAAATGTGTGTAAGAATTTCCCTTTAAAGAAGTAGCTCTACAAATTGTGTTAGCTAGAGCATGTGCATGATATTCCAATATAATGTAAAACATAATATCAAAATGTAAATGTATTTGAGCATAAGTAAGAAATGTAAGATGTATGTTGTGATCTATAATTGTGTGAGGGTGTCAATATAGATGTAAGCAATGTATATAGTAGTAAGATCTGAGTAACTACTTGAGGGGATGGGGCATGATGTCCATCAAGGATCACAAGTAGGAAGGGTAGATGCATGAGGTCCCCCATGGCATAAAAAGTGTGTGTGTGTGTGTGTGTGTGTGTGTGTGTGTGTGCGTGTGTGTGTGTGTGTGTGTGTGTGTGTGTGTGTGTGTGTGTGTGTGTGTGTGTGTGTGTGTGTGTGTGTGTGTGTGTGTGTGTGTGTGTGTGTGTGTGTGTGTGTGTGTGTGTGTGTGTGTGTGTGTGCACGTGTGTGTGTGTGTGTTAAAAGTAAATACAAGTGTCATGGTCTAGAAACATACAAGGAATCAAACATATAAACACATAAGGCATGCAAAAGGTATTCCAATGGGCCATAATACAGGGGACATGGGCACATGTTAGTAAATCTGAGAATAAATACATACAAGGACATGTTTAAATGTCCATATACACAAACAACAAGTAATTTGTCAAAAATCCATAGAGAAGGACATGTTTAAATGTTCACATATAGAAGAATAAAAATATACACAAGGTACATGGGCACATGGACAAGGCATAAAAATAGAGAATTGACATATAAGCTAAGGAACAATGGCATATTCAAATGCCCTCAAAGATGGAAGAAGCATAGGAAACACAATCAAGTATAATCTAGGAACAAAAAATGAAATCATGTATAACTATGTAATACAAATCTATGTAGATGCCAGGAAGCATATATGCTAAGTCTAACTAGTGATAGTCAGCAAAAATTATGAGACATGAATAACAATGATCAATTTCAAGATGAATCAATGCATAACTAGAATGTATAGTATGTAAATATAAAACCTAGTTGTAGTAATTGTGTAGGATATTCCTCAAGTGGGTGGATGTATCAATGTATAAATCTAGATTGATGTGTATACCCCTAATGAGTAGATGATAATTGGTCTAGATTAGTGTAGTGGACTAGAGTCCTATCTAGAATCTACAAGAACTCAACAAGAACAAGTGAAGCATATGTGTATGATAAAATTGACTATAATATGATAGATAGAAATATGCAATATATGAAAAGTAGTAGAAATGTAAACATAATAATGTATACAATATATAAAATTTTGTATTTTTGAAATATTTTAATGTTTTTTTATTTGGACATATTATATTACTTTTGTGTTTTCTGAGTATAAGCTATGCATAAGCATATGAAAGGAAACTATGTACACGGAGAAAGAGAGAAGGAAGTATGTACATGAGCAAAAACCATACTAATTAGTGTGTCTCATGGGAAAATCACCATTACCATGACCTGTGTTGAAGAGGGGAACTGTGATCATGCATATGATGTGAAAGGGCAAATTTGAGCCCATGATCTAGTGTGTTATATAATCTAAACCTGAAGCTACCTAAGTAGTGATGCTATGATGTTATGGTACTGATTGTGATACCCTATGAATTTTAGGGCTCTTAGGTACCCATATAGTAGATGTAAAATTTGTAGGTGATGTGCGTGCCCTATGTTGAGAACCCCTAGACCCCAATATAATTGATCTTAGCATAAATTGAGTAGAGGAAGGTCTTTTAGAATCTATGATGTATCTCAAATGAAATGGTCTCTCTAGTAATGGTCTTTAAGGGAGAGTATTCATGCATGTATACATTATATAAGTAGATTGAGCCTATTTTTAAGACTATATTTAACACTATGATGTATGCATAGGATCTATAATCTCTACTATAACTAATAATTATGTAATATCTAGCAATGAAACTGGAATAATAATTGGTGTCAGTGTTAGAAGTGTGCTTGGAATCTATGTTGGAACTACCTATGAGATGGGAAGAGGATACTCAAATAGGAAAACCTCAATTTTAACCATGTAATTAAAATGTATATAATTGAGGCATTAATGTACTATAGATGGGATGGCTCAAAGCTATTATAACCATGGCCTACCTAATAATATGTCAAATACACTCGCACTAGGTACTAATAAGAACTAAGTGGCTATGTGTTATGGTCCAACCTATAATGAAATCAAAATCCCCCGCAATATAGATCTAAAAATGCCCAATAAAAGCACTAATGAGTATATCGATAGGGAATATATCCCACTCTATGTATCCCAAGTGTTTTAAAAGTGTCGTAGTGCATATACTTATTCTAGACCCATTATCAACCATAACACTATGAATAAGATGGTGGTTTATATATGCTTATATGAAAAGTGCATGAAAATATATGTCAACATCTATAATATCCTACTTTGAAAATGTGATAAGTAGTCTAGGTGGCACTATAGTGTGATATATGCCAATAATGTTATGTAAGGGATGTGTTTATTTTGTAACTGTGTTATAGTAAGGTGGTGGTGGATGATTATGATATATATATTTAACACCTAATGTTCCCCTACCTCATTAGGTGTATTTTTTTGGAAAGTATCTAAAAATATCTTAATTGCCTTTGCCTATATTTGTTGTTTTGATGCGTCTATGGGTGTGCCCACATCAATAATATTTGCCTCAATGAGATCTTATATCTTGTGCTTTAGGATAATGTATCTATTTTTCATGTGGCATGGTGTCCCATGATACTCATAGAATACATTTGAGTCACAACTCTTTGGAATAGGTTGTGCCATATCAATCTCTTTAATGGGAGGGAGAGATATGGCATTACATTCTAATGGTTGTTTTAGAACTTTTATTGGTAAATCTAGTATATTAGTGAAGACTCTACATTATAGAGATGATAATACCAATCTAGTATAAGGTTTTGATGATGTGTTTACTATGTCCTTTTGATCACTATTATTGTCTATGGCCCTAACCTTGTATGGAGATTTTATTTAGTCTTAATAGTTGAATCTAATCCATTTATGTACTTGAGTTTGCCCATTACTAAGAAATTAACCTCTCTTTCCGTAACTATGTGTCACATATTTATAAATGTGAGAAACTTATTGAATAAGATTGCTTCATAAAGTGATGGTAATAAATTTTTTTTGAATATATCTTGAAACTATCTATTTGTCATGGGTCTAGTCAATTTTGATAAGATTATCTTGTATCATAAGACATAATCAACTATGGGCTCATTTGACTTTTGATTTAACTGTGCCACTTATGCATATGATATACTATAAATTATGTTGATAGAGAAGTGTACTAGGAAAATATATGCTAAAGGATTGAATTTTGTGATATATTCATTAAGCAAATCTTAAAACCATAATAAGGCATAATCCTTCAAACTGCATAGCAATAACTTCATAAGAAGCCAATCATTAGACACATAGTGTAATCATGATACATGAAAGTATCTAAGGTGATGATATAGGTCACCCTTTCCATCATATAATGTGAGATTGGGTGTTATGAAACCTAATGGCAAAGGAGTTGCCACAATGTGATGTGTTAAAGGTGTATGCAAGAGAATGTGGAACCAAAGCTTATTATTTGAGTGGGCCCCACTAAAGGTGTAATAACATCATTAACTAGAGGGGTTGAATATTGACCATTGTTGTTCTTTTAGAGTTCCTCTTAAATGATGGTTATGAAATCATCTTGTATATCCTTATGTTTTTACACAAAGTCTTGTAATTGATGCTTATCTATTTCATCAAATATGTTGTTAAATTTGACTATTGTAGGTTGAAAAGTAGGAAACCAAGTGTTATATATTTTGAACCTTATAAGAATATTAATCTATAAAAATTTTCAAAGTTTAAATATTAAAACAAATTTTGATATTTTTTGAATTTAAAGCTGAGTATATAAAAAAGGATACAAACCCTAAATTTGTCCAAAGTTAGAGTTTTTAAAACTAGGGTTTATTTTACAATAATCTAAATTAGATGTAAAATAAATTAAAACCTTAATGTAAAATTTGATTTTAATTTAGCTAGGTTGTCTAAATAAAATCATAAGTATTCATCCTTAGAGATATTTCATAAAAATAGGAATTAATGCAAGCAAGGGTTTGATGTAATATTCAAAGTAAGATGGGTTCACCAAATGATTTAACCTTTTAAGGTTTTACAAATGTAATTCCTATGTTTGGTTAAAGGGTCGAGATGTCTATATCAGTCAAATAAATATGCAATAATTAAGTAATGATTTATTATGAACTTTGACTTTTTTTTACTTTCTAATAATAGTAATAAATGGGGATAAATAGATATTTAGCTAAAAGTTGACTATCAAGGATGATATTGGTTCTAAAAGTTGAGATCTAGGTAGTAGTCCATGTCATCAATAATATTATGTTATTCATCTTTTCACTGGACAGTAGCACCCAGTTTGGACAATAGTGACATTTGTGTGTAGTGTCTTTAATGTGGCACTAATTCCCCTTTACAAGAATATTCCTTTTTTAGGGAGCACTTGTGCCTGTGTCTATATGTTTTATTCATACATGATCAAAACTTGTTGCTCTATATTATACCTAAAAAACTTTATTTGATGTGCAAACCCTAATCTCATTAAAAGTATGGAATAATCAATAATTTTGTGTGTGTTAGTAGAATGTAATGGATATCCTCAACAACTCACTATGTAGATAGTTTCCTACATACCAATACTCCAAGGAGGAATCAAGTTTGATTTAGTTCTCCCACCTAGTTCTTGATGTATGTGTAAGTGAATGCTAGAATGAGTGTGGCCTTGGATGCCTCAAATGTGATTGAGGATCTAAATGATTAAAAACTAGACTTAGGGTTGTTGTATATGGTAGTATGTATAAATTAAGGTAGAATAGGGATAAAATACCTTAATTTTACACTATTTTATCTTTGGTTTGAATAGATTTTCCATTTATTTTCCATCTAGTGAATAGAAGTGGATTATACTTGTATTTAAAGGGTATCGTTGATTGTGTAGATAATAAAATAAGATTATGCCAACCTTAATAGGGGCACACATTTGAAAAAGTGTCCATTGGAAAGATCTGAGGCTAGGGACAATAACACCCAACTGGGGACACTAGCTCCATGTGGATGTAATGTCCCAAATATGGAACTAATGTCCTTTGGGTAGACTAGTGAGAAAGTTGGATTAGGATTTGGGATGATATTTTTGGGACTATGTCTTGACTGGCTATAGGTGACTATGGTTTGTTGAATGACTAGAAATGTAAGTCTAATGCTCAAGGGTAGGTCTTCACCAGCCTTCACTAGCGTATGGATAGGTTGACTCAAGTAACACTCTTATCATATAATTACCACTTTTAGGTGATTACAAGTGATAAGGGTTAAGGATATATAAATTATAAGGCACATGGATGAGTATTAGATTTACATTAAGTTAATTAATGTATGAAACTTAGATGTACCATATGTTGAATTTATAAAGTTGAGATAGGCTATTAATGTAAAGTACATCTTTGATAGGTATACAACTAAAATAAAATAAAGTACTTAGTTTTTTTTGATGTTAATATAATTCTAGATTTGTTACACATAGGAAGTAGTCATGAATTAGATTTTGGATTAACTGTCAGATTTTAGATCTAGTGCCTCTAGATATATTTATAACTATGTCAACCTGGGGTAGTTATGTCGATGCTAGTATCTAAGCTTGATTCTAGTGTCCAATACATAATATTCACTCAAATAAGATGTGACTAGATAGACACTTTTGGGTTTGGCTTCTCATTCAATCTAGTACATTCAGATCTTAGTCATGGACTATTACTCTTAGTGAAATGGCAAAACCCTATCTTTTCATTTCAATGTGACCTTGGTAAAAAATGGGTTAATGGACACATAGTGTTGAGAATATCCATAATGACCACAATATCAACGAGTTCTTCTTACATAGCCAATACTCTATAAGAGGAAATCAAATTCATGTAATTCTTCCCTATGTTTGATTATGTGTGAATCATGTAATGTGTGTAAAACAAGTACAATAGTTACCTATCTTGTAACTTGGAAAATATGACCTTATTACTACTAGTTTAGTATTTCATATTTTATTTGGGTTATTCCTTTGAATGATATCCAAATAAGATAGAATAGGAAATATTTTAGTAAATTGAGTGCTTATTTAGTGCACTTTTAGTCTTTTCCTAGGTGAGGAATAAATGAGGTTGATATTATATTTATACCAATCCTATCAAGAGATAACTCCATTTTAAATCACGTAGGTTGACCATTGTAATATGTTTCATTTGAATATTGGATGAATTTAGGTCACTAGATACTTGCATCAGGCTAGGATAGTAATGTTGATGCTACTATCTAACATGGGCATTAGTGTCTGTGGAGAAGGAGAGTAGGCACATGATCAAAAATTTTAGAGGTGTAAATAAGTAAATTGTAATCATTCTAGGCAAAAAATATGTCTATGTCATCAATATAAGTCTATTAAAACTAATAGATAGGTCAAGAGTCATAATATAGATTAGATGTGAGTCTTGCCTAAGTAAGGCATGTGTAGAACTAAGATGAAAAACCAAGTTCATGAATTTTTTGAGTGTACAAGACTAAGATGATATATAATCACAAAATATCATCTACATTTCCCCCATTAAATATAGTAAAGAATTTTTTTAGCTTAGAGGAAATGAATAAGTACTTGGGTATGTATACACACATTGTCTTTACTTGAGTTGAATTTGAGTGCTTTGTCAGAGTTGGGTTTGATTGATTTACTGGTGACTAACCTAAAACTAAGAGTATATTATAGTGTATAATCCATGCATATAATTTTGGTTAAAAGTAATTGAAATATATTTATATTGAAAGAGCAAGGTTTATGAAAACACATGTGTGTTGATATAACTGACTTGCCTATTGATAAGATTTTTTTTTCAAAATATGTATAGATAGATAAATAGATATTTGAATGAACATGCCCCCAACATGGATCAAAAGTGCATTACCAATAATAAATTGAGATTAGTTCAATTATGAAACTCAATGATACCATAACTTGGTGAGTTTAGATGATCAAGTCCAAACTAAAAACTTGAAAATATTAAGTGATTTAATCACATAAACCATATGAAAATGTGAACCAAATAATATAATAGATTGGCTCACTAAAGTTTGTAAAAGTCCACTAGGTATCACTACATGCAATAGTTTTGGTAACTGAATTTGATTTTAATTTTGCAATATTAGGCACATGTTGCATATAATATGCACCTTATAATTATCTCATGTTGAAACTATGTGTAACAATGGTACCATATATATATATATATATATATATATATATATATATATATATATATATATATATATATATAATTATACCACAAATTTGAATCTAAATCACATAACTATGTGTTGGCCAGTTTAAAAAATTGTGTGTGGATGACATTATTCTAAATCATTCCCACACTATATGTGGATAAATTTAAAAATAATATAAGAGGACATGTTTCTAGATAATGTCCCCACTATAAATTGGAGATGTTAAATACTGAGTAGGTGTGGAGAACATGTTTCCAAAGATGCCCCCACTAAATCTATAAACTATAAGTAGCATTTTAAATTAATGTGTAGAACATGCTTCCAAATAATGTCCCCACTGAATTTAAAAATTATGAATATGTGGAAGCCATGTCATCATGACATTCCCCCACTAAATCTGAAAACTAGTGTAAGTACCATATACTATGTGAGTATGGAGAACATGCTTCCAAAGCATGATCCACTGTAATATAGAAACTATGAAGAATGTGGAAACCATGTCACCATGACATGCCCCCACTAATATTCCCCCTTTTAAGGTGAGGTAAAGATAATCCTTGGTAGTTAGTATATACAAGGAAACATGAATCTGATCAACAAATCAATCCTAACTCAGAGAAGATAAATCATAGTATCCCCTCCACTTGTTGGTACATTTAGATAATCAGGTTCATGACCAATATGGATCTGATAGACCTAACTAAGGGATCTCTTACCACACAATATCATTAGAGTGGGTTATAAAGCCTCAAGTCAAGCAATACCACATAATAACCCTAGCTAGGTCATATGTTTTCTTGTTAAAGTAAATTAGAAAGTAAAGTAAATCTAATCTAGTGCACACAAAAACATGTGGCAGAAAATGGGGTTAATAAATATAAAATTCAACATGCAAAGAATAACTCTACTCAAGTTAATGTAGAGGTAATACTAATTAATAGAGAGAGAAACATATTCATAAGCTAATAATTACAAATTTATCTACTTAATAAAGAGGATCAAGATTTAGGAATACTTACCTTTAAAGATGAACTCATCTAGCCTCAATCTCTCTCTTGAACAATGGTTCTTTATAAGATATTGTTGTGTATGTTGAAGAAACTAAGTATGGATAATGGACTATAGTTTAGCCAAGGACCTACTAGTCAATCCCAAGTTTTCATAAGACAAGATTCTTCTCTCTAAAGGAATTATGAAACCCTAAGCAATGGCTCTTCATGTAGAATGATGGATAAGGATATGTGAAAATAAATGATTAACTCTATCTCTCTCTCTCAATGAAATTGTGAAAATTATGTATCTATATAGACATATCTAACCCTAAACTCTTCTAAAGTTTTATTCAACAAAGTCATTTCAATGGACCCTATTATTTAGTTAATAAAGTAATTAGGTCCTAAATGTTAGGGTGTGGAGCTAAAAGCTACACCTTAAGGCAAACAGGAGGGTTTCTAGCGTATGCAGTCACTGACGTCGGTATGCCACATCGACGTCGGTCAGGGGACGTAGAAGGGAAACCAGCATCGACAGAGGATCGGTCAATGTCGGTCACCTACAGGAAGGTAGGGACCAACGTTGGTCACCTGTGGTGGTCTGAACTGCTGTTGACAAACAGTCAGTTAAGTGAACACAGAGTTTGCATGTTAAAGACTTGTTCGAAGTCTTGAGCCGCAAGTCTAATCAGTGTATGCATGAGATCTATATAATAGACTCATGGGCTGTATTGTTAAGTGGAGAATTTGGAGAAGAGCTATGTGAAGCTTGGAGAGTTCTTCCCATGGTGGAATCAAGTAGGATTCCCCATGTGTGTTTAAGTAAGATTAGGTTTGATATGCAGGGATGTGTGTATGTGAGGGTCAGACAGAGATCGGTAGTTGGCTAGGGTCTAAGGTGACAGCAATACATCAGTAGGATCATGGTGAGATCTACTTGGAGTACGGTTGTGTACTCGATTGTACGGATGTGCAATGAGGTGAACAACAACTTGTGTTAGCTGTGTGTTGTGACCTATGAGAGAAGATTACTCAGGTGGGAAGATTACTTGGAGCCCTTGAGGAGGAAGCCTCACAGAGGTGGAAGAAGAGTGTGATCTCTTTATTGTAATATTCGTTTGTAATGAGTTGAATACAATTGTGTGTTGCCTCTCATGTTCTGTGTGTTTTCTCATTGATAGTTATTTGTTCTTCTGGATTCCGCATGTTTAGTTGCTTATACATTGGTAATCATGTGTGCTCTTAAATCTGACTAGTTGTGTCATAGCTTTGGGGTGTTTCGATCCTATCAATTGGTATCAGAGCAAGGTTGGATGTCCTCAGAGCGAGTTTGACTAATAGATGTCCCAGATCTGTTAAGTGTTTGTTGATTACAGGTTACTCACAGGGGTTGTTGTTTGAGTGGGAGTATAGCAAGGCAGAAGATGGTACAATGAGAATGAAGAAAATCAGGAACAGGTTTAACACCACAAGGAGTGTGGTGGGTTGTCTTCAAGTGGGAGCTTGAAGAGGAATACAAGCCAGGATGCAGATTGGACAGAGTACTAGTTTTGGGTACAGGTGCAGCTCTTTATCTCCAAGTGGGAGATTGTTAGGGTGTGGAACTAAAAGCTACACCTTAAGGCAAATAGGAGGGTTTCTAGCATATGCAGTCACTGGCGTCGGTATGCCACACCGATGTCAGTCAGGGGACGTAGAAGGGAAACTGGCATCAGCAGAGGATCAGCTGGCATTGGTCACCTCCAAAAAGGCAGGGACCGACGTCAGTTGCTTGTGGTGGTCTGAACTGCTATTGATGAATAGTTAGTTAAGTGAATGCAGAGTTTGCATGTTAAAGACTTGTTTGAAGTCTTGAGCCACAAGTCTAATTAGTGTATGCATGAGATCTATATAATAGACTCATGGGCTGTATTGTTAAGTGGAGAATTTGGAGAAGAGATATGTGAAGCTTGGAGAGTTCTTCCCATGGTGGAATCAAGTAGGATTCCCCATGTGTGTTTAAGTAAGATCAGGTTTGATATGCAGGGATGTGTGTATGCGAGGGTCAGACAGAGATTGGCGGTTGGCTAGGGTCCAAGGTGACAACAATACATCAGTAGGATCATGGTGAGTTCTACTTGGAGTACGATTGTGTAATCGATTGTACGGATGTGCAATGAGGTGAACAACAGCTTGTGTTAGCTGTGTGTTGTGACCTATGAGAGAAGATTACTCAGGTGGGAAGATTACTTGGAGCCCTTGAGGAGGAAGCCTCACAGAGGTGGAAGAAGAGTGTGATATCTTTATTGTAATATTCCTTTGTAATGAGTTGAATACAATTGTGTGTTGCCTCTCATGTTCTGTGTGTTTTCTCATTGATAGTTATTTGTTCTTCTGGATTCCGCATGTTTAGTTGCTTATACATTGGTAATCATGTGTGCTCTTAAATCTGACTAGTTGTGTCAGAGCTTTGGGGTGTTTCGGTCCTATCACTAAAGAAGGTTAACCAAGGATTAACTAATCCTATAACTTGATTATATTTTAAGAACATGGTCAACCTAGGCTGACTTTGTTTGGTAAATGTCAAAAATAGGTTTTGTCTTAGATAGGGGCTATTTTGGGTAGTGAATTGTTTGGTGAAGTGTGTAAGTGAGGTGTCAAAGATTAGGTAAATGTATAGGAGATGTTTGTGTTGGTTTTAATTGGTGGTATAAGGAAAAATAATCTTGCAAATCACTAATTCTCTACCTACCACTTTCCTAATGGACCCTTTAAGGTGTGTACTCAAATATATTGAGTCTCGATGGGTTCCTACAAGAGAGAGAGCATTATTAATTGATAAAGTTTTAAAATATTATGTGTATACATATACCCCACTTGAATTTCATTGTGTTTCATGTAGTTGTAACATGGGATGGTACTTAGGAAAAAGATCATTGCAACACACAATGTTGAACTAAGTAAATTATAGTATTTTAAAGCATAAAATAACTGAAATTAAATGGCTAGAAAGAAATAATTACAATAAATAAGTAATGTATGGGTATATTGATATACCTTTATCACTAGATGGTTGTCTAGTATGTTTTTATTGATCATGGAGGGTGAAAATAATATTTTAGACAAAACTTAAGGATACAAAACTTAAAGATAAAAATTAAACAAACACATGAAAGCCAAGATAACTAAAATGTCTAGGCATGATGTACTTGAAATTTTTTAAGCCAGGGTTATAAATGTTAAGTTGGGACCCAAAGACTAAGCTACAATGTAGAGTAAATTGGGTAACCAAAAAAAAAATCAAACAAGTATACATTAAGTAAGAAAGCTAACAAACAAAATAAAACTAAAGATACAAAAAAAAATGAAAATTTAACATCAATTTAAAAGTAATAACAATCCTTAATAAAACAAAAATGGGCAAGAAATTACAAAATAATATTGATGAATGAGTAGTAATAATCATTACTTAATCATCAATGGAAAAAGTACATGAAAAGGAAAACAACATTGGTGAGTGAGAAGTAATAATCCAACCTTACTCAATAATGGAAAAAGTTTAGAAATATATAAATGAATGCAATTTTCCAAAAAATTGAGGTAAATATAGAAATAGACATAGTTGTTCAAAAAAAGGAAGAAAATATAGAAATAGATGAAATTATCCAAAAAAGGGGAATGATAATGAAACATTTCAAATGGAACCAGTCTAGTTATATAAATGTCAAACAATATTATAAATAAAATAATCCATAGTCATTCAAGCATATTATTTTGTTTAAAGGATAAATAAAACTAAAACAAAGTAGTGCTTTCATGTTTTAATATGTGAAGAAAAGGGAAGATAAAAATGGGGAAATATATTTAGAATCAAAATTTCCTATCAAGGGGGGAATGAAATGGGTAGCAGATTAAATGAAGGAAAACTCAAGTTAGAGAGACTCCTTATCAAAGTCAAGACACTAAAAATAAGTTTGTCAAATCAAGAGGAATTTCAACATTAAGGGATTTGAATAAATTCTCCTAAAAAAAAAAATATTGGGTTATTAAATTAAGTATCAATATAATCCCATGATGGATATATGAATGAAAATTAAAATAGACTTACCATCCCACAAAGTGTTCCCCTTTCCTCAAAACCCTTTATAGAGACATTGGTCTACTACAAATATTAGGTGTTGGAAACACAATAACTAAGAGGGGGTGTTTTAATTAGTCTTAAAAAACTTTTATAACTTTACTTTATCATTCATAAACTATAAAAATAATATAGTGAACTAGAAACACATTAAGATCCATGAGTATGAAATAAGAGCATAACACATAAAACACTTGTTTGAGTGGGAAAATATCAAGTATAAGAAACCCCACTGATGATTAGAATGGACTAAAATATTATAAGATAAATATCAAGATTTAGAGAAGCACCAATAACACTTGGAGCACCAACCCCAACTAGACAATCATGCAATTGACTAGGCTTTAACAAGCACCTACTTACAAGGAAGCATCAACACCCTAGATAACTCAACACAAAATCAACCACCTAATTTCCTTGATAACCTTTAGGACATATTATTTCTCAACAAATTTTTGATGACCACCTCTTCAACTCTTCACACTCTTCACCCTCTCAAACTACCTTCTAGTCTCCTTCGCTCAACTAGGTCTCTTCAAGATAGATTAGGTCATTTGACCTTTATATTCATCTACAATACCATTATTATATATTAATTATAGTTTCTATGAACCTTTATTATTTTATAAAATATCTCATTTATCTCTTCAAAGTGATACCTCTTTTACTTCAATACCCACATTTTTTAACAAGCAAATTAGGCCTATTAGGCCTTGTTCTTATACTAGGCTCTTACTCATACACCTATAGGTCAGACATATGAACTTTCCCACTTATATTTTCAATAAAATATGACTTATTACATGCCCAAAAAATTAATAAAATATTAAAACATATTGGTCATAGCATATAGGACCAAAACCCCTTTTAGATCTTAAGGAGACCTAATTCAATTAGGCATTCATTAGCACACGTTACTCTTTGAACACCTTGGAGCACTCTAAAACTTCTCACATATAAGTAAAATATCATATTCCACTCAAATATACATATTTTAATATAATATTATATCTAAAATACTTTTTTATCTCCAACCACCACTTGAAGCATGCCATTAGTATTGTTCACAATTAGGCATATGAATATCGATAAAGTCTATCTTGAATAATTGAAGCATAAACATAGTTTATCCAAAAAAATATTTAAAAAAGTCACATATAAATAATATATATGACCTAATGGTCATAACCATATGATTTATACTTCACAACTCAAGGCATAAGTACTCAAACCCTTCTCTACAAGTAGCCCACTTAGATTTACCAAATAGTCTTAAAACACAATCATGGAAACTTGTATTGATGACACATTAAAAATCATACTAAATAAATTACAATGTACTAATATGATCTTAAAAAATACTCAAAAAAACTTGCAATAGATATATCATAAGCTCTAATAGTAATATTAGTCTTGCAGACCAATCTCATAACCTCACTATACATAGACCTCACTGAGCTAGACAAGTCAACTTGAGAGCAAATTTTTGATATATAAAATGATATCCAAATATTATATCCAATATTAACATGCATTAAAGGTCTTGAAAAACATATCCATTTAGTTGGATTCATCCCTAATCCATGATAACACATCCCTAATCACCTTCTCACTTATGCTTGGGTTTCTCACTATTTTCATCATTAGGCCTATTAGCAATTGGTGAACTTGTATGAGCATTTTAGCACACCTAAGGGATATAAAATTATAAAAAACCACCATGGACATAAAATATAGATCTCAAAATTTAACCTTAATCCATTTAGCAACTCTGACTGATACTACAAATCTTTGAGAAATAAGTCCCTTGTTGTAGGGTCCACTCACTCTCCTGACAAACCAATCACAATTAGAGGTGACTGAGAGAGTTTAATAAATTATAAAATAGTTTTTATAGTAATTTATTACCATTTTAGGCTATTTTTAATAATATATTTCACATTAGGTTAGTGTTAGGTTTTAGAGAGGGTTAACGCTAGTTTTGTTGTTAACAATTGTTCATAAAAGACTACCCCTCATTTATAAAACTAATGCCTAGAGATCTTGGATAGGTTCCTTCCCTAACTCTCCTTAATATCTCAATTTACCATGTAGAGGATACATGTTCCAATGAAAACTTGAAAGTCTTTATTAGGTTGATAAACTTTCATTTTGTGTATTTGAGAAACCTTAAAACCACTTTTCATGCATTTTCTTGCAAACTTTGATCTTAGAATCGATCAACACACTTGGGACAATGTATCACACCATTGATAATTCTCACATTCTCATTATTATCTTAAAATATTAATCTCAAACCTTATTTGGATACCATCTTTCTTTTCTTACTTAGATGTGGACTTGAAAACCACATTAGGCCTTGAAACTATCCTTCAATCATCTTTCCATGCACTCTCCACCTAAATTACATGCTCACACAACATCTCACATGATAAAAAATGTCAAACATCCCTTTTATGCCTTTAAAATAGATCATGATGACTCATTAGGCCAAGCAAGGTCTAGAGGTGGTCTATTTGCATACTAGTTCTGTAGGTCCTACCCCTATAGGCTCACTTTGAGATTATTATAAGTGATATAATACCTCACATATATGTTCAAGAAACCTCATATATATTTTTATGCCTCTATGCATCTATCTCATCAATACACCATGCTTAAACCTTCTCATTAGGACTTTTCATGCTATGACTAGTGTCATGACTAGGCTTTTCAAGCTCTTGAAAAAAACTTGAGAACTAACCTTGAAACATTTCTTGGTGATCTTAAACCTTTTTCACATGTCTTACATGCTTCTAAAAAAATGTCATACTTATGAATGAATCTATCAAACAAGAACATTCTTCAATGACCTCATGAACACATTTCTTAAGAACCTTTGACATCAATGACAACATCAATGCAAAATTTCAACAATAGGAACAATGCTAAATAATCTCCCTCTTTGTCATTAATTGAAAAACATAATGTAGACTGATCATTATTATCTCCCCATTTTAGTCTTTCTTTCCCTTTGACATAAATGACAAAGTGATGTCTACAACTCCTTGGATCACACTCTTTGCAACTAAAATACTCAACACATAGGACTTATGAGTTTATGAGATATAATACAAACATGTTCCCCCTATCTCCATTCATCCCTTCTTGGAACAACTCATCTATTCTTGACAATAATGAGCATTATTATCTCCCCCTAAGTACTTGAATTTTTTGATGATTTCTAGGGGAAATGATTACACCTAATTCCTATTTTAGGTGTTCAAAAGTTACCTTTAGAAGTGGTTTGGTCAAAATGTCTATAATCTATTCCTATGTAGAAACATATTCAAGTTTGACACTTTGTTCACTTACCTACTCTCTTTTAAAATGATACCTGATTATAATGTGTTTTGTTCTCTAGTGCGTAATAGGGTTATTTGAGATGTTTATAACACTTGTATTATCACAATAAATAAGGTTAGGACCATCATGCTCCACTTTGTAGTCTTTTAGGGTATGTCTCATCCATAAGACCTAAGTGAAATGTGAAGCTACTATAATATACTCAGCCTCATAGGTGGACAATGCTACTGATGGTTTCTTATTGATTATCCATAAGAGTAGTCACCCACCTAAGAAGAAGGCTACTCCACTAGTGCTTTTCCTATCATCTATACTTCCTACCCAATCTACAGATGTGTAGGTTATCAAATTAAACTCCTTGCTTCTTAGATACCATAATCCATACTCTATAGTCCCCTTGAGATACATGAGTGTCCTTTTTTCTTCTTGTAGATCATTTTCATTTTGATTTTTTTGAAACCTTCCTATAAGACCTATTACTTGCATGATGTTAGGTGTAGAGGCAGTGGTGTATAAAAAACTTCCAATCATTGACCTATATGACATTTTATTGACCTTTGAAGACTCATCTTGATTTATCAACTTACATCCTATAATCATGGGTGTACTAATTACCTTTCAATATTCCATATCAAACTTTTTAAACATCTCTCTTATGTACTTGGCTTGTGAGATGAATATACCTTTTTCAAATTGAGTGATTTACATCCCAAGAAATAATGATAGTTCTCCTAGCATGGAGATCTCAAAATATTTATTTATCACCTCTACAAATGCCTTGGTCATGTTCTCATTATTTCAACCAAATATGATGTCTCCCACATAGACAAATACTATTAGTCAGTGGTCATCTTCTATCTTGATGTATAAATTACTATATATAACTCCTCTTTTGAATCCTTGGTCCAATAGATACTTATCCAACCTAGAATACCAAGCTCTAGGAGATTGATTTAGAACATAGAGAGCCTTTTAAAATCTACAAACATGTTTTTTTTAATATAATAGAGATATCCCTTTAGGTTTCTTAATGTATCTTCCTCTTCCAAATTCCCATTCAAAAAGGTAGATTTGACATCCATCTAATATATCTTGAATCCTTTGAAACCTGCATATGTTAGAAATAATATAATGGCCTCTAATCTTGATACTGGTGCAAAGGTCTCCTCAAATTCTACCCCTTAAGCTTGTGCATATTAATTTCATACCAATCTAGTATTGTTCCTAGTGACTTCTCCATATTTATTCAACTTGTTTCTAAACAACCATTTTACACCAATGGCATTCTTGTCTTTCGGCATAAGAACCAATTCACAAGTCTCATTCTTCTATATTTGGTCTAACTCCTTATTCATATCACCTATCCAAAATTTGTATTTGATTGATTATATAAAACTTTTAGGTTTAATCTTGGATAATAGAGCAACATCATCTTGATTTAGATTACTTACCAATCTTCTCCTTGTTTACATGCATACATTCTTGTTGCCAATGATTTGAGATTCAGGGTGATCTCTTTGAATCTATCTTAAGGGTAATTTTGATTCATGTCTCTCTTCATCTTATTATTCTTCCTCATCAAGCTCTATACTATCATCTTCATTCTTAAAATCTAGATTCTTTAAAGTGTTCTTTGACTATGAGTGAGATTTATTTGTCTCGTCAATCTTCACATTGGTGTTTTCCACTATATTTTGTAGTCTCTTGTTATAAAATATATAAGATGAGATAATTAATTAGTATACTAATAATATACCTTAATTATATCTATAATAAAAATTTCTCAAGTCTTAATCATCTCTTTTGATGAAACATTTGCTCCCAAACACTCTAAAGTGTTCCACATTGTCATGTTTGCTCTTCCATAGTTCATAATGAGTCTTGTTACCTTTAGTCCTTATTTGTCCTCTATTAAAAATGTAGATATAAATTCTTACTAACTCTTTCTAATATACATCAGATAATATAGATTCATTAATCATAGTTCTATCCATCTCTTGAACTATCCTATTCTTCCTTTCCACTACCCCATTCTATTGAGGTGTCATAGATGTTGAGAATTATTTATTTATTTCATGAACTTAATAGAAGTCATAAAAATCATTGGAAAAAAACTATCCTCCTATATTATATCTTAGGAACTTTATATTCCAATTCTTCTCATTGTCAACAAGATCCTTGAATGCCTCAAAATTGTCAAGAGCTTCTGATTTCTCTTTTAGGAATGCAACCCAAATCATTCTTGTGTAATCATCAATGAGTAACATGAAGTAACTATCTCCTTGAATGATTGTAATTATTATAGGCCCGTAAATATTAGTATGTATTAAATACAAGTGTCTTGTAGTAGAGTACTCCTTTTATTTGAACCTTATTCCAATCTTCTTACCTTGTTAACATGTTTTGCAAAGTATGTTTGTAGTTTTGATGATCTTGGGCATGTTCTTTACAAACTTGTTAGTGATAATTTTGACCAGGTTTTCAAAGTTTATATGACCAAAATTTATATTTAATATAAAAATTTCATCTACCTTTCTCATGAAACATATCTCCTTCTTGATCTCATTCAATACATATAGGTTATTCTCATTCCTCTTGGCATTGGCAATTAGCTTACCTAATTTGGATCTCCTTATCTCAAACCCTCTATCATGAAAATATAATTTGTGTCCTTGATTTCAAATTTGAATTACACTAAGTAGGTTATGTTTCAAACCTTCCACATACAACACATTTTTTGTTTTGGTCTTTCCATTATCCAAACTCAAGACACCCTTGTCAACTATATTGGCAGTTGTGTTGTCTTCAAACCTCATTATTCCTGCAACATTATTATTTAATGAGATGAAATATATATATATATATATATATATATATATATATATATATATATATATATATATATATATATATATATATATATATATATATACCATTTCATACCTTCATATTTAATTTTAAAGGCAGTCTAAGCTAGCATAGAGTCCTCTTTGGTCTTTTGGTCCTCGACAAATAGTCCATCTTGATTCTTGAGCTCAATGTGATCCATCCTAACTTGGTTTGGATTTCATACCAATGTTTGATTATTATTATACATTTTAGGAGATTCATATATCTTGTTTAATATTTTATACCTTCTAACTCTTTTGGAGTAGAGTCTTGTAATGTGTCCAATATTATGATAGATGTATCAAATAGTATTTCTATACTTACCATGGTTCCATGATGAATTATTATTTATTTTATTAGGTTGTCTAATTGGTATTTTCATGTTGGTACTCTTGAATTGTTTTGAATTCTCATGCTCTCTCTCAAACTTGATCATTTTGTCTATAAACTGCTCATGCTCAATATTAAAGGAATCTATCTCTATCTTCAACTCATCATACTCAACTTTATTTAACTTAAACCTTATGCTGACATCTTCTAATTGACTCATAAGATCCTTTATAGTCTTATTTTATGTTTAAAATAATAAGTGGAAATTATTATCTCATCTTCAAGGTCTACTTTACATTCTCTTTATTAACTATCATAGTATACTTCTTCCTTTTTATCACAAGACATTATTGTGTTTCTTAGGATCCCCTTCAAGTTGTTTGAATTGACTTAAAGTACAAAGATGTGATGCAAATTTTTGGAAATGAACTTAATGAGAGGGGAGGTGAATAATTCTTCAAAAACTTTTTAAACTTTAATTTATCATTCATGAACTATCAGAACAATATAGTGAACTAACAACACATTAAGAGCCATGAGCATGAAATAAGAGAATAACACATATAACACTTATTTGAGTGGTAAACCATCAAGGGGAAGAAACCCATTGATGATGAAAATGGATTATAGTCATATAATATAAACATCAATAGTTAGTGAAACACCAACTTCACTTGGAGTACCAACCCCAATTAGTTAAGAACCCACTTGACTAGGCTTTAACAAGCACCTACTTTCAAGGAGGTACCAAACCCATAGATGACATAGAAAAACTTAGCCACCTAATTAAATTTATAAAATTTAGGACATATTATTTATCAACCAACTAATGATGACCACATTTTCATCTCTTCAAACTCTTATCCATCTCAAACTACCTTCTAGGCTCCTTTGCTCAACTAAGTCTATTCAAGATAGATTAGGTCATTTTACCTTGATAGTAATCTAAAATACCCAATGTTAAATATTAATTATAGTTTAAATTAACCCTAATTATGGTTTAACATGCATCATTTATCTCTTAAAACTATCACCTCTTCCACTTCAATACCCATTTTTTTAACAAGAAAATTAGGCCTATTAGGCCTTATTCTTATACTAGGCTCTTGCTCATACACTTATTGGTTATACATACACACTTTTTCAATTATATTTTAAATATAATAATCCTTAGGACATTCAAAAAACATTAATCAAATATTACAATAGGTTTTTCATAGCAATAGGACCAAAACCCCTTTTACATCTTAAGGAGACTTAATTCAATTAGACCTTCATTAACACACATTACCCTTTGAATACGATGGAACAATATTAAACTTCTAAAATAAAAGGAAAATATAATATGAAACTAAAATATACCCATTATAATTTTATATAGGCTCCAAAACACTTTTTATCTCCAACCACCACTTGAAGCATGCCATTAATATTGTTCACAATTAGGCCCATGCATACCCATAAAGTCTATCTTGAATAACTAAAGCATAAAAAAAAAATTTCCACAAAAAAATGGAATAAATTCACATATAAATAATATATGAACTTTTTTTCATCATCATATTATTTATACTTCCCAACTTAGGGCAAAAGTACTGAAACCCTTCTCTGTAAGTAGTCCACTCATAATTGCCAACTAGTCTCAAAACACAATCATGAAAAATTTCACTTAGAACACATGAAAGAGAATAATAAATAACATAAAATACATTAATATGATCTTATAACATCATAATAATAACATAAAATAGATATATCATAAGATATAATAGCAATATTAATCTTGTAGATCAATCTCATGACCTCACTAAGCTAGACAAGTCAACTTGAGAGGAACTTTTTGATATATACAATTATATCCAAATATTCTATCTAATATGAACATGTATTAAAGTTATTTAAAAATATATCCATGAAATTTCATTCATACCTAATACATGATGACACATCCCTAATCACCTTCTCACTTTTTCTTGGGTTTCTCACTATTTTCATCATTAGGCATGTTAACAACTGGTCAACTTGTATGACCCATTTAGCACAATTCAATGATATAACATACTCATATAATACAATTTAAATAAAATAAAAGTATCAATATTAAAATTCTATCCATTTATTAACTTTTACTCAGTCAACTTGGACTACTACAGTAAATCTCCAAGAAATAAGGCTTTTCATATAGGGTCCACTCACTCACCTAACAAACCAATCACACATAGAGGTGCCTAGGAGAGTTGAATACATGATAAAATAGTTTTTATAGTAATTTTAGAATATTATGGTTTATTTTTAACAAGATATTTCACATTAGGTTAGTGTTAGAGTTTTAGAGAGGGTTAACACTATTTTTGGTGTTAACGATTGTTCATAAAGGACTACTCCTCATTTTCAAAACTAATGGATAGATATCTTAGATATGATCCTTCCCAATCTCTCCTCAATATATAAACTTCCAATTTATAGGTTACATGTGCCAATAAACACTTTAAATTCCTTCTTAGGTTGAGAAGCCTTCATTTTGTGCACTCGAGAAACCTTAAAACCATTTTCATGCCTTTTCTTGTAAACTTTGATCTTAGACTTGGTAAACACAGCTAGAACAACATATCACACAATTTAAAATGATCACATTCTCAGTATTATCTTTAAATCTTAATCTCATACCTTATTTGTCCACTGTTTCTCTCTTTACTTGCTTAGACCTTGACCTACAAACCATATTAGGCCTTCCAACTATCCTTCAAGTCTATTTCCATGAACTATACACATAAATTACATGATTGAACTACATAACACATTCCCAAACAATGTTAAAAAACCTTTATATGCATTTACAGTATATCATGATGCCTTATTAGTCCAAACAGGGTATAGAGGTGGTCTAGTTGCATTGTAGGTTTTTAGGTCCTACCACTATAGGCTCACTCTAAGATTATTTAAAGTAATATAATATCTCACTAACATGTTAAATAAACATAATACAAATTATTATTCCTTTTTTAATATATCTCATCAATCCACCATGCTTAAACCTTCTCATTAAGACTCTTCATGCTATGACTAGTGCCATGACTAGGCTTCTCAAGCTCTTGAAACTTGACAACTGAGCTTAAAACATTTCTTCATGATCTTAAAAATTTATCACATGTATTATATGTTTATAAAATAATTATCAATTAATATATCAAATAGAAACATTCTTCAATGACCTCATGACCACCTTTCTTAAGAACCTCTAACATCAATGACAACATCAATGCCAAACTTCAACAACAAGAACAATGCTCAATATTGGGTAGTTGAATGAAAAAGTAAGTAGCACTGTAGATTTTTTAATTCTCTTATCCCAATCTATTGACCTATTTCACCCCAATGGACCTCATATTTTTGATGAGGCCAACTATGGATTTTTATCTTCTATTAAAGATAGGAGAGGTGTTATGAATCACATATTTTGGTGTGATGTTGAATTTTTTATTTTTATATTACCTTTTGATCATTTTATTTTGTTTTAAATGATTTTTATTTTAACATTTGATGTATTTTTATATTCCTCATTCCATATATATTTGGAGAACCAAACATGGGTGCTAAAAATAACAATCATTTGAAAATTTTGGACTTGATTGCTAGGAAATAAGACTTAGAGAGCATGGTGTCTAAGAGTCTTGTTTATTCATGTTAAATAAAAGTAATATCTTGAATTTGAACTTATTTTATCCAAAGTGGAATGAAAATAAGGGAAATCAAGGGTAAATAAACACAAAATAATTTGAATTACTTCAAATTGAAAATTTTGGAAACTATGAAAAAGGGATACAGTGATAGGTAAGTATGATTACTTATCATAAGAATGTATGTAAGTTTAGGGAAACTTGATAACATAGTTTTTAATTAAAGTTTTATCCACACATAGAGAAAATTAAGGTTGAGAATATGGAATCACAAACTTGTAACCATTTATTAACATTATAGAAAAAGAACACTTGATTTGGGAAAATGTTTGAAATAATATGTAGATTTTTATGAAGAGAGCCTAGTCCTATGTATGGTATTATGTTACAACACATAAAAGAGAAACCCATGTGGGTTAAAAAAGGGGGGAATTATATTTTTGAGGAGAGCCTGGCCTTATCTATAGTCTTACACTATAACTCATAAAATAAAAACCCAAATGGGTGAAAATGGTATTTATGAGGAGAGCCTAGTCCTATCCATGGTCTTACACTAGAAATCACAAAATAAAAACCCAAGTGGGTGTAAAAATATATGTAAAATAATAAATTTGTGATTAAAATTGAAAAAGTATGAAAATATATATGTATGAAAGAAAAAGGTATTCATGATGAAAATTGGGTCCTATCCATGGTATTACAATGCAACTCACAAATATAAAGAAACCAAAGGACTAAAGGAAGGAACTAATATTTGTGTATAAGATATATTTTTGCATAGGGTGATATCATTGGAGAGGTCCTAAAAAAAGTGTTAGTAGGACAATGTATAGAAGTATGAAAAGAAGGGAACTATTTAAGCAAAATATTTCTTCAAAAATTATGAATTAGTGGGTTCTTTGAAGATATGGACTTCATTAGTTTGTAGACAGTAAGTGTTAGGACCAAGAATGTCTTTAACTAAATAGGGGCCCCATCATTTCTAGGCATATTTTTCTTCTTTATCATGGGTATAATCTATTTTTAAGGACCAGAACACCAACATTAAAAGTTCATACTTTGACATTTTTATTATGTTATTCGGTGATGTGAGCCTTGTATTGATGGTTATATTGAAGAATGATTAGATGGTGTCCATTAATAAGGTTTAGGGCATGAATGCAATATTCACATAATTATTCATTAGGAATGACGCCATGAAGAGATATACATAAATATGAGAGTTAAAATTCTAATGGTAAGATAGACTTAGAACCATATAATAGCAAAAATGGTGTTACTCAAGTGAAAGTATTTATGTTAATGTAATAATCCCAAAGTGTGAGAAATAAGTGAAGATGCCAATCGGTGAAAGTTTATTGGATGGTCTTTTGTAGGATTTTATTAAGATTTTTTTTAGTGGATTCAACTTGGATATTACATTGTAGATGATATGGTGTGGATAATTTGTGGGAAATTTTAAATTTAGCACATAGCTATTTCTTGTCCTTATTTTTGAAATTGCCACCATTATCAAAAATGATAGTATGGGGAACTCTAAATTGATAAATGATTTGGATAAGGATAATTTTAGAAATAGTGGTTATTATGACATTAACAAGAGTCATGGATTCTACCCATTTAGTAAAATATTTAGTAGCCATAATGATAAAAACATGACCATCTTGTGACCAAGGTAATTTACCAATGAAATCTAATCCCCACATAGAAAATGGCCAAAGATACTCCATGGTTTTGAGCTTAGCTGGTGGTGAATGGATTAGATCATCATGAAGGTAGCAATAATTACACTTTTTGGAAAAATCAATAGTATCCTTCTCTAAAGTAGGCCAAAATTATCCCATACATAATCATTTGTGTGTTGTATCATGTTCTCCACAGTGATCATCACATATTCCCCCATATGCTTGTTTGAGGAGAGGAGGAACATATTCTTGAATCGCATAGTGGAAAAAGGTACGTTATGCATTATGTAAATAAGGGTGTTGTAGTAGAAGACATATTTAAAGTCTTGTTTATGTTTTTTGGTATTTTTATAAGAATCTATGTCTGGAGGATAGGTTTGATGTTGAAGGAATTGGATGATTTTTATACCATGGGCCTTATCGAATAGTGATAGCCTCAATATGACAAATGAGTGAGTCATTTTATTAGATAGAATAAGGTTTTTTTCTTATTTGTATGATAAACTGGGAATCATTAAGTACTTGGTTAGGATGAAATAGATATGCTTAAGAAACAAGAGAATTAACTATGTAATTATGATCTCTTGGAATTGGCTCAATGTTAAAAGAGATAAATTCTTTGGTAAGGGTGGTTTCCATTTGATTATAAACAAATAATTTTTTTATTTTACACTAATAATCATCATTGACCTAGTGGTAGATAAGTTAGGAGTCACCCAAAGAGTTTAGATATGGGATATCTAAGTCAAGTGTTGTTTTCATACCTAAGATGAGAGATTCATATTCAATTATTTTATAAATAACATAAAATGTTAACTTAAATTCTAGAGGGATGATCTTACTATGTGGGTTTGTATTAATGTAACCTAACTTAGCTCCTTAGAGGCATTTGGCGCCATCAATTTGGAGGGTACAGGTGTATTCATTTCAATCAATGGTAACTTCAGGGAGTTCTTCAATAACTACTTTGGATTTAGTAGTTTTAGGGATGATATCGGTATCTTCTTGATTATTTTCCTCTAAATCAAAAATGAAATTATGGAAATAATATTTAAGGGAAAGAGCCTGGTTAAGTCCTTAAATATGAATAATGTTATCATTGGGGAGATTATCTTGAAGATGATTTGTAGCTAGTATATGTACTACTATAAGTTGGTTGGCAATGACTTGCCCTTTAACAAATTTTTGTGTGATAATTCAAAGGCCAAATTCCATCAAGAATATCATTTGTTTGACAATTCTATCTCCAAGTAGAAATGATTTGGAGAATAAATTAGAAGTGTATTAGAGTGGAAAATGACATAAGTGGTTTGATCAAGCATATAGTGATGTAACTTTTCAACTGTGAAGTAGATATCAAGGTAATCACATTCTACTTTAGTATAATGTTTTTTTGTAGACAATGAGGCCTTGACTAATATAGTAAATAATGTATTCTATTTTTATATCATCTTATTGGTAAAGTATTGCCCCAACTAATATGGGAGTAGAATAGGTGAATAAAACTAAAGGATGGTCATTGGAACATGGTCAAAGGATGGGAGGTTGGATCGAATATTATTTCATGTTATTAAAAGATTTATAGCATGAATTTATCCATTCTAGAGCATTACTTTTTTTATAAGGGAATTAACAAATTAGTATGGTAAGACATTTCTAAGATAAACCATCAGATGTCCCCAAGCTTTCCAAGGTAAGTGTGAATGTTGAGAATGGAATAAGGAATGGGCATGCTGAATATAGCATTGACATTGGCAGGATCAACATCAATATTATGAAGAGAGACTAGAATCCTTAAAATTTTACTAGTTGTTATGAAAAATACACACTTGTATGGGTTAAGTCTAAATTTGTATTTTAATACTTAGTCAAAAATGATAGCTAGATAAATGAGGTATGTTTTCTGACTCTTATATCTGGTAATGAGGTCATCAACATAGGTTTCCATAATCTTATTTATAATATCATGGAAGATGTGAGTCATGTCAAGTTGATAATTAGATCCATCATTTTTTAGGCTAAAAGTCATTTTGACATAGCAATATGTGCCCCTTTCTATAGTAAATGCTGTTTTGTGTTGGTATTTAGTGGCTATGTTAATTTGATTATACCTTGAAAACCCATCCATAATTGACAACATTTCATATTCAACAGTGGAATCTATGATGGCATCTATTGAAGTTAATGGTAAATCATCTTTTAGAATGTGAGGTTAATATTAAAAAATTGATGCATATACAAATGACCATGGTGATTTTTTAATGAATAGGAATAATGTTTGATACCCATTCAAAATATTCAATAGGTTTAATAAACTTGGAATCCAAACGTTTGATAATTTCTTTATGGCATAAGATGCAAATTTTAGGTGTGAATTTATGTTGTTTTTTGTCGAATGGTTTTTATGTCTAGGTAAGTGATAATGTTATGTACACTTATACTAGGGTCAATACATAACATATCCTAATATGACCAAGTAAAGTTTTCATGATGCTTATCAAATAATAGGCTAAAGTTATCATTATCTATTGGCATGAGTTCTTTAGAGATAGAGATGGGTCGAGGACATGATGGTGTACCATACTCTATTCTTGTTTTTTCTTTAAAGATCATAAAATTTTCATCTTGGAAATAATATAGATCATTAGAAAGAGAAGAAATAAGAATTGTTGTAGGGTCCATGATAATAATGAATTTATTAAAATGAGGATCTTTTTGTTTGAAGTTAAAAATTTTAAGATGATGTCTTGGGAGTTGAGATTCTCTAGCATGGAGTAATTCAAGTATGGCTTCATCACTAAGGAATGCCATGAAGGGTCCATAGAATTCCATGTATAATTCAATATCAATGACATTATTACCATGGTGATCATATTCAAAATTTATTTATTGCACATATGTGGCTTTAACATCAAGGGTAATTTTAGGTGTAAGTAGAATTGTTGGTTGAGGTTGATTGGAGTCAACTAGATTGATAATAGGTGTATTACATTGTGTTGGAGATAGAGATTTAGTTGAAGTGAGGTGGATATCCTCAATGGTATATATAGGATTATGAGAAGGAATGAGAGTTGGTAAAGTGGTTGGTGATATATAAGGTATAGAAGGTTCTATAATTTCCAAATTTTTAAGATGTAAGATTTGTTCAACTACCCAAGGGGTATTGATAAGTGGAGGATTAATAGGAGATACATGAACTTCAAGTTATGATTTAATATCAGTTAATATATGAATGACATGGACATCATAGTTTAAATAATTTATTTTGGCTATGGTTTGTTGGTAGGTTTGTACACCCAAGTCTCATGATTTATCTTGAGCCATGATATATTTGTCATCACATGTATGTGAAATAATACATGCATTTCTCTCTAGAGGAGCATTAGAAGGAAATACACCTAGATCACTAAATGTTTAGGGTGACATTGTTAAATGATCTTGAAATAATATTACCACTCCATATTCACTACATGTGAAGTAATATTCTATGTAATAAGCTTCATGTGTATTACATGAAGGAGGTAGTTTAGTGATCTCACCGACTAGAGGGATGGTACAATCATGTGGTAATAAAGGAGGAATCCACTCTAAAATATAAGGAGGTAACTTACTAGTATTTTAAGTGTTTATAACTCATTTATTTCATCATCATCAGAATCATCAAGAGTGACTTGTAAGTCTATATTCTTGTTGATGAATTAAATTAGAGGTGAACTATTAATTTTTGAAATGGTTAGAATTTGATATTGAGATTTGAGGTTGGGTAGTTGAATACTCCATAGATTAGGATTAGCCTCATGTTTATAATGTTTTCTATTATGGATGAATTTGATACATTGACTACCTAAGGAGGTAATATCCCTCATGAAATGTTTACATTGGTAACCTAAGAGTATAATCTATGATAATGGTAAAACAAGAACCATGAGCTTAGTATGTATGGTCTTGGGTCAAATAGTGACAGGGAGCCACACACAACCAAGTGGTTTTTTAATTATCTTATCAAATACTCAACATGTGAGATAAGTTTTATTAAGGTGATATTTGGTATTCCTAAGTTTTTTAATAACCAAAGGGATGTAACATAAATTCCCAACCCTTTATCTACTAAGATTTTTTAAATAAGGGTGGCATTAATTGATATTTTAATGAAAAGAGGTGGATTGCCAATTTTAAAAATAATTTCATGATTGATCATATATTATTCAAGTAATTCTATGAAGGGTTTGGAATAATTACAAATAGGTTAAATAATGTGTACTTCTATTGAGTTAAAATCTTGAAGAGGTTGTTCCACTTTAAGAGAAAGTGGTTCTTTAATCTCTTGTAATTTTTTCATTAAGAATATGTGGTGATATGGATAAGTATGAACTAACTTCATGAGGGGTATTTTAAAAGGCATAGAGTTGATCTCCTATAATAAATCCCAATGAGATTTAGAAGATGAATAATCAATATGAGGCTTGAATGGTAAAATTGTTTTGGTAGGAAGAGAAGTAGCTTGAAGTTATAATTTTGGTGGTATTTCCTCATTTGTGTTAGAAGGTATGATAGTGATAGTGATAGTGGTGTCTTTGATAAGTTGGTCTTCAAGTGATGGTTATTTTGGATTAGTGATGAGATATTTATGGTTGGGTTTACATCGATACTTGACTTTATATACATTCACATATTAATAATTAGTATATTATTGGTCATTATCAGTGTTAATTTCGTATATATCCTCATTTGAATGTTGTCAGTTAGAGGTAGAAAATGCTTTGGGATGTTTAAAAGAAGAAAGATTGGAACCTTTTTTATTTTGAGAGGCATTAACATAATCATTATGATGTATTTTTATCATAGTGTCATTATTTAATGTATCTCCTAACATAAAAGAAACAATAAATTTGGTAAGCCCATGACATGTTTCATGGAAATGACTAATATCATAATGAAACCAATAAAAAAAATTAGGATCATACCATGTAAGTGGATTATTGGTGTAAGTGAAAGATTTATAAGTTGTTAAAACATATTTCATTAGTTTAATAGTTAGGAGTGCATAGGAAGCTTGGGGATTATCCATTTTGGCTACTTAGTTTTGTTTGAGGAGGATTTCTAGTGATTGCATTAATGGAGTTTTGGAAGGATCCCTTGATGGTTTTAATGTTGTGCTCAAACTATTTCATAAGAAAGTATTGTCTTCCAATTTGATCAATAGCGTCATTTAGAGTTTGGGGAGAAAATGTTTGAACCTTGTATTGAAGGAAAGGTGTTAAGGCAGTTATGAATATTTTAAATAAGTTGTCATTAGTAATGTTATGGTTGGATTTGTGAGCTAAATATTTTCATAATTTAATGAAATCATCAATTAATTAAAAAGGTGATTGTTTAGCATTGATGAAATAGATAAGATAGTTTTTAGGAAGATCATTGTGTTGAAATTCCTTAACTAGAGGATTGACTAAATCCTCAAGTTTCCACATATATTATTAATGGAGTTTATTATACCATTATAATACATCTCATATAATTTTTTTAACTAAAATTTTTGTAGTGGCAAAGGTATTAGTTTAAATCCAATCTTTATAAAGATTACCAAATTCTTTAAGGAAAGATGTAGGGTCTTTAGTTCCATCATATTTAATAGTTAGATAGGTATTTTCATTATCAATAAAATTAAATTAAGGGGGATAAATGTTAATTTTGAATATTTTGAAGCATCTTTTTATGTATAATGGGTTGGAGAATGATATTCATCACAACATTTTTGAGAGGTGGAGGGATGAAATTTTGGTTATTTTGAGGTAGGATAATAGGAGGTTGATTAGTCATGTTTAACAAAGGATGTTGTATTTGCATCATTTGATAAGTATTATATGTTTGCATTATGTTAATTTTTTCACTCTTTGTGCAAGAATTTGAGTGGTGTCAACTAGTGGATTGAGGTTATTAGTGTTGAAAGGTGGATTATTAGGATTAGTAGGAGGAACATTCCCTAAATTGGTATAAGGGGATGGTTTTTTGGGTGGAGGTTTGTTACAGTATGGTTTATTGGTGTTTAAAATATTTCCTATAGGGTTATCATTTAAGCTTGTGACAATTACCCCTACAATGTAATATGGTACTTTAAATAAATAATTGTCTTGAGAAATGTGAAATGGATTTGATCCATTAGTGTCATCAATTGGGGTAATCTAGACCATATTTTAGTCTAAAGAAGAAGGGTTAGATAAAGTGCACCAAGAGTGTGAATACTCTTGGGTGGCAAGGGTAGGAAGAAAAGAACATCCCACTTATCAGCTAAATGAATTAATGTTGTCCAAAAAGATTTTGTTAAGGGATTTTATGATGCTTGGAATAAAAATATTATATCATATAAAAAGGTGAAAAATAGGAGAAAAGTTGTCCAAATACAATAGTATCAGCCAAGATTTATAGATTCAAATGGGTCAACATATTTTTTAAGGAAGATACATTTTTTTAGGAAAAGACGTAGTCAGCTCAATCGATTATGTTTTGAGGGGAGGCACTAATGATTAGCCTATGTGAAACTAGGTCAGATAAAATGAATATGTTATGTAGAAAGGAATACTAATCATCATGTGATAGAATGGGTTAGACAAGATGAATATGTCATGTAGAAAGATATAAACTATAAGGGACATAATTAAATAGATCAACTATGTTATGAAGGTAGAGATAGGTTTTGTTAATTAATATTAGAGATAATCTAATGTTATTTTTTAGAATACTTGAAATAAACACATGAATAATTGTATCAATCCAGTTGATCTAGTTGTGGCACATAGCATAAATCTTAGACCAATATTAGCTAATACAAGTTTTGCAATATGACATAAAATTATCATAGAGTAAGTAGAAAAATAAAAATGCTAATCTATGTGGTCATTCCTAAATGTTTTAAATTATAATTATTCTATAAATAAATGTGATAGAGAGTTGGCTATAAGAAGGAACTATAAAGGCAATCTAAGGATGGTTTCATTTACTTAAGTATAGAAGGGATCTATATGGGTGATGGTACTAGCTTGGTATTGGGGCCTACCCCCTCACTTCATAATCACATAGCGATAATGGTGTCAGGGGCTTTACCTATATATACTATCAACCATGTATATATACTAGGCCATAAAATTGAGATGGATCCCCTCTTGGTGATGAAATCCAAGTAGGTAGACCTTAGGTAGAATTTTTTTAATGCTTTTTGATGTTGTGTGGTTTGGAAGTGCATGAAAATTAAAAATAGTGTGACTAAATTGATAAATTAAAACTTCTTATCTAGTATATGTGTGCTAATCTAAGTAAGAAATAAATAAAATGAAAAGTGAATTAATTACTAATAATATGAGTTAATTCCTTTAATTTAAGAGTATATGGTCAATTCAGATTACCAAGTATATAAATAGAATAAAATAAAATTGATTAGGTCAATGCTATTTGTTGAAGCAAGAGCGAGAAGAACATAGTTGAATGAATTGACTAAATCTTCTAGGTAGGAAATCAAGCTACAAAAATATGTCAATATATATAATTGTAGGGTTATAATTTTATAGACTAAAAACTATGAAAAATAAGATTGTAAATGAAAAACATAAATGACTAAGATGACAAGAATGAACTTGATAATTTTGAAGATGTTAAAGCTGTTGTTTTTATACTATGTTGTTTAGATTATGATTTTTAACATGCTAACAACATCAATTGGGTTTACTAAATTATAAAACCTATATGTAAAGTAGTGAACTAAGTTGAGATGGTCAATCTAGGTACCTATGGTTAAAGGTGACCTACAGAAATAAATATAGAGTCGATCAAAGTGACTATATGTTAAACCTATGCACAGAATGTAGATTGAGTTGATATATTTGATCTAGTACTATAAAAGTAAAATAAATGATAAATGATAATAAATTAAGGCATAAAATAAAAACCTACAAGGGTTAGTTCACATTGGGTTCACTAGAATGCATACAACAAAAAGTTAAGTTGATCTACAAATTAATCCTAGCTTGGAGAAGATAAATCACACTATCCCGTCTATTTATTGGTACATTTAGACAATCAAGGTCATGACCAATATGGATCTACTAGACCTAAATAAAGAGTTTATTTACACACAATATCATTAGAGAGGGTTATAAAGCCTATAGTCAAGCAATACCACATAATAACCCTACTTAGGTCATATGTTTTCTTATTAAAGTAGATTAAATATAATATATTGCTCACCAAAGTATGTGGCATAAAATGGGGGTAATAAACATAAAATTAAACATGAAAAGAAATATACTCAACTCAATGTAGAGTTAATCCTAATCCATAGAGAGAGAAACATATTTATAAGATAACAAATGCAAATCTATCTAATTAATAAAGAGGAGTAAGAGTTAGTAATACTTGCCTTTGAATACGAACCCATTGAGCCTCAAACTCTCCCTTGTCCAATGGTGATTTGTAAGATGTTATTGTATATGTTGATGAAACTAAGGGTGGAAAATAGACTATAATTTAGACAAGGACCTCTAAGTGATTCCCAAGTTTTCATAAGATAAGATTCTTCTCTCTAAATGAAGTATGAAACCCTAAGTAGTGGCTCCTAAAGTAAAATGGTGGATAAAAAGATGTGAAATAAAATGTTTAACTCTATCTCTCTCTCAAAAAAATGGAAAAAAGATGTGTTTATATAGTCAAAAATAACCCTAAAATCTTTAGAATTTTTATTCAACAAAGTTGGACCAATGAACCTTATTCTTTAATTAATAAAGGAGTTAGTATCAGACTAGGTCGACTAAGGTTGAACTAATCCCATAATGTGCTTGTATTTTAAGAATAGGGATGGATTTTTTGGTATGATTTTGGATTAGGTAGGGGTTATTTGAGGTGGGTAATTGCTTGGAGGAGTGTGTAAGGGAGGTGTCAAAGCTTAAGTAAATATATAGGAGAGGTTTTTATTGGTTTTAAGTGGTGGTATAGGGATCAATAATATTGTGAATCACCAATGGTCTACCCACCCCTTTCCTAGTGCACCCTTTAAGGCATACATTTAGAGATATTAAGTCTTGATAGGTTCTTATAAGAGATAAAAAATCATTAATTTTTAAATTTTAAAAATATTGTGTGTATATAGTTAGAGCACCTTAAAATGGTAAGACAACTATAAATATATGAATGTAACCATGTAGGATATAAAAGGAAACATGTCTAGGTAGGTCTAACACTAAAGTGCATAGAACCAATGTGATCACATTTAGGCCTAAAATTCTTGATAAAGATCATGGAAACTTCTAGATAGTAATGGTACAAGCTCAATAATCAAATAATCACACACATAAGAGCACCCAAAATCAAGTCAAAAGGTAATGGTTCAAGGAGATTGTAAACAAAGGGCATGTTCATATACCATTAAATAAAATAGACATGACTTAGGCCAATGTCCATAAAAGTAATGATTGACATATTCAAATGTATAAGAATGAAATGATATATTCAAATTTCCAAGAAGGAAAACATATGCACAGGGGCCACATACAATGGATCATAATAAAATGCTCTAAAAAATAAGATGATATCAAGGAAAAATACTCAAGTAAGTGTGGAAACATATAATAAACTGGCATAAACATGCCATAGTGGCCCATGGATTGAATGTGTCAGTTAAAAATATCAAGTATATATCATATCCAGTGCCCTATGTAATTTATAAGCATGTATAATAGGCATGTGTAAGTATAGATGTAATCTAAAACATGATAGCATGGAGTGATCTTCAAATCATATAACCTATGTATGTCAAGATCATAGAAGATGGATGCCCCAACATCTTGCTGATGTGAGTAGAGGGAAGTCCCAACACCCATAAGTGTATCATGTATCTGTGTATGTCTATGCATGTGTATGTAGGAGTAAAATGATATGTTAATCGTCAACATCTAACTAACACATAGATGCCCAAGGGGACAATAGAAAATGTAAGTGTTTAATGTGTTTTTATACTTTTATTTTTATTTTTTCCTTTTTATATATATTTTTTAAGTTTAAGGGTTCTAATCAAGGAAATATTCATCATCAAAAGGTGTGAGACCATTTATAAAAATATGTTGTAATTTTTTTTATAATTGTGATTACCTCTTATTCAATATACTTGTACAATGGATTCCTTGAAGCTAACAATGTGGGTAGATAGTCTTATCCATCATGCGGTATACAAATTTTTGTTCCCATATCAAGAAATGTAACACACATATATATAGTATCCAACTTATCTTACCATTCTTTTAGACAATTTTGTCTAAGTTTTAATTTAAAATGGGAGTCTTGGTATGGTATCCATATGGTTTTGGTTACCACACATATACCAAAAATGATATGTAATTGAATATATGAATAGGATTTTAGCATCAATGGAGAGTATAAAAGTTCATTTGTAGTATGTCCAAAGTGTTAAAGTAATGTAGTTTCACAAGTTGTATACCACTTGTTCATGTCAAAATGGAGATGGTAGAAATATAACCCATCAATATTAAAATTAATAGTGAACTCTTCATTATTTGGTTGCTTTGAAAGATAGTTATTATTTGAAAGATAGGAAGGATTTGATCATTTGATAGGTTGTGAAGCTTCTGGCAAAGACTCCAAATTATTCAAATGATATGGTTGTATTTGAAATTTATAAGGTTGGATCAAATTTTTTAAAGAGTAGGGGTCAATTGAGTAGTAAGAATTTACATGTTCATTTATATGGTTGTGTTCCTCTTATTTGGATTTTGTGTTTTTTCTTCTACATGTGGATTGATTCTATATGTATTAGGACCAATGGGTTCAAATAATTTATGTAAAAGATGATCTAGTGGATCAAATTTTAGGGTGATATTTTTTTCATCTATCATAACAGGATTAGTTTAATCATTATTATCATAATACTTAGAAACATTCCCATCATTCTAATCAGTATTAACCAATAAAGAAATCTCAAATGGAGGTTGTTCTTATGGTTTTAATGGTTACACTTGTAATCATTGTTTCTCTTAATGTGCATATGTGCACCTTAATATGTGGTACCATATTTGTATCTCAATATAGAGGATCCATTATACTTGACTCACCTATTTCATAGGTATGTATGCACTCATTAGGAATGCATTGTTTAGGTGTTACCATTATAGGAATGCCTTCAATTTTAGATTGTATGCTTTTTCAAAATTTGAAAGGTTCATCATCAATAGGAATTGTTAATAAATTCTCATCATATATGAATTTTACACATCTATGAAGTGTAGATGGGACATATTCCATTGAATGTATCCAAGGTCTACCTAAAATCAAATTATAACATAATTATTGAGACATTACCTAAAAATTAGTTTAAATAGTTTTTGGTCCTAATGTCACATCCAATGTAATTTGACCAACTAGAGGGATATGTGAATTATCAAACCCTTGGATATGAATAATTGAATTTTGAATCAAACTGGTGCTAATTCTCATGGTGGTTAAGAAATTGATACTATAAATGTTTAGTCCTTATCCATTATTAATTAACACCCTTTTGATGCCCTTGTCTTACATTATTACTTGTATGAACAAAGGTAACTCTTGATCGTTATTTGGATGGTAAGTTAGTTGGATCAAAGGTGAAAAGTTTGGCATTATTTTTGAGATATTTCATCTACAAAATATGCAAGATATATATCATTTGGAACTTGAGTTTCATGTAATGTCTCATATAGGATGTTATTCTAAACATTAGATTGTTTTAGGAGATTAATTATTGAAATTTTAGCATGTGTATTTCTCAATTAGTAAACAAGGACATAACCTTTAGATTTTATCATAGTTTTAGGTTAATAGGTGGTTGCATAAGTTGAACAACCTTACCTCTTCGAGTAGTAATAGTAGATCCAATATAAGTCATGGGTGAATAATGGATGTGGGATGGTATATGTCACTTGAATAAGTATTGGATAGAAAACATGGTTGAGAGTATGCATGCTAGAATTTATATGCTAGATATATAACATTACAAGATAATTTATGGAGAGATATAATTTTTTCTCCATTTTAACACTCTTTTATTATTTATATAGATTTGATTAATAGTTTTGATAATACAATTAAATTATCAAACAATTAAAATTAAAAGGTATTGGACCATGAAATAATTAACATATATGTCTAATACAAACATGATTGAAATATTTATCAATCAGGGATCAAAAACATGAAAAGAAATCACCTAGGGTTTGATGTTTGAATATCAAGTTCACCAAATGTTTTGCCCTTATTTGGACATGAATCCTATTTATGGGTTAGGGTTAAGGATATATAAATGATAAGGCACAAGGGTGAATATCAAGTATATAGTAGACTAATTAATGTGTTAAACTCATATGTACCATATGCCAAATTTATAAGGCTAAGATAGGCTATTAATGGAAAGTACAACTATGTTAGATACACAAATGGCATAAAGGAAAGTAATTATCTATTTTTTATGATAATAAAATGTTATATATAATACAAGTGGGAAACAAATAGGAATTAGATTCTAAATAAATTATAATATTTTAGATTTAGTGCCTCTAGATCTCTAGATAGTTATATCATCCTAGGATAGTTATATGAAGCTAGTGTGTGAGATTGATGTTAGTGTCCAATAGTAAATATGCATTCAAATAGGATGAAACCAAATTTATGATTCTATGTTTGGATCCACCTTCACTTTGGTTCTTTTATATATAGGTCATGGATTGTCACTCCTTATGAAATGGTAAAACCCTAGCTTTGCATCTTTAATGTGACCTTGGGGGATAATAGGTTAGTAGGAACATAGTGTTGAGCTGACCCACAATGGACATAATATAAAATTTCACTACCTACATATTCAATACTATAGAATATGGCCTCACACTCATGTATTTCTCCCCTATGTGTTGGTTTGTGTGTGAATCATTTAATGTGTGTAAAGCAAGTACAATAATGACCTAACTTGTAGTTTAGAAAATAAGACTTTATGACTTATTTTATAGTAATTTAGACTTGTAGCTAGGTTATTACTTTGACTAATATAAAAATAGGGAAGAATAAGAAAGCTTTTGGCAACTTGAGTGCTTATTTAGGGCCTCTTGAGTGCTCTTTGGTAGTTTTCTAGGTGAAAAATGAATGAGGGTTGATATTTTATTTATATGAATCCTATCAGAAGTTAACTCACATTAGGGAATTTAGAATAACCATTGTAATACATTTCATTTTCAAATTATATAACCTTAGGACACTAGACAATTGTATTTGGCTAGGATAGTAATGTTGATGCTACTATCTAACTTAGACATTAGTGTTTAGGGAGAAGGAGAATAGGCATAGGCTCAAAAATTTTAGAGGTTTAATATAAGTACATTTTAATCATTCTTATCTATATAGGATATCTATGTCATAAATATAAGGATAGTCAGACTAAGAGATAGGAAAAGAGGCATAATATAGATAAGATGTGAGGCTTGTAGAAGCAAGGCATGTGTAGACCTATGAGTAATAACCAAGGTCATGATTTTTCCAAGTGTACAAGACTGAGGTGCTACATAATCACAAAATATCATCTATAATAACCAACTATTATATTGGTTAAGATAATGTATAGAATCATTTTATTCACTTAAGAATAAGACTATGGATGCCCTAATTCTAATATTTATAGATTGAAAATTCCCATTGCTCATACAATTTGATGCCTTTAGAATCGTAATAATATTTTTGATAACACAACCTTATGGAAATTTAGATCATCAAATTTAATTTTGTATTATAAAATTGGAAAAATAGAAATAAATTATTCCACTATAGAGAGGGAGGCACTAGTTATGGTCTACGTGGTGTAGAAATTCAAATATTACTTATTGGAAATCACATTTATGTTTTTTAGAGATCATGAGCCACTTAAGTATCTAATAAATAGGCCAATAATACAAGGAAGTATTTGCCACTAGTTTATGCTATTCCAATAATTTTCTTTCAAATTTATGGTGAAACCTATGGAAGAAAACAATGGACCTGAATACCTATCAAAAATAATAATAGGGGAGAATATGGAACCAATTGAGGATGAGCTTCCCAGATATCACCTCTTATGCATGAAATTAATGCTCAAATATATGGAGGGTATTTCACAATTTTTATCTAATAGATAATTTTTGGAAGAGTATAGTACATTACAATATAAAATATTGATGATCAAGGCATTTTAATTTATGTTTATTGAAGTACAATTATACAAGAAAGGAAGGGATAAGGTATTGTGGAGAGTGGTGATACCTCATGAGTGATATACTATATTAAGATAAGACCATGATGGGGTTGTAGGAGGGAATAAATTTGGAGAATATATGGGTAATAAAATATTACTATTGGGCCTATGGTGTCCATCCCTTTTTAAGGAAGCACATAATTATGCAATAAGTTATGACATTTGTCATAGAGTGGGTAAGTGAAATTCTTAAGATGAGATGCCTCTATACCAATTCTTAGTAGTATACTCATTCAAAAATGGCAATTAATTTTATAGGTCCCATCAGACTTGTGACAAGGTTAATAATTCTAGTTTTATTATCACTGGAATAGAATATCTAACAAGATGGGTATAAGTTATACGAACAAAATATTATAAAATAAAGACTGTTTCAAAAATTTTGTATGAAATTATAATTATGAGGTTGGTATGCCCATTGAATATACTGATTGATCAAGTGAAACACTTTGTTAATAACATAATTACATAATTTATGAAACACTTATTGATCCAATATCTTATAATCACTCATTAGCACCCACAAGTGAATTGAACTATTGAGTCTTTCAACAAAGTATTAGAGAAGGTATTAACTGAAGTGTGTAATACAAAGATAGGGGATTGTGATACCAAGATACTATAAGTCTTAATACACTACTTAAGAATGGATTATTAAGTATTCCTCCTTTCATTTGATCTATGGATTAAAAGCAGTAATGTCAATGGAGTATATATTGTCAAGTCTAAGACTTGTAGTAACATTCATAATGAATGAAAAATATTCTATTCAATAAAGATTAATAGATTTGGATAAATAAGATGAGAAGAGATTATTATAAACATATAACCAAACACAAGAGAAAATATGGAAAAATTCTTGGCATGATAGACATATAAGAGTTAAAGAATTTCAAATTGGGGATAAGGTGTTTTTTTATATGATAGCGAGTATAAAAATCATGGAAAGCTCAAAATAAGATGGCTTAGACATTATATCATGGAAAAAAAATTATACTCAAGAGAAATTAAACTAATAACATTAGTAGGTACATTGAGATGAATATTTTTCAATGGAGCCAGACTAAAAGCCTACACCAAAGATAACTACGGTGGAGGGTGGTAAGAGCAAAGATGATAAAACCAATGAAGTGATGTTGTCCTTCAAACTATTTGATGTTTGTTATAAGTTATTAATTTTCCCTACACCATAATATTCATTTTTTGGTCATATATCATGTCACCTCCACATTAGGCTAGTAATATCCTCCCAAATTAAAAAGTTGAATAAGGTGATTGTAGTATCCGTGAAATAAATTTTGTGGTACCTAGTTGTTTGATGATACTATAAAACCCTAATGAGATAAATAAGTAGAATATGGAATAAGATATAAGTGATGATAAAAATAAAAAAAATAAGAAAATGATAAATTTTTTTTATAAAATACATATAATAATAAAATGAAGATAAAAACACAATTAATACCTAGATATAGATATAATATAAAAGTGGGGGGGAACTATAGATCATGTGAAAAAGTAAAATATGAATGTGTGGTAAGAAATAGCATATGGAAATGATTTCATTGGTGAAAATATGCATAAATACTTTCACAATTATTTGTGTGTGTGTGTGTGTGTGTGTGTGTGTGTGTGTGTGTGTGTGTGTGTGTGTGTGTAATATAAGAAACAAAAATATATAACTATGGAAGAAATAAATACAAAGTGGTAAGAGAAAATGATAATTTTCAGACAAACTAGTGCACAATTCATTTTGCAAACACAAAATGTGTAAATAAGATAAAAACATATATGTGAAAGAAATGGATGGATAATGGTAAAATGGATTTAAGAAAAATACAAACTATGCTATAAAATATTGGATAGTGTTAAGATATCATGATATTTTAAAAATAAATCAATTCAAAATTTTCTCCGCATATACATAATTTGGATTAAATGGAAAGGCATATCTACTGAAGGAAAAGTTAGATTACAATAAAATATAAGGATGAATAAATAATAATCATATCCTAATTTTTTATCTACATACCAAAAAATCATGTTGATTAGTTCAATATAAACTAGAAAAGGAAAATGAGTGCATGTAAGGAATTACACACTCAAATTAATATGTTAAAATAATGACATCACAAAAGATAAACATGAAATAAATGGAGACAATACATGATTATGCACTAAATAAAGTGAAATGAAGGGTTAGACATAAATATTAAATTGGATTATTTTCATTAAGTGGATTATCACTATTAACAGATAGAACAAATAGGGTATAAATCAAGGGTTTTCTAAATATAAAAATCACAAAATCACTTGAGCATTGACACTTTGCATAATGTTTTCATGAAAAGTTTTCATACTTGAATCAAAGTTAATTTATGAGCTACTTAGACAATATAATGGTTATTACTCATGATTTCATGGCTAAATATACTAAGTAACCCAAATATAAGAATCATTCCATCAAATCAAAAAATCTTGATCCATTGGGCACATTTTCAAAAGCTCCTTATCTTGTCACACATGCAAATGATACATAATGATACATCAAAACACATTTGGTATAAATTTATCATATAGATTTAGAGGAAGAAATTTGCATAATTATGCAATTAAACCTTCAAACCCAATAGTTATAATATAAAATAGAGTATAGGGTCATTTTAAAGCTAAAATTGGATGTATTAACTCAATTCCCATACTTTGGCCTAATGAAAATCATGACCAAGGTGTTACTGAGTAAAATACATGGAGATATCATTTATATAGATCAACAATGCCACATCACACTAAAGGTAATTCACAAATTTATAGGCCTTATACATGAAAAACATTCAACACATGAGTATGGTTGTAATATAAATTCAAGTACCAGCTCTTTAACCACACTTACCTAAACAAAATTCAATAACCAATTTTTGTCAATTCATAAAAAAGATTTGCAACAAAGGATATTTCATGGAATGTTTACTATATAAATATGTATAGCTCAAAAACATTAAAGAGTGTATTGATGGCATATGACCTGGTTTCCACCAGGATAGATTATGGCTTGGTTATCACTTTGCACGAATAATTCTTAGAAAATCTATGAAAAATCAAGAAAGGTAAAACTATCCATGACTTCTCATATGGTTCACTTTTGTTAGTAATTTCCATGTACTTTACACACATTATCATTGCACATGAGGGGCAAGAAAAATGGATTCCATATTATTCCATAGGGGCACAAATATTAGATGCACTAAAGGTTATCTTTGTAATACAAGTAGAAATTTTTTTCATTAGAAGATGATGACTAGAAGTATGTTGGAGGGAAGATACAAAATTTTTAAAAAAATTATCTAAATAGACTACATAATTTCAATTTAATATAGATGCATAAGACATCTTTATTGAGCTACTATGATATAAAAATGGTACCTCTTCCCCATATGCCTTATGAGGTTAGTGACAAACAAGTGAAGGAATTAATTATTTAAGCTAGGATCCTACCATCAAATCCTAGGGCACAATAATTTTTTAGTGAACTAGGCATGGGACATCAACAAAAGGAGGAAGAAGAAGAGTCCCCCAAAGATGAAACAAAGGGAGAGATATAATCAACTTGTATGAAATATAAATAAGATATATTTACAAATTATCCTACTCAGTAATATCCAAGCTCAAAAAAAGTAATCAACTAACAATACACTTAGTAATACTTTATTAAATTATGTTCTTGACCAATAATACATCTGATAAACCTACACTAAGGGATATCTTACCACACAAAGTCAAAGGAGAGGTTTCAAATGCCTCTAGTAAAATGTCATTATGTAATAAACCTAGCCAGGTATTATGATTAAAATAATAGTAATCAAGTTAATATACTAAATAAACATGCAACCTAATCTAGTAAATGAATATGCTAACTAATCTAGTGATCATGAAATCTTGTGGCACAAATGGGAAAAGTAATAAACATGCAAAGACAATTATATCTAATATAACATAGAAATGATCTAAGCAAAGAGAGATACAATTCAATCCATTAATTTTTTAATATCTACTTATCAAAATATGAAGGAATAGGAGTATACTTACCTTATTGAAGTGAACCAATCATACCTCAATCTCTCCCTTGGTGAATGGTGATTTACAATAGATTATTTTAAATTTTAATTATCACAAGGATAGATCATCTCTAGGCCACAAGACTTATCCTATGCATCCAATACCTCCACAAGACATGTGTTACTTGTCCAAGGCAAAAATTAAGCAATGAAACCTCCTATTAATTATACAAGCATATTTATGAGTAGTAATGATGCATAATTAGATTATCCTCTATTTATAAATGAATTTGGGTACATATTTATAGCCAATGATTGACCCTAAACTCTCCCAATAATTTAACTGACAAGGTCATTAGGGTCAACCTTATTTGGTAGGAAATAAAGTTGTTAGACCTCAAAATACATTAGCTTAGGTCGATGGAGTTCTATAACATGCACTAAATTTTGAATAAGGTCTATTGGGTTGGCATAATATAAAAAATAGGTAAAAGTGGGTTTTACTTAGGTAGGGAATATTTTAGGTGGTGATTTATTTAGAGGAGTGTATAAGTAGGTTTTTATTGCTTTATGAAATTGGATAAGAGTAGATTGTAGTGGTTTTAGGTAATGGTATATGGGCCAACAATCTTAAAAATCACCATAAGTCTACCAACAAATTTAATGATGCACCCTTTCAGGCATGATCTTAGAGTGATTAATATTTGATGGGTTCTTATAAGAGAGAAAGCATCAATAATTGATAATTTTAAAAATATTATGTGAATATATATACCCCACTTGAAGCTCATTACATGTCATGCGAGTGTAATGTGGTATGGTTATTCAATAGAGAACATAATAAAACACTATTTAATCTTAATAAAAATGAAACACTATAATTATTGCTTAAATTAAATGAAATTAATTTAAAGTACCGTAGGAATACATTAACTTACCTTTTTGTTGAATGACTACATGAAAATATCCTAGTCTTGATCATGGAGGGCACAATATATGCATTTTAGAAACCCTAAGGATACAAAACTCACCATATAATCAATACATTAATATGTAATATGCTCAAATTAGCAATGAATACCTCTCAAAATTGATTAAACTACTTATAAAATTTAGCAAGATAGGATTTTTAAGTCTAACTTAGAACCAAAATATCAAGAATGTAAATGATAAAATGATGAAAATTGAATGTATAACACACTAAATCACATTTGGAAACATTTAAAACATAAATGATAAAATAAAAAGTAGAACATACTAAATCATGGTGGGAAGCAAGTAAAATATGAATGACAAAAATAAATGTAGAACATACTAAATCATGTTGGGAATCATGTAAAACATGAATGGTAAAAATTAATTTAGAACATACTAAATCACATTGGAAATTTTGAAAAACATTAATGACAAAAAATAATGTCAAACATACTAAATCACATTAGGAAACATGTAAAACATTATAAGTAAAAGAAATATCAATGCAATAAAACTATAAGAAAGATATGTAATTGAAACGTCACCTCATGTAAGATAATCATATTGAATCAAATATATATAAATCATAAAGGATTGAAAATGATAATGTAAATCAAGATGTAATAAAAGATTTTAAAATGTCCTCTGTAAGCTAAGTGAATTCCACAAAATCAAACAAAAGCATGATAAATATATGAAAATCAAAAGTTATAAAGGATGAAAACTCAAACTTATTACTTGTTATAAGATATAATGTAAGAAAACACAACCACCTAATGACATGACTAGTATGATAATAATATGGTTTGGTAAGCAAGTGGTGTAAGGGTATTTATGAGGAAAACCTAGTCATATTTGAGGTATTACAATGAAACTCACAAACTATAAACCAAGAGGCATAAGTAGATATATGTGATCAAGGATGTGATAAAACAAAATAAATATCTAACAAGGGGTTACTAGGAATAATATGATGTAAATAAGGAATGTGAGTAACCACATGGGTGATGTAAACATCCTTATTAGGAATGAGACACACTAGAGAAGTGAGAAAGGTTGAGAAATATCAACATCAAGGACATAAAACACTTTGACTAATGAACATGAAGCTTGGGATACCAAATGATGTACATAAATATCCCATGAAGGCTATATGCATGAAAATTAAAATGGACCCATCTTCCCATAAAATGTTCCCCATTCTTCAAGACCCCTTAAAGATTCATCAGTCTATTATGAAGATTAGGTACTTACATGAGAAAGTAGGTGTCACTAAATAACATATGATATATTGAGACCTCATACCCTAGTCTATTGGCCTACAAGACCCAATGGACCTTGACTTTGTCATGAGGCCAACTATGGAATTAGAGAGACTAAGATAGCAGATGTGCCAAATATAGAACACATCTTTTAGTGTGATATGACTTTTAATATTATTTTTGCTTTTTAATCATTGCCTTTTATTTCTTTTAGGATTTGGATTTTAAATATTTTAGTTTTTTTATTCCTCTTTTGTACAAATTTGGAAAACCAATAATGAGTGAAATAGATAAAAAAACATAAAAGAGATTACATTTGGTCATTATATAAAAGAACATAAATACCATGGTGTTTAACGACTCCTAGAATTATCCACAAGTATGTGTGCAATCTCAAAATTTACTTATGTGTGTGTCAAATGAAAAGAATTACAATAAATATGTAGATTACGAGAAATCCATCCATATAAAAGTGATAAAATGATGAATATTCTCATAGATGATCAAAAGAGGTAAAATAAAGCTTTAAAAGGAATGGTATTAGGCTATGATATTCATGTCACTAGGGAAGTCATATTAATCTACAAGTAATCTAACACAAGCACTAGTGCAATTAATAGTCATTTGAAAAGAGGTGGAATGTAAATGATCATCCCAAGAAAGGGGGAAAGTAATAAAGAACAAATAATCATAAAAGGGAATAATGGAAAGAATGACATAAGTAATTAAAGTGATACCTAATAACCACAAAGAAAATAAAGGCCAAACGTAATGTGAAATAAAACTAAAGATCCCAAAGGAACCAATGGTGTAAGTAATGTGAAATAAAACCAAATAACTCAAGAGAAATAATGGTGTAATTAAAATTAAACTAAATGAACATATAATGCATAAAATCAAAGAAACATGAGACAAACATAAAAATAAAAATATATGCTAACATCTATATCAAATATGAACATATGAAATACAAGCCTCTATGTCTTGGAAGGTTTATTTAAGTTAACTTTATTTATTATTATGCAATGTAGAATAATATTAGACATCGTAGGATGCCCTAAAGTATAAAGTGATATGTTTATGGGCATTGTAAGAGGCCCCAACATGTGATATGGAGTGAGGTGAAATTGAATAATTATAATGAATTGAATTTGGCTTTCTAATGTAGTTGAATATAGGTGAATTTTTTGATATGTGGGATTTTTAGGATGTTGAAATTGGCATAGGACATGTATGAAAGGTTATAATAGGTTTATAAGCTAAAGGAGGACCAATTATCATGTGATTTGGAGTAATCATATGAACTATGTTCTCCTTGAGTTGGTGGGACCTAAGAGGTTGAGGTGTGATAGATGCCATTACTCATTTTAAGTTATTCATTTTAGATATACTTTCCTTATTGGTGTAGGAAGAAGGGTAAATTATGGTTTGAAAAACATTAGTGGATGAGGTAAAGGTATGTGGTAATTATTATTGATCATTAGATAAGTGATGTTAATGTGATTTTGATTCTTTATATTAGGATTATGAGGCTTGACTATAGTCTGGATAATGTTCTTGGGTAAGAGTATCAATATTGAAATGTGGAATAAGCAAGGAGGAAAGGAGGAATCAGTGAAGATCATGACAATTCTCATGAGTATTTCCTACTATATCATGCTATAAAAAACACTTATCAAGATTGTACCATTTTTGAGGAGGTTTGGAAGGATACAATATCATGGGTTTAGAGGGTGGAAATTTCTTATTAATTTTTTCTAGACTCAAGGGAGGGTGGGTTGTGTAATAATTGGTTAAATTATATTGATCCAAAACTATAAAATCTTTGGTTAGAATAATTAAAGGAACAACAACAAGACAATTTAAAATAATGCTATCTCTGATAAGAGATGTTTTATTGATTAAATTTGCAGACCCAAACATATGCTTATCTCTGAGAAGAGATGTTTGATTTCCATTTTAGGTTACATATTCATTTATACATGTTTTTAATGTGTGGGGAGGATGTTGAAGGTCACCAATCTTGAGGGAGATGAATTGGTTTGACTTCCACGATTTACAACAATACAGAATTCAAGGAATTACTAGTTTTAGAAACTTACTATTTTTAGACTGAACTACTAAAATTAAAATTTAGGACACTTCCATTGGGTTTTATGGGGTAAAAAATCATTTAGTGGATCTCAATTCCATTTCATGATGTTCCCCTCATTATTATCTTTCCAACAGTTCAAACGGTGAGTCAATTAGAGCTACGGTGCAAAAGTTATGGCTCCCGGAAGTTCCACCATCAATTGGGGTGGACCCATCACCCGAATTGTCATCTAAATTGTTGTCCAGATCATTCCTCCCTCCTTGAGAAGAAATTGTCCCCATTTCATCAAGATTTATCATCAAGTGTGGTAGTTGTACTTCAATTTTATTCCCGATGCATACTTGGAAGGGACTGTGATTTATGGAATTATGTAGGGTCCAATTATTCACCATTTCTATCTGACCATCAGTCTGTGGATGGAAGGCCATGAACTTCTTTAACTCGATATCTATTTGCTTCTATTATTTTTTTGTTTGTGTAGTCAAGGATGTAACATCAACCCTTTTGGATTCCTGTGGTTTGACCACCATGAGAACAAATTTCTTGGCACTAATTAGAGAGACAGATGTAGAAGGTGGTACTTCTAGTACCCTGTAGCACCATGTTCCAAGAGTGAGATTGATCCTTCTAGTTATTTATTCATATATACCATGTCAATCATACATTAATGACTTACCAAAGAGTACATCATAAACATCTAGATTGACCACATCACATAAGACCTCATCTTGGAAAGGTTGTATTGCATATGAGAGAAGACATTGGTGGGTGACACGAAGGTTTCTCCCTGGACTCAACCATCCAATACTGTATGGTTCTAGGTGAGGATTCATGGACACATTTAGGCTTTTCACAACATTAGCAGAGATTAAATTCTTTTGACTCCCACTATCAAGAATGAAATGTAGAGGCTTACCTTTCACACATAACTTAGAGTGAAACAACCTTTCCTTGTCATCTAGCATCTCATCACGTGTCTGTGATGAAGCAACAATGGCTTTAGGATCATCATCTATAATTTCTTCTTCAACCTCTTTGACTCCAGGGTTTATATGAGGTAGAGCAATAGTTGTTGAGGATTGTGACTCAGAAAGTAGTGATTTGATAGCTCAACATTCTTCTTTGGAGTGAGTTCCAAATTTGTGATAATCACACCACTTCCCAGTCTTTCTTTCCTTTTACTTCCAATTTTGGCCTTGTGTTTGACCTTCTTTGTCACTTTTCCATTTTGAAGATTGATTCTTTATATTCATTCTTCCATGCTTCTACTCAATCTTCACTATGAACTTGTATGCCTCACCAATGGTTTCCAAATTGAAGAATTCCATTTCTCCCCATATGTACCATTGTAGTCTTCCATGATATTTGAGAACCTTGTGTTTCTCACTTTCTTGGATGCCCAATCTCGTAGATAGAGAATGAAAAATGTCAGTGTAATCTTGAAGAGATTGTTCCTTACCTTGGTGAAGTTGTTGCCACTCTATATACAGATCCTCATAGGCTCTAATGGGGTAGTATTCTTCCTTTAAAACATATATGAAATCATCCCATGTAGGTTCTGTCCCAAGGCCAATATCATCTACACTAAATCTCTTCTTGTACACTTCCCACCAATTTTTGATAGGAAATGATGCTTTCAAAAGAGCAAAAGTAATCTTCTCTTTATCAGTGAATTTATTTACAAAAAAATAAGGTGACAATTGATCCAAATAATTTTCTATTGCATCATCATTTATTTTGCCTTTAAATGTAGGGATATCAAAATTCACCTAAACCTTGAAGGGTGTTGGGGCACTGAAAGGATGTGCAAGTGTGGATGAGGAGCCAAAATTTCCCATCGAGATTTGTTGGAGAATTTGAGAGAATTGTTGTAGCATATGTGCTTATTTCTATTAGATGGATTCATTCACCATTTCCTTGAAAGGATCGAATGCCTCGGTGTTGTCTGCCAGTTGAAGTCATTTGGAGCGAATATGTGGATATTCTGCTAGTTTTATTTTCCACCCAAGCTTCTTGTAATCTGACCTCATCCTTAGGATCATACACACTAAAGACAAATCAATATGATACCATTGATCCAAAACTCAAAAATCTTTGGTTAAAATAATTCAAGAAACAATAACAAGACAATTCAAATAATGTTATCTCTGATAAGAGATGTTTTATTGATTAAATTTGTAGACCCAAACATATGCTTATCTCTGAGAAGAGATGTCTGATTTCCATTTTGGGTTACATATTCATTTATACATGTTTTGAATGTGTGGGGAGGATGTGTAAGGTCACCAATCTTGAGGGAGATTAATTTTTTTGACTTCCATGATTTATAACAATATAGAATTTGAGGAATTACTATTTTTAGAAACTTACTATTTTTAGACTGCACTACTATAATTGAAATTTGGGACACTTCTATTGGGTTTTATGGGGTCAAAATTCATTAATAAAATCTAAATGCCATCTCATGATGTTCCCCTCATTATCATCTTTCCAACGGTTCAAACGGTGAGTCAATTGGAGCTACGGTGCAAAAGTTATGGCTCCCGAAAGTTCCGCCATCAATTGGGGTGGACCCATCACCCGAATTGTCATTTGAATTGTTATCCAAATCAGATATACTCCCTTTTGAGGTTGGAGATATAGATGAATCAATATTATGAGAAAATGATTGTAAATGTTCCTTAATATTTTACTTGATGTGATTCAAATTGAGTCATAATAAATTCTTTCATTTTTTCTTGGTTTAAGGCTTCTTTTAAAGTTTTAGGGGAAAACATACAAACTTTGTATGGAAGAGGAGCTTTAAGAGGATTAACAAATAGTTTTTAAAGAGTATCAACATTCATGTTATGGTCCACTTTGTGAGATAGAGACTTCCATCATTTAATGAAAGTGTGACCAAATTCATACTAAGTTGCTTGGAATTGATGAAATGACTAAGGTAATATTTCAGAAGGCCATTATGTTGGAATTCCTTCAATAGAGCATTAACTATATCCTCTATTTCTGAGAAGGAATGTCTAGGAATTTGATTATACCTAGGGTAATTTTAGTAGATATTCTTCATTAATTCAGGAATATTTTAGTTCTATAAATTGGAATTTGGTTATTTTTAGGAGGTGTTGAACAATGTGTATTTGCCTAAATTATTTGAATTTAAGTTAGTTTTCCCGGTCAACTTGCCTATTATTTAAAATAAATTTCATATATATAAATATAGTTCACGACTCTATCTAAAGTCAATATAAATGTATTCACCATTATATGTAAATAGACATCAGCTTATATACTCATAATGGAAACTTTCACTTAGTAGGAAAGGGATGAAGGAATTGCAGGTGATGGTACCGAACAATAACATTCATCCAAGTGACACCAAAGATGTTGAATGACAACAATGCTATCAAACAACATCAATGTTGATGAATGAAAACAATGATATCTCTTGACATCAATACTATTGAATGGAAATAATAATAATGAATAATAGTAATGTTATTGAAGGATAGTAATGATGTTTTTTAATATTAATGCTACCAAGTGACAACATCACTATCAATTGGTATCATTACTATGAAATGACATCATTATTATTGTTCAAAAACATTACTATCAAATCACAACATTGCTATCACCCAAAAATAGTATTATCAAACAAAAACATTTTCATCCTTTGACAACATTACTGTTAGAGAATAACATAGATGACATTCAATAGCATTTTTGCCATTCACCATCAACTCTAGCATTCAATGGTGAAGAGGTGTGATCCATACAAAAATAAGGTGTAGTCTATCTATATTTTTTCTTTACAGTCACATGCCTATATGGATTATATGCATCATTATTATTTATTTGTCCATTCTCCTTCTCACCTAAACACCATCTATTAACATTTACAAAAAATTTAAAACACATACTTAGAGATTTCCCAAAAAAACCCAAGTTAATTTATATATAGGTCACTAAAATTTACCTTGAATGTGCCATTTAAGTGAATCACCAACAAATACTTTGGATAGGATCTTGGTGGTAGCAAAGGTGTTAGTTTAGACCCATTATATCTAGATATTATGAAATATTTTAAGAAATATAACAGGGTCCTTAGTCCCATCATATGTAATAGTAAGAAAAATGTTTCTAATATATATGGATATAATGAATGGAGGTAAATGTTAATTTAGAATATGTTGAAATTTTTTTTTATGCAAAGTGGGTTGAGGGATTATATTTCCATTGGCATCTCTAAGAGGATGGGGGATAAAATTTTGGTTTGGTCAAGTCATGATGACTTGAAGTGGTTGACTGTTCATTTTTAAGATATGAGATTAAATTTACATCATTTGGGTATTGTTATTTGTTTACATAACCTTAGATTTTTAAATCATTTGAATAATATTTTGAGTTTTATCAATGGGAGGAGTAATATTTCTAGTGGTAGAAATGATAGTGTTGATAGGAAGAGCATTCCCTATATTGGTATTAGGGGAGGGATTATTGGGCAGAGGATTCCTAACATTGGTTATAGGGGAGGTATTATTGGGTGGAGGATTCCAAACTTTGGTAGTAGGAGGATGACTAATGTCTATAATCTCAACTATATTACATGATGTATTAATTGGTTTGGGATTAAGAAGACATGAAGGAATGAATTCAATAGTTTCATCTAAAATGATAATATAAATGAGGTTTTGATTTATATCATTGATTATGTTGTGTTCTTGACTAATTATAAGCTAAAAATAAACATAATTATGATTTTATTAGGATATTAAGCTAGGTTTTCCACCTACTAGATTGTGTTAGAAAATAGAGGCAAAATAAACAAGGTCAGCCAGCTAATTAACTAAGTTATCCACATACTATACCATGTCTAAAAATAGAGGTAAAAAAAGCTAGGTCATCCCCCTACTAAGCTTTCTAAAAATAGAGTCAAAATATTAGGTCATCCACATATTGAGCTAAGTTATCCAGCTACTGAACTATGACTATAAATAAAGTAAAAATAAATTAGGTTAGCCACCAACTATATTAAGTCAACAAGGACCTACATAGTTGACTAGGTCAATCTAGTTGATTTTTAGGAAGAAAAATAGTAATATGAAATTATAATAGGTTTTAATAGTCCTATGGAATCATCCAATTTGATTTAGTTTAATTATGTGAATAAAATTAGTAGTATTAAAAAACCCAAGAATAAATTAGGTCAACCAACTCAATCTAGTTGAATTTTGGAAAAAATCAAAATAAACTAGGCTGACTAGCTCGATCTAGTTGATTGTGTATATAATTTTAACAAAACTAAAAATATATCAATAATAGAATATAAATTTAAATTATTTAATCATTTTATTGAGTAAAAGAAATGAAAAATATAGATTATTGATAAATTTGAATTATTAGGTAAGAGTGAACTTGGAAGATAGAACAAGATCGACTTGGTTGATTTAGTAGTTCTTCTTGAGAATGTTGAATTATTATTTGACTGGATTTTCTAGGTGCATTTTTTATATTGCATACATAATATAAAACTAGGTCAATAGGTTTTACCTATTTGAAAACTTGTGCATAAAAACAAACTAGGTTGATATGCTCAACCTAGTTGAAAACCTGCACACAAAATATAAAATTGGGTTGATAAGCTCAATCCAATTGAGTGTAAATGAAAATTAAAAATTTAAAGGGTTATATTTACATAGGGCTCAATATAATGTATGAAAACAAAATGAGACAAATTTACAACTTATATTACTCAATAATATCCAAACTCGGACAAGGTAATCAACTAACAGTCTACTTAGAAATACTTTGTTATATCAAGGTCAATACCAATAATGGATACATTAGCCCTAATCTAAGGTAAATCTTATCACACAATGGCAAAGGATAGGTTTCCAAGTCCTCTATTCAAATGTCATTTTATTATAACCCTAGCTAGGTATTATGATTGTAAACATATAAATCAAGTTATATTACTAGATAAACTTGCAAGATAATCTAGTAAATGAATATACAAGATAATCTAGTGTTCACTAAATCTTGTGGCACAAAAGGGTAAGAAAATAAATATGCAAATAAATTTTTATCTAATATAACATAAATGATATATGTAATGAGATATACAATTCAATCCATTAGTTCTAAAATATTTACTTATCGAAATATGAAGGGCTAGGAGTATACTTACCTTATTTAAGTGAACCCAGCATGCCTCAATATTTCCCTTGTCAAATGATGCTTTGAAATAGGTTTTTGTGGATTCTAATGGTCATAAGGATATATTAGATCTATGATATAAGACTTCTCTTCTACATCTAATACCTCCACAAGATAAGTGTTACTTCTCCAAGGCATAAAACTAAGTAATGAAACCTCGTATATGATGAGACTTATGAGTAGTAATGATGCAAAATTGAATGATCTTTAATTGATAAATTAAGTTTAGGGGTTATTTATAGCCAATGATAGACCCTAAACCCTCCTTTGAATTTAATTAACAAGATCAACTATGTTAATCTTATTTGGTAGGAAATAAATTTTTGAGGCCTCTAACTACATCTGCTTGGGTTAATAAAGAACTATAATGTGCATTAAATTCCAAACAAGGTTGACTAGGTTGACAAAATAGAAAAAAGGTAAAATTATGTTTTGCTTAGGTATGGGATATTTTAAGTGATGAATTACTTAGGGGTGTGTATAAATGGGTTTTTATTGATTTAGGGAATTGGATAACAGTGGATTGTAGTAGTTTTAGGTAATGGTATAGGGGCTAACAATCCTATGAAACAAAAAAGGTCTACCAACCCCTTTCTCAATACACCCTTTAAGTCATGCACTTAGAGAGATTGAGATTTGATAGGTTATTAAAAGAGATAAAACTTCAATAATTAATAAATTTTAAAAAACTTATGTGTATACATATCTCAACCTCAAACCTATACCTATAGATCCTCGATAAAATGAAGATAAGTGATAAACCTATAAACATTCCATGAAGAGGAGTATGAGTACACTACTACATTCATAGTTAAGGATTGTACCTCTAGGGAGGAGTTGGGAGAAGAAAATATGGAAACAAATGGAATCCCCTTTACTCCTTTTGTAGAATCAAAAGATCACCTAGAGAAGGGTTGTTACCAAGAACCAAAATTAAAATTTAAACTACATAGGACTAAGAGGGGTCACTTAAAAAATTTCTAGTAGTGGGACAAACTTTATTTCACATGAATAAATGGAAAATAAGGAAAAGTTCATATCCACACCTATAAGTTAATGGCAATAATAAGAAAATAGTAGGCAAACCAAAATCCCAAGGTAAAATCCTAGTGACATATTTGGAGACAAAATCATCTGAACCAAGAGATAGAGAAGAGAGAAAAGCTAAGGAAGAAATAGAGGTAACCACAAATGTAATTGATATTAACACTCTATTAGGCATGTGACACATCAATGGTGGGATACATAAGGTGGGCATCCAACATTAAAATGTAGATATTGTAGGAAAACAAAAGGTGATCAGATCAATTTCAGACTATATCAACATTAGTCTCTATGATCTAGAAGATGTTATAGATAGTCTTATAGAATATATAAAAGATAGAAGGAAAAACATCAAAGTGCACAAGATGAATATTGAGAAATATCAAGAGGATTATCTAATAAAAAATTACATGGAACCATAAATGTTTCCTTCAAACAAGGAGATGCTAAGACAACTCCAAAAAATGGAGTTAAGATCTAATCAAAAGTCAAATTTTGTTTCTGAGGCTCTATACAATAAGAAATAATTGGAAAAATACAAAAGAATATAAGAATAAATTATTGCATAGCATAAGCAACTAGAACATGAATTGGAAGAAGAAACTAATAAGATCTACGAAATTATAGAGTCAACCACTCAAAAGGCTAGGCAAATATTGGAGAAATAAAAAGTGGAGAAAGAAGAGGTATAATATAATAGAATAAAAACATTAAAATAAACAAAAAAAAAATTAGAACTGAACATTCAAAGAAAAAATAAAGAAAGAACAATAGGAGAAAATTATAGAATAGGAAAGATAGACAAACTTGCACAATAAGAGGGGAATAAAAAAAAGTGCAAAAGGAAAAAATGGAAGAAGAAAAAAAAAATTAGAGGAGGAAAAATTAAAATAAAAAAATGGATAAAAATGATAAAATGTTGATAGTGATAAAATATAAAGAGGAAGAGGACAAACATAAAGAAGAACTAGAAAATAAGAAACAAACAAAAGAGAAAGTGGCTCTGCAAGAGAAAGACAAGGAAAAATAAGGTAGTTAAAGTGTCAAAGATGCCACCTATATTTCTACATAAAACACCCTAAGTAAAATAAGGGTAGTCTATAGAATCATAAAAACTCCTATGGATCCATTGACATGGATCAAGGCAAAACTAAAAAAATAAAAATAGAGTACTTTCACCATCTTAGTTCCATCAAGTTTCTTTCAACATAGTGATGGAGGGAAAATCATGGTGGATTTATAGAATATAACCATATTTGGACAGACTCTTATCCAAAGTTCCAAAATGTATTTGATGGTAACATGTGTGTATTTATAGGAGGGCATTAATAAATGTTTATTTTCCTTGACCATCGCATGACCATAGTCTGATCCAGACACAACTCTACCAATAGAACAACTAGTTGAAATAGTGTAGAAATTTATTAGCCATACAAGATTTATGGTAGATAAAAGCCTCATAAAATTTAAGGATATATAATCTCATAAGGAGTAACTATTAGGTACACTTCTATTAGATAATCAGGCCAATAGAATAGAATATAAAGTGTAAGCAATGAAGATGAAATTAAAAAAATATGTATCTAGCTATTTTATATACTCACTCAATTAGCATCTATGGAAAAATGATATAAAAAATGAGTTGGAGGAAATGGGAAAATAGTTGAGTGCAACCTCAAATAGCTTTGAGCCTCAACACATATATTCTATAGTAAAATGGATGAAGATGATATCCCTGTGTGAGTGGTATAAGGAAAAATAAAGAGAGTGGATATACATCTATGATGAAATGGAGGATTATGGTGAGTTATTGATAAATTAAATGGATAAAATGGAGGTTTGAACCAAGACACATAGATTATCTACACTCACTAGAAAAACTCCAATCCATAATTACATAGTCATGAGAATAAATGAGAATATGATCATAGATAACATGATTGTGGAGGTAAAACAATTATTTTGGATTGGGATAATATTTCTAAGACTATGGAGAGAAATTATGAGCAACATATACATAAATAAGGGGCATAAAATGCATAATCTCAAACATTTGATTACAACAATACTAAAATTTTATTTTACCTAGGACAATCAAAGATTTTTTAGTGCCTATCAAATAAATTGAAGTTGTCTCAAAGATGAGACAAAGGTATAAAATTTGGGAAACTATTGGTAGGATTATATATTAGTTAATTACCAAAACATATGTACTATATAGTTGATTTTATTACTGCATTAGCTTAACACTTCTCCAGGCTAATAGAATAGAGGATTTTACCAACTAGGTGTTATGGTAAGGAAAAAGGATTTATATAAATAAAGGATGACCTAATTAGAGAAAGGGCATGTCTCACACAAACATTACCATTGAGTTTTGTTGTATTGGCTTGGTATTTATACCAAATCATTGTAATATATTAAATAACATCAAAGAGATCAAATATAGAGGGAAATTAAAATAGGTTATATATTATAGTAAATTATGTAATAGATTAAGGTGGTATATATTTATTATTATATAAATAATTGTATTTGAAGGTTATATTAAAAATAAATAAAAGAGAAGAGTTAGAGTAGGAAATATTGTGTTTTATGCACTATGTATGAGTTAGTGTGAATGTAAGCACCACTTATTTCTAAAGTGAATGTTAAGTATCATAATCAATACTAACCCTTACAATAATTAATCTAAATAAGGTTAGCCTCTTCAGAATAAAACTATATGTAGCCAATAACTTCAAATTTTATGTCAATAAAAACCTTTATCATAGTGATGGCCACCCATAGGGCCACCAACTAACTTGTCATCACCAAAAATTTGATCCTATAGACATCCACTAGAGTGATGGTCTAATATCTAGTAGCCTATGGAAACGATAAGGTGTTATGATCCATGTACTAATATGTAAATAGGTTTCAAAATATATTGATCAATGATGGAATAATCCCCACTTTATATATCCATAATATTCCTGGTCTATTCAAGATGAGTAGCTCATTTACAATCAATATCACCATAATCTAAGGGAGACACTCTCATTCCCTATATTGGATCAAACATATATATCTTCTTTGATAATAAAAACACCTA